>CM030360.1:307975081-308357714 GCA_017893485.1 Hemerocallis citrina
GCTCGTCTGCCGACCCTTGACTGACCGGGTGGAATTCGTGGCGACCTCGGGGCGGTTCGGAGATCTGGGCTCGGATCAGAGGATTCGGATCCGAGGTCTTGTGTACCTGCAGACGGTCCTGAAACACCGGGGTTTGTCCCGGTGACGGACCCTCCGACGATCTAGTCAGTCTCTGTGAGAGAGTAGCAATAACTAGGTGAATTTAAGTGGCAAAAGATTGATTACCTGAAAAGGTGGGTGAGGGTCTAGTATTTATAGAGAATCCCAACCGGGTTTGGATCCGCTTGGGGGCCGGGTCTGAACCCGAAAGTCCATGGGCCTGTCGTGGCAGAAGGCCCAGGGGGTTTAGGGCTGACGTGGTCATACCAGGAGTGGTATAGGGCTGACGTGGCGAAACCCTGAGTGGTATAGAGCTGACAAGGCTGATCGTGGGTCTTCTGTGCTTCTGGGAGAATCGGAGGGCCTAGGCTGTGCCAGGTCAACCCCCTGCTTTGCCAGAGGGGGGGGGGGTGCACTTGAGGTTCGGCGCCGACCCTGTAATGGTTCGAAGCCGAGCTAGAATGCCATTTTTACCTTTCTTGAGTGAGAGTTGTATTGGGCCCTGGTTGGGCCCGCAGGCCATTTTTATCCTACCACACAAGCCCCCCACTCCTGCGGGGGTGCGGGAGCTAGCCTGGGAGGAGTGTTCATGGTCATGGAAATGGGATGGCAAATCGTTGAATCTTCCGGAGAGTACCCTGGTGCCAGACCGAACCTCGAGATGAGGAGAGATTATGGGCCGGTAGGGACGATGGCGAGCCGTTGTTTCTTCCTAAGAAGATTACCCTGGTGCCAGACCGAACCTCGAGATGAGGAGAGATTATGGGTCGGTAGGGGTGATGGCGAGCCGTTGCTTCTTCCTGAGAAGAGTACCCTGGTGCCAGACCGAACCTCGAGATGAGGAGAGATTATGGGTCGGTAGGGGTGATGGCGAGCCGTTGTTTCTTCCTGAGAAGAGTACCCTGGTGCCAGACCGAACCTCGAGATGAGGAGAGATTATGGGTCGGTAGGGGTGATGGCGAGCCGGTGGATCTTCCGAAGAAGAGTACCCAGGTGCCAGACCGGACCTCGTGCTGGCGAGGGATTATGGGTCGGTAAGGGTGATGGCGAGCCGTTGTTTCTTCCTGAGAAGAGTACCCTGGTGCCAGACCGAACCTCAAGTTTGAGGAGGGATTACGGGTCGGTAAGGGTGATGGCGAGCCGTGGAGCCTTCCTGAGAAGACTATTCTGGTGCTAGGAACTGGTCTCGAGCTGGCGAGGGGTTTAGGGGCCAGTCATATTGTGGGCGAACCATTGTGTCTTGGGAATGTTGAGCAGGGTGGTCTGCTGTCTTTGCGGAGTATTGGGGGCGCCTTGGGATCTGTGCGAGGTTCCAATTCCCCATGTGCTTTAATAGCACCGCCTAATAAATGTAGGGCGCATGGTCTTCCGTCGTTTGGTTTCCCCTATGCCATAAAAGCTGGCCCCTGGGGGAGGCTATAAGTACCCTCCCCCCCTTTTTCGTAGTGGGTCAGATCAAAGCAAGGGTGGCCTATTGGCCTTTAAAGGTGTCTGCTCTGGCGGACGCCTGTCTCTTGCCAATTTTTACTCCCGGTTGTGTCGGAGAGGTGGTTTCTCTGCCGCCCGAATCTTCTCTTGGATCTGATGGCCCTGATACGGCGGCCAGATCCAGGAGGGATCAGGGCGAGAGGGGTAACGACCGAACTCCGAGGGGTGAGCTGTTTGCAACTGTGAAGGGTATGTCCTTCCGGAAGAGGTGAAGGGCATTCTGGGCCAGTTGTTTGCAACTGTGAAGGTTCCGTTGCCTTTGTAGGCCGAACCTTTGCAGTTGCATCAACTGGCTCGGAATGTTGCACTTCTCTCGATCTCTGAGTGTTGATCTGCTTTCAACCAGGATGCTCGCCGAGGGCGGCATCTTAAGGCTTTAAGCCTCGGATGGATGAGTTGTTCTCCGACTGGGGGTTGACTACTCTGCATTCCGATAGGGATCCAGGTGATGGTGGTTTCTGTCTCACCCTTGAACAGTTCGGGTCTTCGGCCGACGAGTCTGTAAGCCCTGAGCTGTTCACGGGTGAAAGGGAAACCGACCTCGCCTCGGAGCCCGGGGCGTCTGTCTAAGGACGGCGCCTTAAATCTTAAGTAAAAATGTTCCCTCCTCCGAATATTTCTTCCGAGCTAACCTCCTTGCCTGGCTGTCAGTCTGTCATTGGATGATGTCAGCAGCGCACGTTTCGAGGACGTAGCGCGAATTCCCAGGCGGCAGTTGCATGTCAAATAGATGACCAGTACTCGCGAAAATCGAGGAGTCGCCCTTATCTCCTATAAATATTCCCCCCTCTCCCCCACCAGTCCACTCCTTTCTTGCTGCTTTCTTTTCTTTTCAAAAAATTTCTCAACCCTTCAGCGCTCATCTTTGCAGCTTGCTGTACTAGGATCGCCCTTCCAAAGTAACCCCAGGTGAGTTGGTAAGTCTGCTTAGTTTAGGCATAGATGGATAGGGCTCAGTCTGGCTCATCAGCGTCGACGTCCGGGGGAGGAATGAAGCCTGTCTCCGAATCGACGTCCTGGGAGGAGCCCATACTCGAGGGGGAGTCAGTACATGTCGATGAGTCTTCTGATACGGTTTCGTGGGAGGAACCAGTAGGTGAGGAGGAGGTATATGGCGCGAGGTTGTTGCGTTCTCGTCGTCCCTTTGTGGTGGAGAGCAGCGAGTCGGAGGAAGCGGATGATGGTTCGGACGGCGTCCGTGTTTTGGAGTTGACTTCCGAGGGAGAGGGAGGCGAAGGTGGCACCGTACGGAGATCCACCGTTCAGGGTGCAGGTCCGAGTTCCATGCTGACTGGTCGGGGGCCCTTATTCATTCCCTCGCCAGAGCGAACCAAGAAGAGGAAGAAGGCTCCGAGGAAGGCAGGATCGAGGACTGGTGGTTCGAGCCAGGGGTCTGTCTACCGTAACTTGTGGACAGATTCGCCCGTGCAGCCGAAGCATTTCCGTCAATATCCTGACGATCTGTCCGACAAGGAGCTCTTTGGTGTGCAGGCCTCTTCACCGAGTCGGAAGAGGGTGTTGATGGACGCGATTCTGACCGTCTTGGATGGCGGGGACTTGGAGGTTTTGCAGCTGGCGTACCACATAGGCCCCAGCTACGAATTGATGCTGCCGAGCTCTACTTTGCGCCCAACCGATCCCCTGTCTGCTTGGTATTGTGTCTTCCCAGTGGACGCGTTCATTTCTGGACTGAGGCTGCCAGTCCACCCTTTTGTTCGGGAAGTACTGAACTGGGCTTCCCTGGCTCCGATGCAGTATGGGCCGAACTCTTGGAAGCAGATAATCTGTTTTGTGCTGATGTGCGAGGAACAACAGGTACCCCTGCGGTTGAATGTGTTCCGAGCGATGCTGATGATTAGTTCGGCGGCTGAGGGTATTTACTATATCTCCCCTCGGAGTAGGAGGAAGGTCGTTCACAGCCACCCGGACTCCATCAAGGATTGGAAGAAAAAATATCTGGTGATTCGGAGTGAGGAGCCCTGGGACATTCCGACCCGATGGAACTACTCCAAGCCGAGCCATTCCGCACCGGGGCCGGGGGATCTAACGGCCGAGGAGTGGGGGTTTGTCGAGCGCCTTCGTTTTTCCCCTAGTATTGATTGGACGAAGGTGACGAAGGTCCATCTGGCGAACGTCGGACTGAGCCCAGCCGTCCTGCGTATGTAGTTTGTTTCTTTTCCTTCGATCCTTTCGTACCTTCTTGCTCATTGCTCTTAATGGTTTTTTCTGTAGATATGGATGAGGCATCGATCAAAGCCAGGAGGCTCGCCATGAAGAAGGAGAATGCCGAGAAGAAGAAGGGGGAGGCGGCGAAGAGGCCGAGGGAGCTGCCCCTCGTTATCTCGGGAGTATCGCTCGAGCCGAGGGTTAAGAAGACTCGTTCGGAGACGATCAAGGGGGCAGCCCCTTCGAGGGGTAAGGGCCCCGTGGGGGCATCCGGTCTTGACAAGGGAAAAGGTCCCTTGGTAGAGTTCGAGGAGGAGGACCCGGTGGTGGAGATGTTGCGGCAACGGTGGGCGCCGGACTGGTCGATTCGGATGGGAGACTGTCTGACCGGGGAAGCCCAGGCCGTAGAGGTGGTGGAGAAGCTGGCGACGCCTGGCGATCGCCAGATGATGGAGAGCGAGCCCGTAGAGGTGGCCTTTACGCGCCTAGCGCAGGCCACCGTATTGGTAAGTTTGTCGACCTCCTTCTTCCTGTTAGTCTTGCTTCAGGAGTTTTCTTCTTATGGGTGTCTTTCGGTCGCAGGCTTGTATGCAGGGAGCTAATGTAAAAAATCTCTACGAAGCGTCCCTGTCACAAGAACGTGCTCGGGCGGACAAGAGCGAGCGAGAGATGAAGGAGATGCGGATCGAGCTCGAGGGTTCGCATAAGAGGGAGCAGCAGATGAAGCTGGAGCTCGAGGCCAAGGACACCGAGTGGGGGAAGAGGGTGGCCTCTTTGAAGGGGAAGTTCGCCAAGGAGAAGGGGGAGTTGACAGCCGCGTTCGCCAAGGAGAGGAAAGAGCTGACGGATGCGGGTCAGCGGATGGTGATCGCCGCCCAGGATGAGTGCTACGCGAAGGCCCTCAGTCATGTGAGGCACTTCTATCCGACCGTCGACCTGTCCAACTTCGAGTATGACATGGAGATCGATGGGACCCCGAAGACTCCTGCCGAAGAGGGGCCCGTTGTCGACCCGGCTGTCGACCCTCCGGTGAACCCGATCGATGATGAGGAGGGAAATCGAGTTGTATAGTTTTGCCTTTCTTTCTTTTTCCCTCCTTCTTATTGTGCTTGCCTCCCGCGGACTGGCCACCGCCTTTTTGTAAGAAGCAGCAAAATTTATAAAAAAGTATCTATGACTTGTCAAGTGTTTTGGCACCGGTCATTTCCGAATCTCCTTGCTTATGTGTTTCGAGTTGGTTCTCTTTGTAGGTTTCCTCTGAGCCTCATAAAGGAACATGAATAGGGAACTCGCTTCGCCCTTCGCTTCGGTTGATAGCATACGAGATGATGAAGGGGATGTGGTTCGGCCTTATCGTTTTGTGAGGAATCGGAGTGGGGTGAGGTGAAGTCTTCGGTGTCGATCTCCTAACCTGGTATTAGGTTGGATCTGCCGAGGCATTCTGAGTATGATACAACGAGATTTCCTTCGTATAACATAGGGGGGGCCGCTAAAAAACGGCCCTTTACAAAGGAAAGCTTTACAAAAGGTTCATTTCTTAGCTAAGTTAAAACCTATGCTCGCTCTTCGCAAGAATCCACTGGGTGCTTGGTGTCAAGGGGGAACCTCTCTTGCTCGGCGGCAGGTCCGGGGGTAGGGCCGTCCTTTTCTGGTTCGATTTCGATGGCGTCGAGGGGGAACACTCCTCCCCCGACGGTGGTCATGTAGCACGATCGCGCTGCTTCTTGGCTGCCTCGGACGAAGCCGACTCCTTGGGGGGTGGGAAATTTTAGCTTTAGATGGTAGGCCGAAGGCACTGCTTGGAGGGAGCATTACCCGGGTCGGCCGAGTATGGCGTTGTAGGCTGCCTTGACGTTGACCACCATGAAGTCCATAGACTCGGTCCTCTTGACGGGAGCCGATCTTGCGGTAACGTCGAGGGTGACAATCCCCTCTATCACGACAGGGACGCCGGAGAACCCATGCAAGGTGTATCCGGCCGGCTTGAGCTTGCCCCTAGGTAACTTCAGATTCTCGAAGGCTTCGAGGAAAAGAATGTTCACCGAGCTGCCGTTGTCGACGAGGATTCGGCGAACCTCACAATTAGCCATGTAGAGGCTAATGACGAGGGCATCGCAGTGGGGGAGGCGAACGCCTTCGAGGTCCTCCCCTGAGAACGAGACTGGCATGGGTTGTAGCTTGGGGGAGGGGTTGTCTTGGACAGCATTCACTTCTCGGATGAAGGCCTTTCGGGAAGTATTCGATTCCCCTCCCATTGGCCCACCATGGACACAGTGTAAGATAAATGGCGGGTCCGCGGCTCCCTCGGACTCGGGATCCCGACTCTGGATGCGGTTCGAAGTAGGGTTCGGGGGCGAGTGTCTCCGGTTCCTAGTGTCTCGTCGATCCCGCGGGACTTCTCGGGTGAATTCTCGGAGGTACCCCCTGGAGATGAGCTCCTCAATCTCGTCTTTCAGGGCCCGGCATTGGTCGGTGTCGTGCCCATGGTTTCTGTGGAAGCGGCAGTAGAAGCGCTGATCTCGGTTCTTGCCGTTGTTGGGTCGGGGAGGTAGTCGAACAATGCCTTTGTCTTCGATCTCTAAGAGGATGGCGGATACGTTATGCGTCAAGGGAGTGTACTTCTCGAAGCGGGGGATCGGCGGGATCTTTTTTACGGCCCCTGCGTCCCTCGGAGCTTTCTTTGATGGCTCGACTTCTTCGGCTTTCCGCTTTCCCTTCGAGTTGGCCTCTCTGGCCTCTTCGGGGCTAAGGGCCTCTTCTGCTCTAATGTATTTCTCGACCCTGTTGAGGAGGTCGGGAAAGTCGATGGGGGGTCTCTTCGCTAGAGAAGCTTTCAGCTGTTCGTGACGGACGTTGTGCCGAAAGGCCGCGGAGGCGACGCCTGGATCAAGGGAGGAGACCGCCCTGGCTTCCGTGGTAAACCTTCGGACGAACACTCTGAGGGATTCTCCATCTATCTGTCTGAGCCCAAGTAACGAGGCGCTGGTCCTTTCTGCCTTCCGACTGGTGACGAAGTGGGCGAGAAAATTGCCTTCTAGTTGGTCGAAGGAGTAAATGGAGCCGGGGGTGAGCTTGGAGTACCATTCACGAGCCGGACCTCGGAGTGTGGCGGGGAAGGCTCGGCATAGCAGGGGATCCGAGGTGCTGTGAATCATCATGAGGGTTTTGAAACCCTCCATGTGATCAGCGGGATCTCCCTCGCCGTCGTAGGTCTCGAATTGAGGTGGTCGGAAATTCCTGGGTATCTCTGCTTGAAGGATGGGGGCGGAGAAGGGAGGACGGATGGGTCTGTACCCCTGAGCCACTCGTCGGTCGCCGTCCCCTATGTGATCGAGGCGGTCCTCCATTTCTTGGAGGCGCCTCAGGAGTACGCTGCCGTCTTCTGGCTGGATAGTTGACGTGTGCGACATGCTGGCCTCGGCATCCGACCTAGTTTGGGAGTGGGAGGTCTCCTCCCTGGGGGCCCGTCGGAGGGCCCCGAGAATTTCTCTCCAGAATTCTCGGAACTCCTTGTGAGTGACGGGGGCTCCCTCGACCCTGTTCGGTCGGTCCGAGGGCTGCCTTCCGATGCGGCTGAGTGCTGACCTCCGTCCCTCGGGCGGTGGTCTTGGATGGTTCGGGGCCGGGTTGGAAGCGGCCCTTCCCCTGTTGCGGTTAACCTGTCGGTTGATGATGACTCCTCGGAGGTCGGGCTGGTCTTGGCGGGCGACGCTCCTTTGGGATCCCTGATGGGAAGCCCTGTGTTTTGAAGTGTGTGGACCGGCGTTAGCGATTGGTGGGGGCGAGTCCCGTCGGTTGACGGAGGAAGCAGCCCCCTTGCCCTTCGAGGCCATGAGACTTCAGCTGTCGAGGTGCCTTGATGGTCGTGCTCGGGTCGGCTTCTGAAGCAGTGTTCCCACAGACGGCGCCAACCTGATGCGGTTTATTTCTGGGAGACGTGTGGATGCACCAGGTGTGAGTTCGGACTCGATTTATATTTGAAGGAGAATGCTGCTCGTCTGCCGACCCTTGACTGACCGGGTGGAATTCGTGGCGACCTCGGGGCGGTTCGGAGATCTGGGCTCGGATCAGAGGATTCGGATCCGAGGTCTTGTGTACCTGCAGACGGTCCTGAAACACCGGGGTTTATCCCGGTGGCGGACCTTCCGACGATCTAGTCAGTCTCTGTGAGAGAGTAGCAATAACTAGGTGAATTTAAGTGGCAAAAGATTGATTACCTGAAAAGGTGGGTGAGGGTCTAGTATTTATAGAGAATCCCAACCGGGTTTGGATCCGCTTGGGGGCCGGGTCTGAACCCGAAAGCCGATGGGCCTGTCGTGGCAGAAGGCCCAGGGGGTTTAGGGCTGACGTGGTCATACCAGGAGTGGTATAGGGCTGACGTGGCGAAACCCTGAGTGGTATAGAGCTGACAAGGCTGATCGTGGGTCTTCTGTGCTTCTGGGAGAATCGGAGGGCCTAGGCTGTGCCAGGTCAACCCCCTGCTTCGCCAGAGGGGGGGGGGGGTGCACTTGAGGTTCGGCGCCGACCCTGTAATGGTTCGAAGCCGAGCTAGAATGCCATTTTTACCTTTCTTGAGTGAGAGTTGTATTGGGCCTGGTTGGGCCCGCAGGCCATTTTTATCCTACCACAGTATGGTTGGAGATGTATTATATTGCGTTGTAGTTAAGCAAAGTATGAAAGGATGGTTTTGATTGGATGGAAACCAATGGAAGGGTGAATGACATATTGACTTAGTATCGGAGGAGAATAAGGAGGTGTTTTTTTCGAGAACCGGCGGCAATGGGTTTTCCATTGGCTGTCATTTAGCAAGGGCTGTAAGGTAGAGCTACAAATTACAAGTGGTTGTTTGGGCATGTGGGTTCTAATTCGAACGGTCTAATTTAGTTTCTATATGATTGATGAAGCAAGGTGATTCTTCTTCATGTTGGATGAGTACCGTTATGGTCATTGATGAAGAGGTGCATGATGACAAATTAAATGATGCTTTTTCATTTGTTTCTTGGAAGAAGGTATAAGAGTGACAGAATAATATGATTAAGGTAATTAAGTACTTGTCTTTTTTTTTTCTTTTTTTTTCAAATTTTTTGTAATAAAAAGTGACTCACAGGTCACCTGATCCATTAATAATATATTAATGCAATAACAATACCAAATATTACAAATCTGGTGTCCATCACGATAAATCTAGAATTCACACTCTAGACATCAAAATACATTAAAATAATAAAGTAGCAGATACAAGTAATCAAAGGCAACCCAGTCGTCCTCCTCAGGTCCCAATGGTAGTATCAGCACCATAGAGTGGATGACCTGTCATACCGGATCTCTCCCTACTCATCATACTCCGCACGAAGCTTCTTCCTGACTCTTTCCTTACCTGCCCACACATTGATAAAACTAAGAATTTTATAGAACATCACAGTAAATCTATAGTTAATAGAGCGAAAACATGCATCATTTCTGTCTAGCCAAAGTGTCCAAGTAAGCAGCTACCATAATATCCCATAACCGCCTACTATCTGTACCAATGTGCAGTGTTCTCCAGGAACCCCAAAAATCCTTAACCTGCTTAGGAGACTCTAACGTTCCAAAACTCAACCCGAAAATTTCCCACGTTAATTTGGCCTTAGGGCAGTCTAAAAAAATGTGTTTGATATCCTCTTCCTCTACATTGCATTTGGGACACCTGCTATCAATGGGGACGTTATGTTTTCTTAGGTTAACTTTTGAAAGAATGACATCATTCACAACCAACCAAAGGAAGGCCTTCACTTTATTTGGTGCCTCTGTTAACCAAACAACGTTATTCTCCAGAAATCTCACACCCCCGTCGTTCAGAAACTGATACATAGATGCAACCGAGAAATTTCTACTACACTCAAGAGACCAATCTCTGATATCTCTATCCTCGTTCGAGTACTTTCCCCTCTCACCCACCTAGGGTTGTAGTCTCAGAAATTCCTCCACAATCTCTGATGATATAGTACCCTTGAACTTAATCCGCAATTTATCATTATTCCCTACCTCTCCCACCAGGAGGTTAACGTTAATAGTTTCACAAGCCAATCGAGGGAACAAAGCCTCCAACGTGTTATCTTCATACCATTTATCATTTCAAAATCTTTTATCTTTACCAGTCCCAATCCTGGTTCTGGTGTTGAAATGAAATATGTCCCCAACCTTAGCAATCCCCTTCCATATAGAGGATGCCTTTCCCTGGGAACTCCTCCCCCCAAATCGGGACTTCTTCCTTCTCCTGTATATGTGGAATGAGTGATTCCACCATTTTCTGTGCTTGTTCATCTTCCACCACCATTTGCTCAGAAGAGCTCTGTTCATGTCCTTAAGGTTCACAATTCCTAGGCCCCCAAATTTTTTCTTCTTGCAAACCCTTTCCCATCTTACCAAATGAAACCCTTTGTTGTTCTCGTGATTACCTTTCCACAGGAATCGTCTTCTACACTTGTCTATCCTCTCGATAACCCATATTAGTAGTTCGTAGATCGTCATTATGAATGTAGGGATATTACTGAGAACCACGTTATTAAGGGTAATTCTTCCACCTAATGACAAGAACTTTCCTTTCCACCTTGCCAGCTAATCCTCTATCTTTTCAACAAAAGGAATCTAGTCTTCTCTTCTCCATTTCCCTAGTCTGATGGGTGTACCCAGATACTTGATTGGATATTCCTCCACTACGCAGCCAACCGTAGTAGACAACACTTGTACCCGAATGGTTCCTTCATCACTGAGAGGAATCACAAAACTCTTATGTAAATTAACAGCTAGCCCAAACCAGAACTCAAAACATTTCAACATTATTCGCAGAGAGATAACTTCTTTAATCTTGCCTTCTCCAAAAATCAGCGTGTCGTCCGCATATTGTAATATCCACATAGGTGAGTGTACACCTCTAACGTGTACCCCTTTGATAATTTGGGACTCTCTTCCTCTTCTAGTCATTTCTGCCAGTTCATCCGCTATCAAGGTAAAGATCAAAGGGGAGAGCGGATCTCCCTGTCTAAGTCCTCTACAACACCTAATTTCTCTTCCGTACTCTCCGTTGAGTTGTATGAACGATTTCCCATCCCGAACACACTTTCGCATCCATAATCTCCATTTTTGCCCAAACCCCGTGAGTTCTAGAGCCTCGTCAACACACTCCCATTCTACTGTATCATAAGCTTTTTCGAAGTCAAGTTTCAGCAAAAACCCATTAACTTTATCCTTGGACCCTCTAAAAATTATTTCCTGTGCTGACGCAGTACTATCAATAATGTCTCTTCCTTTAACGAACCCGCTCTGTGCTTAATCTATGATATCACGCAAGTGGGGGGCTAGTCTCATAGCAAGTACCTTCGTGATTATTTTGAAAGAGCCATTCAGCAGGCTTATGGGCCTAAGGTCTGACACTCTCTGGACCTCATCCTTCTTCGAGATTAGGACAACATTCGCATAATTTAATTTCTCAATCTGTGCCCAAATATCTCATCAACAGTTAAATTTCATCATTTTCCACACTCAAAGTTTTAAGAAGTTGCCAATAGGCAATGTCCTGATTGGTATTGGGTGGGGTGGATAATTGAGTGGCGACTCGAATCCAGAGTCCCTAGTTCGAGCCACGCTTTTCCTTCAAAAAAGTTCTAAGAAGTTGGATTTTACAACCCCCCCCCCCCATTTATAATTATTTTTCAACATATACTAATGGAATTGACTTTTATTTACAACTAATTATTGTTTTACTATTCAAATTTGAGCTACATAATTGTTGTTTTACTGTTTACAAGACTTTCATATGATGTATCGTTCTGAAGACGTGCCGTGCCGTAGGCACGTGTCCACGGGCAAATCTAGTATATATATATGGGAGAAGTTAGGGTAATGGTTTGGTAGATGGGTTTGGGCCTCCACCTAACAGGTGGTCACTATTTCACAACAGTTTTTTTTAACTTTTTGTAAAGTATCCAATTTTTATAAGGTTAGAGGGATATTAAAATTTATAATTTCTAAAGTATATGTAGAAAATTTATTTTTTGATTTTTATAATAAACTGGTTTTAAATATTTTTTAAAAATAAATAGTTTGATATATATATTTTTTGAAAAATGGGCGAGGTAAAAAACAAAAACACTCTCACAATGCTTTAAGAATCGATGGACCATGACTCTAATTTAAAACCGAGTAGTAGGAGTGGGGATTTGTCTATATATATACTAGTAATATGCACTTGTGTGATGCACATTCTATTTTTTATTTTTTTTATTTTTTTATATAGTAAATAATAAGACGTAACTCCGCCATTGTCTGTCTAAAGTCATGAATCCGGCCACAAACCGAATAAGGAGGAAGGTTGTGTTATGCAGTTAACAGCCAGCTTAAAAATTTGTTAAATCTTATGAACATGATAAGTTAAGAGAGAATCGCCTCAGATGGTTTGGACATGTCACACGTAGACCTAGTAGTGCCCCCGTTAGAAAGAGTGATTTGATAAGTATTGAGGGTAGAGTTAGGGGTAGAGGAAGACCTAAACTAACTTGGATGAAAACGGTGAAAAAAGATATGATAGCTTGTGACCTCACAGAAGATATTGCATTAAACCGAGCAAAATGGAAAACCAGGATTCATGTAGCCGACCCCAACTAGTGGGGAAAAAGGCTTTGTTGTTGTTGTTGTTGTTATTGTTGTTGTAAATAATAAGACGTAATCTGACATCGAACATGAAACCTCTCTTTACTAATCACATACTCTTTACAAATTATTCTTAGTGGTATAAACTTTTATTTTATGTGAGTGACATTTTTGTAAATAATTATATCGTAAATAAATTTGAACTTTAAGGATATTATGATAATCAACAAAATTTGAATAAATAAATGGTTAATATGACTCCAACTTATAAATAAATTGTTGAAATTAGATGATTGAAGGTCTATAAATTAACAACCCCAACTCTCCTCCAATAATTTATAGAGATAGAGGTAGATATAGAGATTAGAGATAACATGTTTATCATGAATGAATGAATGAATGACCCTTGCCAAACTCTCTCGTCCTCTCAACCCAACCCAATGCCTCTCCCTTATCGGATCCTGCATCGAATTCAAATCAATCCGACCCGCAACACGAATCCACGCCATCATCATCTCGTCTGGCCTCCTCAATCCCGTACTCTCTTCAAAACTCGCCGCAATCTACTCCATTCTCGGCAACACTGCCAATGCCCACCACCTGTTCGACAAAATTCCTCAGAAACCATCTTCTCTTTATAACACCCTTATTCAAGCCCATACCCGAAGAGGTCAACACTTTAATGCGCTTCAAGTGTTCGCTGAAATGCTCTCTAATGGCATCCCAGCTGATAACTACACCTACCCTTTCGCTCTCAAGGCTTGTGGTGAAACCGCGAACTTCCAAATGGGTTCTCAAATCCACTGCCATGCGTTCCTATATGGGTATGCTTCAAATGAGTACGTGCAGAACTGTTTGATCGCAATGTACATGAATTGCGGTAGGATTGAGGATGCTTCATTGGTTTTTAGCGAGATGGAGAATAAGGATTGTGTTTCTTGGAATACGATGATTTCCGGGTTGTTTCAGAATGGATGTGCTGATGAGGCGTTGGGTGTTTTTGATTGGATGGTGAGTAATGGTTCTGAAATTGATCAAGCTACGATTGTGTCGGTTTTGCCTGCTTGTGCACAGTTGAAGGACTTAAAGAGAGGGAGATTAGTTCATAAGTTGGTGATGGAGAAGGGGTATGATATGCACCTCTCCGTGAGGAATGCGTTGATCGATATGTATGCAAAGTGTGGAAGCTTAGATGATGCAGTAAGAGTGTTCGATGCAAATTCTAGAGAATGGGATGTTGTATCTTGGACTACAATGATTGGAGGGTGCATAATGAATGGACATCCAGAAGAAGCTTTCAATATTTTTCATCGAATGCAGTTATGTGGGACTCGACCTAATATGGTTACATTTGCTTCTCTACTCTCTGCTTGTGGGCTTGTGCATTCTAAGCATCACGGCTTGTGCATTCACGGGTCATGTATTAAGATAGGGCTTGAATCCAATATAGTTGTAGAGACCGCACTTATTGACATGTATTCCAAATGCGACTCAATGGATTCAAGTTCACAGATATTTCATTCTGGATCAAAACACCTGGTGACGTGGAATGCAGTCATTTCAGGCTTTGCTCGAAAGGCGCAATCAAGAAAATCGATTATTTATTTTAGGCGAATGATGGTCGAAGGAGTGGGACATGGTTTCAGTACAATTACTAGCGTACTTCCTGCTTATTCCCATTCTGCTGATTTACAACAAGCCAATAATATACACTGTTACTTAACAAGATTAGGGTTTCTCAACAACATTGAAGTGACCACTGGCTTGATTGATATTTATGCAAAGGTTGGATGTTTGGATATAGCATGGAATTTATTTGATGGGTTGTCAATTAAAGACACAGTGTTGTGGAGTGCAATTATAGGCGGGTATGGGATGCATGGCCATGCAAGGACTGCTATTTGGCTACTTGATCAGATGTTGGAGTCTAAAATCGAGCCAAATGAGGTGACTTTCACTTGTGTGCTTTATTCCTGTAGTCATGCCGGTTTAATTGATGAAGGCTTGAAATTGTTTGAGAGAATGATCAAGGTTCATCGATTGAGTCCAAAGAATGAGCATTATGCTTGCATGGTTGACCTCCTTGGTCGCGTAGGGAGACTTGAAGAAGCTTATAAGGTTATTGAGTCGATGCCATTTGAGGCAAATCATGCAGTTTGGGGAGCATTGCTTGGTGCTTGTGTTATACATGAGGATGTTGAATTAGGGGAGGTGGCAGCAAAGAGGTTGTTTGAGCTTGATCCGGAGAACACGGGTAATTACGTGCTTTTGGGGAATATTTATGCAGCTATTGGGAGGTGGGAAGATGCAGAGGAGTTGAGAAGGCTTGTGAAGGAGAAAAGGATGTGGAAAGAACCGGGATGCAGTTTGATAGAGGCCAAGGATCACACTTAAAGCCTGTATTTCTTTTTAGGGTTGTAACTTGACGTTTTGATCGTTGCTGGAGTTTAATCTGACGATATCAGAATCGTCAGACATTTGGAGACTTCTGCGGCATTCAAGGTAAATGCATATTTATAGTTGTAACAATGGCATTTGTTTTCGAAAATTATATAGTTTGTTTTTATTCTTTTGCTTCAGTCCTCATCTTTGAGATCTATGATATGTTTATGCAGTCAATGTTTCATCACAAGCTCTTAAGCAGAAGAAATATACAAAGCGAAAGATATATAGATATAATTCACGTTCTTTTAAATGTTGTCTTCAGCGTAGTTACAACTTGCGAACATTAGCTGAATATGACCAACCAGGAACCATCTTTACCAATTCAATTTTACTTATTCCATGACGATCCTTGTCCTCCAAAACCTGTAGCCAATACGTTTCATGTTAATAGGCAAACTATTCAACGGACTTCTTTTAATTATCTCTGCATATGTTGTAAGAAGAAAAGTTACACTCGGAGAATGACAAAAGCCAATTAATTAAATAACCAAATTGGAACAGATAAACATGTAAAATAGAGAAACTTAGGAGAGCCGGAATGATATAACACACTGTCTCTACTTATTAGGCGCTTTATTTGAGTTATATTGAAACTGTAAAAAATATTAAAACTCAGCATCAACATTAAACTCTATAGTTGAGAAAAATAAAGATAGATTTTTTTTTTCTTCTGTTTGGTAGCATTCAAAATTCTACTCTCTCTCTCTCTCTCTCTCCCCTCCCTCCCCTCCTAGTAACTGCACGTGCAATGCAGGTTCTAATTTAAATATATATATATATATAGTAAATAATAAGACATAATCTATTCTCGAACCTAACACCTCTCTTTACTCATCATATACTATTTACAAATTATCCCCAGTGAACAAACTTTTATTTTAGATGAGTAACAATTTTATAAAGAATTATGTCGTAAATAAATTTGAACTTTGAGGGTATTATGGTAATTAACAATACTTGAGTAAATGAATGAATAATATACCTCCCACTTAAAAATGAATGATTGAGATTATATGGTTGAATGAATGTCTACAAATTACGAATTACAAGTTGTCTACAAATAGCAACCCCAACCCTCCCATTATGTATAAACTAGTAATTTTTACGTGCAATGCACGTTTTGATAAAAAGTTGGAGTTGAACGTACGATACATAAATCGGTAGTAATGAGCACTTGTGATGAATACCTTAAACTTTAAATAAATTGGAGTTGAATGGGCACTGCACGCAATTTTTTAAAATTTTTTTAAGGAAAAACTTTGAATGTACGTACGGTGATGTTTTGCGAAATAAATTTGGAGTTGCACGTGCGACATACGTATTTGCTTTGAGACAAAAAATTTAAAAATTATTTGTTTAGTTAAAGAAAAAACTTTGATTTATACACGTGATGCACGTGTTAATAAATAGAGTTAGAGTTATACGTGCAACGTATGTGTTTCATTTGTGACAAAAAAATATTTAAAAATTGTTTGTTTGGTTACACACTCAAAGTGACAAAGTGACAAACTCTCCCATTAATAGTAGTAGATATGCATGTTCTAATTAAAAAAAAATTATAGTAAATAATAAGATGTAATCTGGCCTCGAACCTGAGACCTCCCTTTACTCATCACATACTCTTTACAAATTACTCCTAGTGGCACAAACTTTTATTAATATATGAGTGACATTTATCTAAATAATTATGTCGTAAATAAATTTGTACTTTGATGGCATTATGATAACTAACAACAGTTGAGTAAATGAATGGTTAATATAACTCTCACTTAAAAATAAATGGTTGAGATTAGATGGTTGAATGAATGGCTACAAATTACAGGTTGTCTACAAATGACAACCCTAACTCTTCCATTATAACATAAGAATTAATTGATCTAATATGAAAGAGTTGTAGATGTCATACAAAAAAAAAGAAACTTAAATGGCCATATATAGTGATGTTATCCATTGCAAGAAGCAATGAGAATCCAGACAGATGTTTAGTTTTGATGAAAAACTTGCTTTGTATATCAAGGAGGAAAAATATTTGACGATTAACTTTAGTGTTCTCCGTGTATTTTACTATCGATGTTAATATACATTCTGAGATGTACACTATAATAATCTTCATGTATAATATTGGATACATTTACTTTTCAGTATTTTGGGTGCATGAATCTGAAACTTTCATTGATATGGCTAAAAATAGGATTAAATCGGAATCATTTAAATCGGGCACGAATCTTAAAGCTCCCAGGGGTAAAACGGTAATTTCACCTACAAACGGATCCGAATTGGGAACTGGGTCTTCCTTTAAAGCTCAATAGCCCAAAAACGGATCTGCCCTACTGGGTATGGGTAGCAACCCGCTACAAACTAACCCAAATGGATAAAGAGTAATTCAAACTCGTGGTTATCCCTAAGAGACAGTTTAAATAATCTCTTTTATCACGAAACGAGTCAAACTCTCTTCTTATCCATAAACATCAGGAGGTAGAGATTTATCCTTATCTCGAAACTAGTTCCTAAGGCGACTATAAATACCCCTATAAATACCCCTCTCCTTCCACCGTAACAGGGCAATCAATCTTTTTTCACCTAAAACTCTTTCATAATCTTTCTGATTACTGACAAGAGCTTTGGAGGGTTCATCACCAGGATCCATCTCTGTGTATCGAACTTTTTGCAGGCTCACGGTGGCGGTGAAAAACCAGTCAAAACGCCGGTGAATGTCAACAGGTTTGCTTACTTGTTTCTTTCAAGAATCCACAAATTCATCTGTTTGCTCCCACACCAAAATTAGCAGCAATAGATTGGTGTCGTCTGTGGGAAATCGAAAAAGCAATCCAACCTTACTTCATTAGCAAAAACAGTTTCAAACCATGCCTCCAAAGAAGGAGAAATGACGGTCTCTCACCGCAGCCACTTCCGCTCCTATTAAGGTTGTACCAGTACGGTCTATTTCTGGAGGCTTTCGGTTGGAAAATTAAAAGAAGCACTTTGTGCTTTTTCAATTGGACCATTCCAAATATATAAATTTATATACATTTGAAATACTTCTCAATCACATGATGAGCTTGGGCCTAACCACTTTATTGGATCTACCAAAAATGGGCTTGGGCCTCCACTTCTAGTCGTGAGTATATCTTTACTATTTTAATGGGAGAGTTGGGGTTTGCAACAAACAAACCCTAACTTTGTAACTATATAAACACATATAATACACGTACAAACTATATCCAACAAATATAAATGTGCACTGCACGTGTAGCCCAAATCAAAATATTCAAATATAAACTATTTTTTTCTTATTCGATATATATTCATTTAATTTGATGACTTTAATTTTTTTAGACGTGCATCACGCATACATTATACTAGTGAAGATAAGTGGACTGTTGGCCAACAAATAGATATAGATCTTTCTACCACACTTGTCAACAACCGCCACTCGCTTTCGCTACGGCTCTGGTGGGTTCCCTTAACCAAGCCACTGCCTATTAGTCGCCGGTTCATTCTTCAACATGCACGCGGTCAGAGATCATATTCTCCTCTCACAGGCAATGCGTGAGGAAAAAGGATGACACTGTGACCTAAGGGGTATAAGTATGCACCTAGAATAAAAGCAGGTACCCTAGAGGTCGAGTAACAGGGGTGGTTGGAATTATCTCACATTTTATACTCAATTTTTTGTATGGCATGGGCTGCATAAGATAGGACGATACGCAAGATTAGTAATACCTTAGCATAGTTGAGGTTCGACAATGAGGATATACTCATCAGCAATACCCTAGACTAGATTGGAGGACAATGGGTGCATGTGGGTTTAAGATGTTTCTTTTTTGTTGTTGTCTATTTTGTTAGTTGAACTAACCATATATTGGTAGCTTTAAGTCTTTTTATATTTCATTAACACTCTCATGTATTTCATGATGATTATACTTCACGTTTTTCTATTTTTTAAAAAAAAGATTATAAAATAGTACTAAAATCCCCATCTCTTTCCCAAAAACCATTTTCTTTCCTATATTTGATTAATTAGTAGTCCAGTCGTGGATCTGATTATGGGTTAATGGGTCTAGCATACTCATACTAGGCATTTGTCAATAAGTTATTATGGGTACTGGCCGTTGAGTTTATTCGAGGACGATGTCCCATGGTATAGTCTACACAGGCTTAGTCATGAATAAGTTTTTGATAAAAGATGACTCCCGTCATCGTTTCATTAATAAGTAATAACGAAACAAAACATTACAACTGTAATTAAAATACGTGAGCAACAAGCATCACGAAACCACAACAGACCTCGGACCAACCCAAGAGTAAAGGAAAGCAACAACACCTGAACTACAATCACATGAACCACAGTTGCACGTGAAATCTAAAGTAGACAACAAAAGTACTCGGTTTTACCCGATTAGTCATGAATAAGTTGTAGTAGCTCTTTATGTTTTCTAGATTATCATCAACAACAACAACAGCAATAAAAAATGGGTATTGGCCCTATTGGGTTTGGATAAAATACGGAGAATGTTTTTTTGATGAAACGGATAGAACCCGAAGACTCCAGCCAGACAATCAAATAAATAAATACGGAGAATGTTATATGTACTTTTTTTTTATAATAAATAAAACAATACAGGTACGCTTGCGTGCTCGCGGGCATACCTAACCCAACGCACAAATTACAGGTTGAGCCGAGTATGGGTCAACTTGAAAATTTCAACTCATACTTGGCTCACATGGGTGTTACCCCCGAGTAACCGTAGGTACCCAACCAATTTGTCCCCGCTAGGTGAAAGAGATCTAACCAATGAGATGTCATCACTTCTTGTCACTCTAGTAGAGCTGATATCGGATCCTATCAGGTCGGTTCCTTCACTATCCAGATCCGGATCCGGATCCGGTACCTTACGGGTCCAAAAATTTGATCCGGATTCAGACTTGCAAGAACCGGACAGGTCCGGTTCCTAGTTAAAAAAATTACCCGTCGGATCCGGTAGTAGAGAATAAATATTTGCACTTAAGTATTTTTGTATCCGATACCTTACGATACTAACAATTTTTGCACTTAAGTACATGAATTAATATTATATTTACACATCTATCTTCAACAAACTTTTATATGTATATTCCTATAATCCTATTATTCAAATTCTATATGTTTGGGGGGTATTTTTTAACGGGTCTGGGTCGGGTCTGGGTCGGTTCTATTTTGAGCGGACCCAGACCTTGACCCGGACCCATATAGATCGGGTCGGTTCCGGTCCAATGCCGGGTCCGGGTCGGGTCCGGGTCGGGTCCGGGTATCGGGTAAATGTGACAGTGCTACACCCTAGTTTAAGTTGACTAGAGTGACTGGGTGACTACTAGCCGCCTTGTTCTCCATTTTTAGTAACTGGTAATTTTCATGTGCGATGCATGTTTTTATAAAGATTAGTTGAATGTGTGATACATGTAAGCCAGTAGTAATTAACACGTGCGATGAATGCCTTAACTTTTCAAAAAATTGTATTAGAACGGGCGATATACGTATTTTTAAAAAATTGAGAAGAAAAAAATATATATATTATATTTGCACGTGCGATGCACGTGTTAATAAATTGATTTGGAGTTAAGTGTGTGATTCACGAGTTTGTTTGGAAAAAATTGGAGTTGAACGGGCGGTACACGTAATTGTAAAAAAAATTTGAAGGAAAAGTTTTGATTTGTACATGGAATGCAAGTGTTAATAAGTAGAGTTGGAGTTGTACGTGCAACACACGTATTTATTTTGTAATAAAAAAATATTTTAAAATTGTTTGTTTATTTGACAACTCTCCCATTGAAGATTGTAAGATATTTGTTCACCCAAATTCCCTAAAAATATTTAAATCTGTATACCTTCACAAATCAGTGTTTTCATATTAGTTTATGATCCTACTTTAAAACTGAAAATTTTGAGATTCACGTGTAACACTTTTTTTTTTTTTTTGATTTAACTGGGTTTCCATCCCCCTCTATGGGTCAGACTAATCCCAGTCCCGTGGCTAGGTTTTGCGCAGGCCCATCTATAGCCCACGGCCACTGGCCACACTCCACGTGTAACACTTTGAAATTTTCATCCATTGAATTGGTAAAATTATTAAAGTTGAGTAGAGTAGCACACTAGCCCCCTTGTTCTCTATTTTCTTAGAAAAGTTTTTTTTCCACACAAATCCCCTGCATAGATGTAAATTCCATATAAGTCCTCTGCAAATCGCTATTTCCATATTAGTTCCTTGATTCCACTTTAAAAGTGATCAATTTAATGCCACTATAAAATTCTAGTACATTGCTCTAGTCTAGAAGAGTATATATAATAGCACACGAGTGAAGTTGACTTCATTCAGTGGTGACACTCCTTCCATGAAGAGCGAACTCCCAAGAAACCATTACACTCCTTCCACCCATTTCTCCACCCATCACCAAAAGGCCTCATCTACATACCCAACCAACATGGTGAAGCGTTCCAGAGAAGAAGAGGATGCTCGTCAACCAGTTAGGCACGTCGATGTAGACTATCGTCGTGGCAAGCAGCCTCGACAAAGAGAGAGTCCTCCACGCCACAAATACTGATCCGATCATAGAGATCGTTCGAGGGTTGGCCATAGAGGTCAGCAAGAGATAAGAGATGGACACAGAGTGCAGAGGTCGCCATTGGAGGGGAGTTAAGAAGAAGGGGAAAGCAGAGACGAAAAGATGAGATCATACGCTGATGCTACGAGGTGGGAATACGAGGTTGTGGTCGAGCATAGAGCTTGTCCAACAACTCCAAAACCAGAGGTAGAGTTCAAGAAGAAGGAAGACGAGGAGGACGAGTGGGTCTTGGTTAAACCATGTAAACTTCAATATGAGATTAAGAAGCCCAATAGAAGAGGTAGCATCTCCTCGTCAGAAGGAAACGTACCGATCAGTAAGCAGAGGTGCCATAAATGCTCCAAAGTTGGGCACGCTATCAACAAATGCCCCTTTGACTGGTTTTGTTATGTGTGTAAGGGAAACAGACACATCTTCGTGGACTGCCCTTTGAAGAAGTCGCCGGTGTCGAATGCGAAGAAGGTAGAAGTGTTCGAGCTGCCATGTAAGCCAGAGATGAGTATGACGAATGAGAGTAAGTCGGGAACGAGGAAAATTGCGCGTGCGACGATTATGCCAACTCCGATCATGGCAGAGTTCGAGAAGCATTTTTCGTTCTGCGTTATCGTCAAAGCTCAGAGCGGGAACCCAACGAGCGAGGAAATTGCAAAACTGTTGACGGCGGTGATTGTTCCGGCACCGAACTGGAAATGGAGTGTTCAGAAGACGAGTGCGAACACTTTTTTTGTACATTGCGCCACCGAGGATAGGGTGCGGGAGGTGATTGCGTTGAGGGGGATTGAGGGGAGGAACTTCTATGTAACTTTCTTGAGGTGGCATAGAGCCATCGAAGCAACGAAGGCAGAGAATTTATCAGCGATTTGGATTCGAATTTTCAATCTACCCTATCACTGTTGGGTTAGGTCTGGATTCCAAAACCTAGTTAGAAGTTTCGGAATGGTCGCTGACATCGACAAGAATACGTTGCTTCAAGAACGTAGAGAGTATGCCCGGATCCGAGTTTGGGTAGAGAGAAAAGAGGATATTCCGTCTTTGATCAAAGTGGATTTCGAACAGGATGTTTTCGATGTAACGATTGTGGTGGAGACGTCAAAAAACGTATCATTCAGGCCGGGTGTTTTTGTGGAAAGAAATGATCGGTTAGGAGAGGCTGAGCGAGAGGTTGAAGACGATGCACAGTCGTCAGATGCGAGGAGGGCTGTTCTGGGTCGTCCGATGCAGCAGATCAAAGCGAAATTTTCCCCATCGTTGGATCAGGCCAGGGTGATCTCACATCGTCCGATTCAAAGTATTGAAGCAGTAGGGTCAACGAATGAATTGGCAATTAGAACCAATAGCCCAAATGAGGATCCGGAAAAAGAGGGAGGGCTGAGAAGATGTGAGGTTGACAGGTCTACTGTAGTTGCGAAAAAGGTGGGATCAACAGTTTGTCCAAAAGAAAAAAAATTGGCTCCAGATTTTGAAGGAGTTGACAAATTAAATGTAGCTGCAGATTTGTCTCATCAATTGATGGACTTAGGACAGCCTACAGGACATCCTAAGGTGGCATTTTCGGCAAGTGTGAGCAGAAAGGATGTTGGGGAAAAAATATCGGTTTTCGAAGAAGGAAGGGGTGATAGGCTTTCAGCATTAGCGACGTTGGATTTGCACAAGTCAGAGACACTATGGGGGAAAGGTTTAGAAAGCATTTGAAAAAACCAGTAGATACGGGGGATACGGAGAATTACACAGCTGTCAAAATCAATAGTGATATTTTGTCCTTAACAAGGGAGGAGTTTGATGCGGCAATTAAAGCAGCAGTGTCTAGAGAGCTGGAATTTAGAGATTCGGATAAGATGAAGCCCAAGATGTTAGAGGAGATAGTAGTTCCAGGAGTTAACATCAGTTCTCCAAATGTTACTTTAGCAATCAAGTGGAAGCCAATGCATATTACAAATACGGTGGGCGAATCGTCTCATTCGAATGCAGTTCATCTCAAATCTATCAGCGTTCCAGAGTCTCAGACTGATCAGGCTATTATAGAGTATTTCGGTGGTAATGAGAGCAATAATCCTAAACTTGGTTATGGGGATCAGATGATAGAGGCACTTCAGGGAGTAGTAGACGATGATCACATTTCTGACATGGACACAGAGCTATGGGAAAAGCGGGTAGATGAGCCAGCAGGAGGAGAAATCGACGAGACAAGCGCGGGTGTGGGAGCAAAGACAACCGTCAAATACCAGAGGAGGAGCAAAAGGCAACTGGACATGTGGGGCTCCCAAGGACCGAGCGAAGAAGGTCTAATCAAAGCAGTAGCCTGAGCTAAAGAGCCAGCGTCAGCATGCGAAGGTATAATTATCAACAACACATCCATATGGCATTTACTGAATGATGACTCTTTGATTTATTACGCAAGTTTATATGGTATTGCATTGGGCTCCAGTAGATTAGAATAGTTAAGACAAACCAATTTCATCAGAGGGGTCAATAATGGGGTGGGTTGCTAAGAATGTGATGAGTATAGAAGGTCATAGGAGGGTAGACGTCAAATTATTGTCCATGTTTTACATTTTCTGGAACGTTAGAGGGATGAGACAAAAGACTAAGAAAAGGCTTATAGGGGAATCGATTGCCAGGAGAAGGCCGAGTATTTGTGCTTTTCAAGAAACTAGAATAGCCAATCCTACCGTTGATGATTTTCGTGATC
Organism: Hemerocallis citrina; assembly: GCA_017893485.1. Taxonomy (NCBI): domain Eukaryota; kingdom Viridiplantae; phylum Streptophyta; class Magnoliopsida; order Asparagales; family Asphodelaceae; genus Hemerocallis; species Hemerocallis citrina. The sequence goes on from CM030360.1 coordinate 307,999,197, forward strand.
TTAAGTATATAGGGGCTTTTGAGTGGAGATTTAAGTCAGCCATCGGGTATTCGGGTGGTATAGCGATTGGAGTCGATAATAACTGCTTCGAGATTTTGAATGAACCGATTCGGTCTTTTTCAGTTACTGTTCGTCTTAGACATAGAGGTAATAACAAAGTTCATATGGTGTCTTCTATTTACGGTCCGTACGATTCAAGGCTGAGGGAGCAATTTTGGATTGAATTAAAAGACATTAGGAATTCGTGGGCGGGACCTTGGGTGATTGGAGGAGATTTCAATATTACTAGATTTGGGTATGAGCATAACGGAAGAGGTGCGAGTTGGGTTGATAGATGTAACTTTAACTCTATTATAGAGGAACTAGAGTTGATGGAGTTAACTAGTACCGATAGAAGATTTACGTGGTCGAATATGCAGACAAACCCCATTCTTGCTAAGCTAGACAGAATTCTAGTTTCGGCCGAGTGGGAAGAGGAGTTCCTGTTGGCTTTCGTCAAATCTCTCTCTTGCTTGACATCTGATCATTGTCCCTTAGGGTTAGATTGTGGAACTGGGTATAAGGGGGTTCATCATCAATTTCGTTTCGAAAAGACTTGGTTATCACACTCAGGATTACGCTCGATCATTCAGGAATCCTGGAGTGGTGGGACCACGAATGCAGGAGCAGTAGGGATCTGGACCGAAAAAATCAGAAGGTTGCGCAGGTGTTTGAAGTCATGGGCTTTTAAAGAATTTGGGGATAGGAAAAGTCAAGATAGGAAAAGTCAAGTACGGAAGTTGGAAGTTAGAATTGCGGAATTGGAATTACTACAGGAGCAAGGCATCCTCCCATCACAGTTGGATGAGGAGCTCAGGTCTTGCAGGCATGAAATCTATCAGTTAGAGAAGATGGAAGAATTGTATTGGAAGCAATGGTCCAGAGTTCAGTGGCTGAAAGAAGGAGACGCGAATACGAAGTTTTTTCATAAGACAACAAATGAGAGGAAGAGATATAATAAAATAAATGGGTTGGACATCGAGGGTGTTTGGACTGAGAATGAAGATTCAATAAGGAGTCACATAGATGCAAAATTCAAAAGCCTACTCAGGGGTCGAGCAACTTATAGATGCAAGCTTTGTACAGATATGTGGGAGTCCTCAAGGATTGGAGGCAGCAAAGGTATTGAAGGTTTTTTCACAGAGGAAGAGGTGTTTGAAGCAATAAAAGAGTTAGGTCAGGATAAAGCACCGGGGCCAGACGGATTTCCTTTATTATTCTATAGGAATTTTTGGGCCATTATAAAACTCGATTTAATGAATATCCTAAAAGATGTTTTCGATGGTACAACTCAGCTAGATAGGCTTAATTACGCTAACATCATCTTAATTCCGAAGAAGAAAGAGGTGTGTTCGATAGATGATTTGAGGCCGATTAGTCTGCTAAACGGGTCGTTTAAGATTATTACTAAAGTTTTTGCACGAAGGCTAGCTCCTAATCTCAGGGACGTGGTTGGGGAGGCTCAGAGTGGATTTATTAAGGGCAGAGACATCATGGATAGTATCGCTTCGGCTCACGAGGTTGTGTATAGAGGACACAGAGATAAAGTAGACGAGTTCGTGATTAAGTTAGATTTTCAAAAAGCATATGACTCGGTAGAGTGGGAAGCGGTGGATGAAGCTCTAATGCTGAATGGTTTCGGGGTAAAATGGCGACAATGGATTCAAATGTGTTTAAAGGGAGGTAAATCAAACGTGCAGGCGAATGGATGGAGGGGTAAAGAAATTAGGTGTCAGAGAGGGCTCAGACAAGGTGATCCGCTATCATCTATGTTGTTTACCATAGTTGCAGACGGGCTAGCTGAGATGGTCAAAAGAGGGAGAGAAGGGGGTACTATCAGAGGGATATCGGTGAAAGGTGTGAAAGACTCTATTTCCATTCTTCAATACGCGGATGATACTTTAATGTTCGGGAAAGCTACGGAGGAGGAAGCAACTGCTATGGGGATTTTGATTAAATGCTTTGAAGCATGGTCAGGGATGAAGATTAACGCGGTCAAAAGCTGTGTCATTGCGATTAGTTGAAGGACCTCATCCTCTATAGCGAATATTGGTAGTATATTAGGGTGCGTCATGGGTATGTTTCCACATTCGTATTTGGGTTCGATACTGAGACCGGGTCCGCTGACTAGGGAGGACTGGAGCCATCTTATTGATAAAATTGGTAAAGGATTGTCCGGATGGAAGGGCAGATTTCTCTCTCTGGGAGGAAGATTGATGCTTATCAACTCGGTCCTAAGTTGCATTTCAATCTATATGATGTCGATGTATGAGCTTCCGAAATGGGTCATAAGTAAAATCGATAGATTCAGGAAGAGATTTCTGTGGAAAGGCGCGGGCGAGAATAGCAAAGGAGTGCACCTTATCCAATGGGGCAGGGTATGCAAACGTAAGGAGTTTGGGGGTTTGGGGGTTTTAGATCTTAAAGCAATGAACAAGGCATTGCTTTACAAGTGGTGGTGGAAGATGATGAACAAGAATAATATATGGTGGAGTAAATCTGTCACGCCCCGCTTCCTAAAAACACGGAATACGAGCGCATGACGAAGCCCAGCGAATGATTTTAACATTATCTATAAGCTGTAGGATCGACTCAGCATCACAACAAGAATATAACAAGTATACACAACCACGCATGCATGAATAATTTATTAAACAACAGAAAACAATTGAAATAATAATAATATCCAAGTAGTTTTCAATGTCTGGATCAAAGATAAAACTCGGGAACATAAGCCCGTTACAAGTTTTGAGTAGCAAGAAAATAAATAACACAAGAAAACAAATAATTTAAGCATGTCCTTGCTCCAAGCAAAGTCTAGAATGTTTGCTCACCAATTCCAGCAGGTAATTCGTCTCCAAAGTCTGTATATATAGATATAAAAAAAAGAAAAATAATAGAGAAAACAAGACAACGCCATTAGTGCAAGTTAGGGCCGTAAATAGTAAAAACAAGTACAAGAAATAGGGAACAAGATTTGGGTTCAAAAATGTAATAGGGATGCAACAAGTAGTGGGGATTCAAGAAACTAGCTAGCAAGAAAGACAACTCAAGTGACAAGGTTGCGTAACAAGTACTAGTAGTAAAATAAGTGGCTAGTGAACATGTAATTGTATTAAGCATCAAGTAGCGAGTATCACGTACAAGTATCAAATAACAGCAACAAGTCTAATGTGTCAAGTTGTCAAGTATAGTATCAGGTAGCAAGTGTCAAGTAACAAGTCTCAAGTCTAGTGTCAAGTTGTCAAGTACAAGTATCAAGTCTCATGTATCATGTAGTCAAGTATCAAGTAAGGAGTTCAAGTATCATGTATCAAGTCTTGTAGTTATTACTATCTGTGTAGCACTTCATGTGTCATCCTTTTATCACATGGTTGCTACAGTCAATGCAATTTCGTTTAGGCCTAGTGGTGGATTTTATAGGGCGGCGTACTCAGGTATCAAGTATCAAGCAAGCATCAATCGGAAAATAAATAACAAGTTCACGAAACAAGTTTGCGAATCCACTAACAAGTTCAAGAACCACACAATGGGTCCAAGAATCCAACAAGTTCATGAGCCAAGTAATGGCTCCATGAATCAATCAAGATACAACAAGTTTATGAACCAAGTATTGGGAAATACGGGCCCCCTTTCGAGTACACTTACCTATATTGTCCACTACTATGGTCTTTCCCCTTAAACCCCGGCTTGTTATTTATTATTATCATCAAGCAAACATGAAAATGTGCGAAACAAGTCAAGTAAACATGATCAAGAATATGGAACAAGTCTAGACTAGATAAGATACATGTTCGAGGGTCAAAACGAATCAAAATATCAAGAACAACGAAAATCTCAAATCTGGGCAGCATGACGTTGCTATACCAAAACTGCGATTCCCGTTGTTACAAGATAAAAAATGTGGATCCGTCAAAAGTTCTAGAAACTAGACTCATTCCCGGTTCCAACGCATATAATTAAGGTACATAAAAGTTGTGGTAACATGTGTCAAAATAGCAAACTATACAGCTTTTGTGTTCAGCCAGAATTTGTGAATCTGAGTTTATACATGTGAAATAGGGTTGAGACATTATTAATTAATTCTGAGAAAATTAGGGGATGTTCTCTAGGGTGTCCAGCAACAGCATGCAAAATTTCAAGTCAATCACTTACTGGTAGCATAGTTAAAATAATTGCAAACTAAAGATGTGCAGCAGTTTTTATGAATCTGCGACAACCGACATAGCAGCAGTAAAACTGCAATATCTCCTAGACCGTAACTCGAAATTCGAAAATTCTAGATGCTATTGACAACTAGACATTTAGGGCTACATTTCATATTCAGGGCTCAAGTTCAGATTTTGATTTTAAAGGGGTTGAAATAGCAAGTAAAGTCCAGAACAGCAGCAAGTGTGAATGTCTTTCATATACAAGTTGCATGATAATTGGTTATTATGAGTCTAGATTAATGTGTGATACAAATACGGATGTAGTGGTTATCAAATCAGCAAGTCACATGTGTTTATCAACTCTAAATAATGTAAAATCGACACAACACATCACATCTCACATATCCACAAGTCAAGGGGTTCATGTTCAAGTAATTAGGAGATAAATGGTCCAACTAGTTTTGTAAATATGTCAACGAAAGGGTTGTGACTCTTAAGATTAAGGAATCGATAAGGATTAATATTTGATCAACAACGACGAGTCAAGGAGGAGTCACAACTACTATCTATTTGCGGTATTTTCAAATTAAACGCTTGTACTAGAACAAAAATTTGTACAAGATGAATACTTGCCTCGGGGTGTAGACGATAAATCCGACGGAGGAATAATGGGTATGGATCCCGGGTGACGAGCACGATCGGCACGGATCTCGATAATCAAGACGATGATCAAGATGAAGATCAAGCGAATCCAACGGTCGAGATCGAAAATAAAATATATAAGAATTTAGAAGAGTACTAAAAGAGTAAATTTATCATGAATGAAAATTGATGAATGAGTACAAAAAGTGGATCAAATGTTTAACTCACCAAGTAGAAGATGAACGAGACGATCGGGACGATCAAGGGCCGAGATCAAGCGTGATCGATCGATCGGAAGGCTGAGATCGAAGATCAAGATGATGATCACGATCGCGATGATCAAAAGAGATCCGACGGTCGAGATCAAGTTCTTGATGATGATGGAGACGATGATCACGATCGCGATGATCAACGATCGGACGGCCTAAATCCAATGGCTTGGTGATGATCAAATGGAGGATCGGACAACCAGGATCAAAACCAAGGGGAACATGATCATGATGATCGAGATGATCATAGAATCGAACGGCCAGGATCAAGAGATCAAGATCTGATCAAATGGACGGCCCACAATCGACACGATCAAAACCCACGATTAACAACAACGGTGCTTCGGCTGTGCTGCGGTCGGCGACTGGAGGGGCACAACAGTGACGGAAGGTCACTGCAGAGGGCACGGCGAGGCTGTTGGTGGCAAGACGGACGGCAAGGAGCGCTGGGGGTGCTGTTGTGCGGCGCGGAAGCACAGCGGGGAGCCACTGTCGTCGGCTGGAGACGACGCGAGCAGGAGGGCGGCATGGTGGCTGTGGTCATCTGCTGGCGCTCGGGAGGAGCGGGATGACGCGCTGCTGTCGAGGTGGCCGGGGTTGCGACGAGGCAGGAAGAACAGGAGGTGAGAAATGGAGAGGAAGGTGAACAGGGTAATAGGGGGGTTGGCGGCTGGTGTGCACAGTAGGTAGGGGGTAGGGTTATTAGGTTAGGGTTTAGAGGTTAATTAGGTTTATATAGATAGGGTTATAGGGTTTGGGTATTGGGTAACGGGTGTAGGTGTTTAACGGGTTTAAATGGGTTTTGGGTATATAGATGGGTTTAAGGATTCAATAAGAATTAAAATGGGTTTGGGTTTTGGGAAAATATCCAATAAGAGAAATAGAGTTTTAAATAGGGTTTATATTACAATAAAATAAACAAATAAATATTGTTTCTAATAAAAAGTAATTTGTAGTACAGTATAGAATTTATTTGAAATAGATACAATACCATTATCACATAGAAATGGATTTTTAATTAACCAGTCAAGATATTAATAATAACAATAATAACAATAATAATAATAACATTAATAATAAGAAAATGATAATAATAATAATAGTAATAATAACAAAAAAAATTAAAATCATAGAAAATGGTTACAAATAACACTATTGAGCGAAGACAGATTTTAATAGGAAATCCAATAATACAATTTAACAAAAATAATTTGAAAGCAGAGAACTAATTTACAAAAATTTTAAATACCAAAAATACATAGAAGATACGAATTCGGGGAAACAGGGGTTACAAAATCATTCAATTCGTATAAGAAGAGAAAGAAATTCAAATTCGGAGGAGTTACAGGGCGAGGGAAAGTGTCACCTGTCTAGAAAGGAATTGCGAAGGTTGGGACGATATATCATAACAATACTTTATGTAGGATTGGAAACGGGAAAAAAATAAGATTTTGGAAGGATAAATGGTGCGGAAGCAACACACTCATTAGTCTTTTTCCAGAAGCGGCGTCTGCGACATTAAACATCAATGTACTTGTAGCAGACGTGTGGCGAAGCAATACGTTGACCATAGATGTTCACAATAATCCAAATCCAGAAAGTTTAGCACAGCTTTGGAATCTGAATACTTTTATTAGGAGGGAGGGGATATAATCAAACGATACCGAGGATGATAGGGTTTGGAATCTTAATGCAAGTGCGTCATTTTCTGTCCATTCTATGTACAAGTGGTTGAATGATGGAGGTTTGCAGAATTATGAGTCAGATCGTATCTGGGACATAGGAGCTCCCCTTAAGGTCAAAGTGTTCCTGTGGTTGGTTAAAAATGACGCAATCCTGAGTAAGATCAACCTAAAGAAGAGAAATATGATCAGCAACACTATCTGCGATAGGTGTGAGCAGGAAGACGATGATACTTACCATTTGTTGTTTCTATGTCCTAGAGCGAGTACTGTATGGGATATGGGGGTTTTAGATTTCGGGGGGTCAGGGAAACCTAGGTCGTTCTCAGATGTGTGGGGAAATAGCAGATTAATTAGGGTTCAGAGTGAGAGTAGACATTGGTGGGATACTACGATAGCTGCAACCATGTGGGGGCTGTGGCTGGATCGTAATGAATTGTGCTTTCATAACATTAATCATAGATTGTCATTTTTGATGCATAAAATATATTCAATATCTCATGAGTGGAATGTATTCACAGGTGGAAAGAAGAAAATGCGTCTGGGAGACGAAGAGTAGGTTGCGAAAGCATCGCAGGAGTGGATTTTGGACAGATAGTTATGGCGTCCATTGTTGTTTATGTTATCGGTTATTTTGTGATGAGGGTTGTAATATGGAGGTAGTTGTACTGTGTTTCGTTGTATTGTGTTTCGTTAATCGTTCGTTAATGAAGCGATGACTTTAGTCATCTTTTATTAAAAAATAATAGCACACGAGTACAAAGATTATTTTCAGGGTTCTACATACGATTTTTTATGCGCGTTTGTTCAATGAATTAGAATTTTCATGATGTTGCTATTAAGACTCTGATTGATCACTTTTGAAGTTTGAACGAATTAATTTAAAAATAGCAATTTGCTGACCTATATGGATGTGGGGCAGTTAAGTGCGAGATACTTACCCATATTTTTTTTAAAAATGAAGTACATGTTGTTCGTAACTGCTCTTGCAAGTCACTCCAAGTGGCCGGTAATTATTATGCCTTGGCCACCGAAATCAGACATTGTGCTATTTTCCTTTATGCGAAAGTAATAGGCCACTCATTCACCTCCCACTCACTCACTCACCCACTCACCCCACTCATGAGCTACAATGCTTGCTTGACTAATACAGATCGGAATGGGAGGGAGGCATGTCTTTCTTTTGTGATGATACCAAATTAATTTGCTAATTAACATCCTTTAATTATTTTGAAACTAACCATCAGATTCAATAACTTCATTGCATCATCTATCAATTTCAATGGACAAGCCCAATTCAAACATTAAACATGCACATTAGTCGATTAGAAAGAACGTGCAGCTGCGCATCTACTTTCTTCCCGTTGTTATTCATTAAGAGTTCTCGTTCTTCTTTATTGTCTCAATACACACAAAAATTATGAAGGTCATGATTGTGATTAGGGAACAGGAAAAAAAAAAACTAACCATTTATTTGTTCCACTACAAATACGTATTACAATCATTAGAAAAACATGATAACAGACATCTTTGATCATCATAAGCAGAATCTCCAGTTTTCTTCTAAAGGGTGAGAAAATCTGATCTATGTGTGCTTTTGGCAAACATTCGGCAAATTTACGTCTTCTTAAACTGATAAGCATAGCTCTCCTAAATCAAAAAGTGAAGTCTAGCTAGCTTTTTTTTTCTGAGGAAAGTGAAATCCATTGACAAGCTAGTAGGGACTACTCTGAAAGCTATTAATATGTTGTGAGAATAGAGAAAGAGAGTATCATAGGCCCTTTGTTCATTAATCTCTATAGCATCTTCTTGTTCTTCTACTCAGATTTTGATGGAGAAAGGCATGGCAATGAACTATGCCTTGTTCTTCTTGTTTAACATGGCATTGCTCTCTGTTTGTGTGTCGGGAGAGGAGATTCATAAGGTTGGAGACGCATCCGGGTGGACCATCTTAGGCAATGTTAACTACACTGAATGGACTTCTAAGAAAACCTTCAATGTTGGAGACACAGTTGGTGAGTTAATTTTGTCGATTCCTTCTTTTGTTCCTGTGATTTTTCCTCAGGCCTACTTAGTTTCCTTCTTTCCCTAGGCCAAAATTATACCGATAGCTATCAGTGCGTACAATTTTAAGAGCAAACCCTCATATTATTTATAGGCAAATGATTATTACTAAGTAGTTAATCCAAGAAGGTACTCTTGTCTCAAATATTAACCGATATCTACATCGCTGCATTATATCTTATTAAAATAGTGCCAACTGATAATTTCAGTAAATTTCATTACATTTGTTTAGCAATAAACATTGATTGACTCATCAATGTCCAGTACCAATACTGAATTTCAAACCATGTTAGCGCCAGACTGTGAACTGACTGGAGTTAGCAAACTCTTGTTGCGGCTTAAGGATTACACAGAATTACCTACTGTGAGCCAGTTGGAGTTGGCAGATCTTGTTGTAGGCTTAAGGATTTCTAGATTTGCTTATAAATGTTTAATTTAAGTGCAGTCGATATAATTACAAATAGACAAGGAAAAAAGACTTGAATTTTTATTTTATTTTTTTGGACAAGGCAAGACTGGGGGTAGATTGTATTTTATTCTCCTGCTAGCCTAATTGATGGTGTGTGATTGATTGCAGTATTTGTGTACAACAAGCAGTTCCACAACGTGATGCAAGTGAGCAAGAATGACTACCACACATGCACTTCTACCTCCCCCATCGCAACCTACACAACAGGCAACGACACAATCCGGCTTAAGAGGAAAGGCCACTACTTCTTCATCTGTGCCATCCCTGGCCACTGTGCCGCTGGCCAAAAGGTTGACATTAGGATCCCAAAGGCCAAACTGTTGTCTCCTCCTTCAACCTCAACCGATGCCTCTTCACCAGCGTCGAGTTCTCCTACTCCACCTTCACCTTCACTTTCAGTCTCTCCTTCTCCTTCTCCTAACAGTGGCCATGCTCTTGCTAGCATGGCACTTGGCGGCCTGTTGCTTCCTCTCTTGCTACTTGGGTTTTATGTTCCCATAGTTTTTTAATGTCAAAAAGTTGTCCAAAACTGGGATTTGGGGAGCTTGTCAAGTTTCATATATGGTGTTGATTCTATTTCATGTAGGAACATTATTGTCTGTTCCATTTCATTCCGTTGTTATTAACAGATACTTGGACATGTTTCAATTTTGATGAGTATATATTCTGGACAAGTTTCAATTTTCAATTTTGAAAAAGTCATAATTTTCAAATTGGAATTGTTCAAGCGCGACAGACAAGCACATGTTTCTCCCTCTCTGTGTTCGGGTAGTAATCAGGAGACCTCGACTTAAGTTGCTGGCATTTGATCCTAGGGAGCCTCATCTGATTCCAATTGGAATCTTCAGAACCTTCATTTTGTGACGAAGAAGTGCTGGCGGAAATGGAATCGAGGTTTCTTGATTTTTGGATCTTGAGTACATGTTTCTGTAGCCCAGAAACCTTGAGCTCTGAGGCTTGTGCCCTTCTTTTCCCTCCAATATCTGCATGAATGTGGATATATTTGGCTAAATAGGCATAATCTTCATTTTAAAATAAAAATATGTGTGTTTCATCAATTTTGTTCGCCTAACTTGCTCTAATGATTTCTTGGCACAAACAAAAACATTTAGGCATGAAAATATACACCGAAAGTAGAAATAAGTTGCATGTTTGTGTCACTGATTGCATATGCAGTATACATGCAAAAGCACATCAAACTGATGAAAACTAAAAAAGCTAGAGAATAGGATTAACTGACATGAGGACGGAGAGCCCCGAGATTGAGTTCGGATTGGACAGCTATCTGTTGCGGGATCCTCCATTTCAAGCCTCACCTGATCCAACATCGCCAGCCTTTGAGAAATGTGACCCAAATTAAAAATGATTGTTTCAGTTATAACCTCTATCATGGAAATATGTTTTTCTTGCAACATGCCATGCTTCCTGAATTTATAGTTTACAAATTTTATTTAGTTTGTATACTTTCCAGCCTCCATATGTTTTCTGAAGCTGTTGTTTTTAGATTCATGTTTTGTTTTTGTTTTATTTTTTTCGTTTTTTTTCTTAATCATAAACGGTGGGTGTAAGCCCCCTCCGCGTTTCATTACAAAGTTTAAATAAAACAACAACCAAGAAAGAGAAATTATGTTCATGAGTCCCAACAAGTAGGCCATGAGCCTCATTCCCCGACAAAAGAGAGCCTACCCCATGTTAGAGATTATATCTACATATCCAACACCCATACAAAATTGCTCCCCATACAAAATTGCTCCCTACCCAAAAACCGGAGTAATTACATCAGTTACAACAAGACTCGAACAACAAAGCCTTCGAATCTACAAAAAGTGATAACTCCTCAAACCCTGCTCGAGGTGCCGCACTCTCCACATGGCCATCACTCCTCCTCGGACTCAATTTCAAAAGTCGAAGTGTTGATATCAGCACAGATTTCTTTTATTTTCTTTGTTTGCTCTGTTAGGGTTTGTGGATCCAAATACACGATAATGGGGTTGAGGAGACAGACGAAAAGAAGAGTCGAAGATGGAGCAAGCAGCTCAGAGCAGCCAGTAGCTGCAGGCAAGTTGCGATTAACCGCACTTGGACAGTCGACCGCACACGTACAGGCAAACGTACAGTCGACCGTGCAGTCGACCGTCTCTTTCTCTCTGTTGGACCCTACAGTCTTGAAGGAATGACCGGTCGACCGGGCAGTCGACCGACCCACTCTCTGTTAGACCCTGTACAGTCGAAGACATGAACCGGTCGACCGTCACGGCGCTGATTGATGAGCAGTTGAGATTAGAAATTGTGGAAACCTATATATATATATATATATATATATATATATATATATATATATATATATATATATTGCATTGATACGATTTTAGGGTTAAGAGAAAAGAAAGAAAGATCTAACAGCCGTCATTGAGAGAGGGAGATAGAGAGAAACTCTACAACTTGGTGGTGAGTTCTTGAGAGATTTGTAAAGTTGTTCTTCATATTTCTAGTGTAAATCGCAGAAGTGTCTCTGCGCGGGGAAGTAGCCATTGCATTGGGTGAAGCTCGAAAAAATCTCGTGTGTTCTTGTGTTTTGCTTTTGGTTGTTCTCTGTTCTCTTGCTTTTGATTCTATTGTTCTTGCATCTTGTTGGTGAGTTATTCCGCAGTTAAAACTCAACAAAGTAGTATCAGAGCACTAGGTTGGTAGCGTCGATTAAGATAGGGGACAAGAGTAGAGTCAAGGAGTTAGATGGAACTGATTTCACAATTCGGATGATCCAAATGATTGCGTATCTTCGACAGAAGGATCTAGATGATCCATTGTTTGGCGTGAAGCCAGAAGGGGTGGAGGTCAATCCGGTTGCGGCTTGGAATAGATTGGATCAAAAAGCACTTGGACAGATTCAGTTGTCGCTGAGCAGGAAGTCGATATTTCACCTTGAGAAGGCAAAGGCCGCGAAGGAGGAAATGGAGATCTTGCAAGATGTGTTTAAGAAACTGAATACAGCGAACCAGATCCCACACCTAAAGAAGTTGGTTAACTTAAAGTTGTCGGAAAAAGATTCGGTTGCAGAGCACATCAACAATTTTTGTATGGTTTACAATCAAATGGAATCGTCGGGTTTAAAGTTTGAGGAAATGGCACAATCGTTGTTGTTGCTATCCAGTCTTCTCGATAGTTACGACACAGTAGAGCAGACTGTTACAAACACCATGACTGATACAACAACTCTAAAGGATGTTATTAGTAGCATTATAAATGCGGATGCAAGGAGGAAGAGACATGGAGAGACTTTGGTGTCATATTCTAGCAATGCCGCGCTGTTAGTTGATAACCGTGATAGAAGTAATAATAGAGGAAGGTCGCAAAGCAGGAATCACAGGTCCAAGTCAAGAATCGGACATCGCAAAGGTGAGTGTTGGTATTGCAAGAAGCCAGGACATGGGAGAGACCAATGCGAGGATTATAAGAAAGCACAAGCAGGGTCACAGGTAGCCAATGTGGTAAGTATTGAACCCCGTCTAGATAAATTGTGTTTATCTGTTAGATTTAATATTATGCAAGATGATTGGTATATAGACTCGGGTATTTCTTATCATTGTACCCCCATGAGGGATATTTTTGAGGATTACTGGACAGGGAATTGGTGCAGTTTCAGTTGGCAATGGACAAATATGTCCAGTTGTAGGTAGAGGCACAGTGAGAGTGAAAGCTCGCAATGGTGGGTAATTGGTCTTGAATGACACAAGACATTCCGAGCTTGAAGAAGAACTTAATCTCAACTAGCAAACTAGACAAAGAATGATTCACAACAACTTTTGGGCATGGAGAATGGAAGGTGACTACAGGTGCCAGGTTGGTGGCAAAAGGAAAGCATGGTGACACATTGTACTTACTCAGAGGAGGTGATTCAGGTGATATCATTGCTACAGCATCAGCAGATAGTTCTTCGATTCTATGGCATGCCAGGTTAGGGCACCTTGGTGAAAAGGGTGTCAAGCAACTTTGTTCTAGGGATCTTTTACCGGGGCTTAAGAAGGTTGAGATGAATTTTTGTGAGAATTGTGTGATGGGCAAACAGAAGACAGTTAGTTTTCAGTTGAATAGGCGCGAGAAGAAGCTTGGAAAGCTAGAATTGGTACATATAGATGTGTGGGGTCCAGCTCAGGAATTCTCTTATGATGGTAAGAGATACTTCGTTACATTCATTGATGATGCTACAAAAAAAGTTTGGGTTCATACAATTCGCGAGAAATCAGAGGTGTTTGATGCATTCAAAGCTTGAAAGGCCAGAGTTGAGAATGAGATGGGTTACAAAGTAAAAGCAATAAAGTCGGACAAAGGAGGTGAGTACACAAGCAAAGAGTTTGTTGAATATCTGGCAAAGGAAGGCATCAAAGGAATCAAGACAGTTCCTAAGACTCCACAGGAGAATGAACCGCACGATACTCGAAAGGGCGAGATGCTTGAGACTTCATGCGGGTCTTCCAATCCATCTTTGGGCCGCTACAGTGGATACAACTGTGTACATGATTAACTGTTGCCCGTCTAGTGCCCTTGATGGGGCCATTCCGCAAGAACTATAGTCAGGTAAAACTTTCAATTATTCGCATTTGAAAGTTCACGGTTGTATTGCATATTCACTAATTGACAGGGAAGAAAGAAATAAAGAAATTGGATTCTAAGTCTAGAAGGTGTGTATTCATTGGCTACGACGGCGATAAGTATGGTTACAGACTTTGAGATTTTATGGATAACAAGGTCATTCGCAACAGGAATGTAGTGTTCAATGAAGAGGTCCTCTACAAGGACAGACACACAGGTCAAGACAGTACAACCAGTTCAGAGTTAGATTATAGTTCAGACTCAGAATCAGATTCAAAATCTGAAGGTGGTCCTAATGGTGGGGGCCCTACAGTGCAGTAGCAGATACATGTGCCACAAGCAGCACAGGAGGCTCATGGTGAGCCTATAGGGAATAAGCATGTTATCCAAGACGAACAGGTACAGTTCGGAAAACCTGAACCGGTACCTGATATGGCTAAAAATAGGATTAAATCGGGACCGTTCACATCGGACGCGAATCTCAAAGCTCAGGGGTAAAACGGTAATTTCACCTACCAGCGGGTCCGAAGCGGGTACTGGGTCTCCTTCTCACAGATCCAATAACCCGCGAACGGATCCACTCCAACTGGGTACGGGTCCTGACCCAAGACAAACCCAGATCAGCAAGAGGAAAATCAGGGTTACTGATTTTGACCAAATCAACAGGCCTGATTTGCTCTCACCGGGAATTAGGGGATAAGTTTCCTAAACTGATTAGGAGGATTTTACTCCTATCACAGGAAATCAAATCTCTAATCATATCCCTAATTAACTCCCCCATGGCGACTATAAATACCTCCTACCCACCACTGTGACGAGGTTAATCACTCTTTTACCTGCTTAAGCTCTTTCTTAATCTCTTCTGGTTACTGACAAGAGCGTCGGAGGGTGCGTCGCCGGGATCAACCCCGGTGCTTCGCACTTTCCTTGCAGGTGTACGGCGGGAGTCAGCAGCCCAACTCAGACGAACAGGTTCGGGTCTGCTATTCAGGTTTTTCCACGAACCCACAAATTCTATCTGTTTACCCCCACACCAGAATCAGCGGTAACAGATTGGCGCCGTCTGTGGGAACCCATACGAATAGCCTCCGCCTCTTCCTCGTCGACTAGCTCTTCTCCAGCCATGCCTCCCAGAAAAGTAAGATCCAGGGGGTCCAATCGTGCACCCAACCCCGCGGACCAGTAAGAAGTCCCTGTCCATCCCTCTCAACAACTGGGGGGGGGCTCCCTCCGCCCGCCGAGGACCGTGTCCAGCAGCAACCCCCTAACGGTCCCGCTGGTCCTAACCCGCAGAAGCAAAAGCCCCAAGCTCCACTCGTCGACCACCTTCGACGAGCTCCCCTCGCGGCCGAGCTCCAATGGGGAGCTCCGAACTCCTCTCCATTGCCGAGCCCCAATGAGGAGCACCGAACTCCTCTACATTACTGAGCTCCACGACAGCGAGCTTCCCTCGACGAGCTCCGAGCTCCGAGCTCACAGTTCACATCCACTGCATTGCTGAGCTCCAACCTCCCGAGCTTCCTCTTTGCTGTCGAGCTCCTCCCTCGCCCTAAGGAGCGCCGAGCTCCACTCCCCAAGCTCCGTCGAAGCTCGAGCTCCATCTCCGATGGCTCCGTCGAGCTCTCCCCATGCCGAGCTCGACCCCTCTTCTCGTCTGCTCCGTCGTCGAGCTCTGACTTCGACTCTAACTCACTGAGCTCAAACCATCGAGCTCCAACCTTCGAACTCCTCGTCACCAAGCTCCTCGCCCGAGCTTCCCCCCTAAGGAGCCAACTAACGAACCAAAGGGCCCGCCGAGCTTTAAGACTCAGAATCTCCCAGCTCCTCCCAAGAGGTCTTCACCTTATTGTAGAGCTTCTTCTACATGGCTGCTCCCGCAACTTACTTACCTTAACCAACGAGTTCGGAGCTCACAACTCTCTCCTAGAGTTGCTCCTCAAACTTGTCTCCCAAATGGCTCTCTTCCAGAGCCAAGCTCTTCACCCCGCTCACCTCGGAGCGGACCTCTTCTCAACGAGTTCGGAGCTCACAACTCTCTCCAAGAGTTGCTCCTCAAACTTGTCTCCCAAACGGCTCTCTTCCAGAGCCGAGCTCTCCACTCCGCTCACCTCGGAGCGAACCTCTTCTCAACGAGTTCGGAGTGCACAACTCTCTCCTAGAGTTGCTCCCCAAACTCTTCTCCCAAACGGCTCTCTTCCAGAGCCGAGCTCTCCACTCCGCTCACCTCGGAGCGGACCTCTTCTCAACGAGTTCGGAGCGCACAAGTCTCTCCTAGAGTTGCTCCCCAAACTCTTCTCCCAAACGGCTCTCTTCCAGAGCCGAGCTCTCCACTCCGCTCGCCTCCCAGGCGGACCTCTTCTCAACGAGTTCGGAGCACAACTCTCTCATAGAGTTCCTCCTCACACTCATCTCACAAATGGCTCTTTTCCAGAGCCGAGCTCTTCACTCCGCTCGCCTCCGAGGCGGACCTCTTCTCAACGAGTTCAGAGCTCACAACTCTCTCCTAGAGTTACTCCCCAAACTCTTCCCCCAAATGGCTCTCTTCCGGAGCCGAACTCTTTGCTCCGCTCATCTCCAAGGCGGACCTCATCTCAACAAGTCCGGAGTCCAACACTTGGTTCGATTCTACTTCGCAAGCTCGCTCCTAAGCGGGCTAGAAGTTGGTCGCCATTCGGAACTGCTCCCACAGCTATTGAACAAACCAAACGATGGTTCGGAGTCCAACACTCGGCTCGACTTTCCCTCCTCGGCTCGCCTCCGGACGAGCCAGAGGTAGATCGCCGTTCGGAACTGCTCCCACAACCGTTGAACTACACCGATGGTTCGGAGTCCAACACTTGGCTCGATTCTGCTTCAAATAACCTGCTCTTCAGCGGGTTAGAAGTGGTTCGCCATTCGGAATTGCTCCCACAACCGTTGAACACCTCTACCGATGGTTCGGAGTCCAACACTTGGCTCGATTCCTCTTCAAATAACCTGCTCTTCAGCGGGTTAGAAGTGGTTCGCCATTCGGAATTGCTCCCACAACCGTTGGCTACCTTTACCGATGGTTCGGAGTCCAACACTTGGCTCGATTCTGCTTCAAATAACCTGCTCTTCAGCGGGTTAGAAGTGGTTCGCCATTCGGAATTGCTCCCACAACTGTCGATTCTCTCACATAAGCAGCGAGTTCGGAGCTACAACTCTCCCCTAGAGTTGCTCCTCACACTCGTCTCAAAAATGGCTCTCTTCCAGAGCCGAGCTCTTCCCTCCGCTCGCCGCCGAAGCGGACCTCTTCTCGACGAGTTCGGAGCTACAACTCTCTCATAGAGTTCCTCCTCACACTCATCTCGCAAATGGCTCTCTTCCAGAGCCGAGCTATTCCCTCCGCTTGCCGCCGAAGCGGACCTCTCCTCAACGAGTTCGGAGCTACAGCTCTCTCCAAGAGTTGCTCCTCAAACTCATCTCACAAATGGCTCTCTTCCAGAGCCGAGCTCTTCCCTCCGCTCGCCGCCGAAGCGGACCTCTTCTCAACGAGTTCGGAGCTACAGCTCTCCCCTAGAGTTGCTCCTCAAACTCATCTCACAAACGGCTCTCTTCCAGAGCCGAGCTCTTCCCTCCGCTCACCGCCGAAGCGGACCTCTTCTCCACGAGTTCGGAGCTCAAAACTCTCTCCAAGAGTTGCTCCTCACACTCGTCTCACAAATGGCTCTCTTCCAGAGCCGAGCTCTTCACTCTGCTCGCCTCCGAAGCGGACCTCTTCTCAACGAGTTCGGAGCTCACAACTCTCTCCTAGAGTTGCTCTTCAAACTCATCTCCCAAATGGCTCTCTTCCAGAGCCGAGCTCTTCGCTCCGCTCAGACCTCCTCTCAACTAGTTCGGAGCTCACAACTCTCTCCAAGAGTTGCTCCTCAAACTCATCTCACAAATGGCTCTCTTCCAGAGCCGAGCTCTTCCCTCCGCTCATCGCCGAAGCGGACCCCTTTATAAACAAGTTTGGAGCACAACTCTCTCATAGAGTTCCTCCTCACACTCATCTCACAAATGGCTCTGTTCCAGAGCTGAGCTCTTTGCTCCGCTCATCTCCGAAGCGGACCTCTTCTCAACGAGTTCGGAGCTCAAAACTCTCTCCAAGAGTTGCTCCTCAAACTCATCTCACAAATAGCTCTCTTCCAGAGCCGAGCTCTTCACTCCGCTCACCTCCAAGGCGGACCTTCTCCTCGACAAGTTTGGAGCACAACTCTCTCCTAGAGTTCTTCCTCACACTTGTCTCACAAATAGCTCCCTTCCAGAGCCGAGCTCTTCACGCCGCTCATCTCCAAGGTGGACCTTCTCCTCGACAAGTTTGGAGCACAACTCTCTCCTAGAGTTCTTCCTCACACTTGTCTCACAAATAGCTCTCTTCCAGAGCCGAGCTCTTCACTCCGCTCATCTCCAAGGCAGACCTTCTCCTCGACAAGTTAGGAGCACAACTCTCTCCTAGAGTTCTTCCTCACACTTGTCTCACAAATGGCTCTCTTCCAGAGCCGAGCTCTCCCATCCGCTCGGATGCCGAGCAAGTGCCGATCCGACCTCAACATCAAAGAGCCCGGTCGGCTAGCCGAGCAAGTGCCTTTCCGAGCCTGCAAACGGAGAAAACTCACTTTCTCCTCAACATTCGTGTAAGATCTCAATCAGACGGCCCAGATCTTGCCAGCGACGCTAAACGACAAGATAACGTTTTCTTGGGAACTGAGCCGTCTCGAGATTCGTGCCATCATCCAACGGCCCAGATCTTGCCAGCATCGCTAAACGATAAGATAGTGTTTTCTTGGAAACCGTGCCCGCCTCGAGATCCATGTTGAGATCCAGTGGCTCAGATCGCTCCACGTCGCTCAGTATTCCTAGCCGAGCGACTAGCGATCCGACCCACTCGCGCCTCTTCTTCGCCCCAAGGGTCTTCTTAGCCCAAGGGCCTTCCTAGCACACCTTACAAGGGTCTTCCTAGCCCAAGGGTCTTCCAAGCACAAGGGCCTTCCTAGCACACCTTACAAGGGTCTTCCTAGCCCAAGGGTCTTCCAAGCACAAGGGTCTTCCTAGCACATCTTCTCCGCCCCTAGGAGTGGAACTCCTCTTCCAAAATCTCCAAGACCAAAGTACTTATCAACTTCATGAAGACAAGCATGTTGCGGGGCTATTTTGACCATGAAGGAGGGTGAATCTTCATCCCACTCCTGAAGAGAAGTTGTAGATCTTCGAACTAGCTTCGAAATGAGGGGTCGCATGCCCCGATCGGACCTCCGTAGCACCGGGAAAGTGGATCTCAATGCAGCTGCGCCGAATAAGCTCGGAAATCCGAGCCGAGCCACTCGCACGAGGGAGAAATCCGAGCTCTTCCCATCCGAGCTCTTCCCGTCCGAGCAAGCATCCGAGCTCTTCCCGTCCGAGCAAGAATCCGAGCTCTTCCCATCCGAGCTCTTCCCATCCGAGCTCTTCCTGTCCGAGCAAGAATCCGAGCTCTTCCCATCCGAGCTCTTCCCGTCCGAGCAAGAATCCGAGCTCTTCCCATCTGAGCCCCAACATCAAAGAGCCCAGCCGGCTGCCGAGCAAGTGCCTTTCCGAGCCTGCAAACGGAGAAAACTCACTTTCTCCTCAACATTCGTGTAAGATCTCAATCAGACGGCTCAGATCGTGCCAGCACCACTACACGACAAGATAGCGTTTTCTTGGGAATTGAGCCCGTCTCGAGATTCGTGCCACCATCCAACGGCCCAGATCGTGCCAGCGCCACTACACGACAAGATAGCATTTTCTTGGGAATTGAGTTCATCTCGAGATTCGTGCCACCATCCAACGGCCCAGATCGAGCCACGTAGCTCGGATCTACCATCCGAGCTACTGCCCTACCGAGCTGCAAAATGACCCAAAAAATGTCTCAAAATTCGCGCTGGATTTGCCGAACAAGAAGCCCCAAAAAAAAAAAAAAGGGAGAGGGGAAAACGGGTCGGCAGTACGGGTTCGGACCCGTTAAGGGATCCAAACCCGAACCCCGTACCCCGTCACCTTCTTCTCCTCTTCAAAGCTTTCCCGCCAAAACCAAGGGAGCCAAATACCGACCTCTTCTTCAAAAGCTCTGGCTCCATGCCGCTCGCCTCCCCCTCGACGAGCTCCCCATGGCTTCGCCGAGCCCTTAGCGACCGAGCTCCGAGGCCGAGCCCAAGCTTCCACCATCTCGACGAGCAACTGTCTCGCTACCACCGAGTTCACTGACTGAGCTTTGAGCCAATCGCCGACCTCCGTCATCTCCCACGTCGAGCTCGACTTCGTCTCCTGCACGAGCTCCGAGGCCCCGCCGAGCTCTCCATGCCGAGTCGAGCTCCCTCCTCCTTCGGCGAGCTCTCAAGGGCCCCGCCCTGGCCAAAGCTCGGCCGTCGAGCCCACAATGCGGAGATCGACCACCAACAACGGTGCCGAGCAAGCTCCTCGTCGAACCATCTCCGAGTTCCATCATATCCTTCACCACGACGAGGCGACGCACCCCACTGTCGAGCTCGCCAAACCATCGCGAGCTCCCCTCGCCGAGCTCGACGCTCCGTCTCCATCATCAACTCAGCGAGCTCGCCATCACCATCACTCCAAGAGCGCCTCCGTCTCTCCTTCACAGAGCTCGCCATTATCGAGCCACCACCCCGCTCGTCGAACTCCTTCATCGAAGGCCCTCAACGAACCCATTACTGACGAACTCCTCCCTACTGTGCCGAACTACCCCACTCCGCTCGTCGCCTCTCGCCGAGATCCGGTGGCGCTCTCAGGGACGGAGATGGAGTCGGGGTCGGAAGCGTCGTTGGGTCGAAGGCTGGGTCGGAGGAAAACGAAGAAGAAAAGAACAGAGCGCAAGAAGAAGAAGAAGAAGAAGAAGAAAAGGGGGTACAAGGGGCCGGGTTCGAACCCGTTAAGGGGATCCAACCCGAACCCCTTCCCATCTCCTTCTTCAGCATTTTGGCGCCAAAACAGAACCCAAGCAAAAACCAAATAAAACAGCACAGTTCGTCACCTCCATCGCCAATACCGAACTCACCCCCTTCGTCGCCAAGCTCCGACGAGCTTCGCCATGGCGTCAAGCTTCGACGAGCTTCGCCGTGGCGTCAAGCTCCGTCACCGAGCTAGCATCCATCACCAACCGCCGTGGCCGAACCACGAGCTCCATCATCGCCGATGCCGAGCTCGAACCCAGCTCCTCCGTCAGCAACCTCCGCCGAGCTCCGCTCCACTTCGACGAGCTCCGAAGCGCCGAGCTCCACCAGGCCAGCCGTGGCCGAACCACGAGCTCCATCATCGCCGATGCCGAGCTCGAACCCAGCTCCCCCCTTTGCGAGCTCCCCTCGCCGAACTCGTCGCCACATTGAAGTTCCACGTGGCCGAAACCATGGCCTGTCGAGCTCGAAAACCATGCCAGCGCCAGCTCCTTCTCCGAGAGCTCCGCCCATGGCCGAAACTCCACAAGCGTCGTGCACCGAACCCAAGCCAGAGCTCCACTCTAACCTCTGCTTCGAAACTGAGCAACCAAAAGAATTCTTCGTCGAGCTCGAGACCACCTCGAAGAGTAGCCGAGCTCCAACGTTGGCCTCGCCTCCGCTCCTCCACCTCGCCAAAGCGCCCATGCCGAGCTCTTGGATCCTCCTTTGTCTTCGAGCCCCTCTCTAAGCGCTGTCGAGCTTCATTATCCCCGACCTCGAGCTCCAATCAAGCTCTTCTCCATCGACGAGGTGGATCTCACCCCATGCTCTCGCCGACCCTCAAGGTCGGAGCCTCCGCCAACTACGGAGCTCTCTCACCGAGCTCATCACCTTCACTGAAGCACTCGACGAAGCTCCCCCCTTCGAGCTCCACGGAAGCTCTCGACGAAGGTTGGAGAAGAAAGTTGAAGACGAAGGTGAAAGAAAGTATAGAAGCAGCAGCAAAAAAAAAAAAAAAAGAAAAGAAAAATTTTGCCACGTGGCCTCACACCCGAGCTCGGATCCGCTGCGCAACAGTCGCTCGTTCAGCTGCCGAGCAACCCCCTATCCGAGCTTCACAAACGGAGAAAATATCCGCCTAACGACTACGACCGTTGGATCTTCCAGAAATTCGCGCTTCTGGTGATGGACGATCCAGATCGTGCCACGCGCGCTAAATGACAAGATAATGTTTTTTCGAAAAGCGCGCCTCCTTGAGATTCGCGCAGGGATCCGACGGCACAGATCGCGCCACGTGTCCCGGGATCCGACGGCACAGATCGTGCCACGTGTCAGGTATTATTTAAATTAATTAATTTATTTGTTTAATTGTTTTTTTTATTTAAAAAATCTGAAAAAATATTTAAAAAATCAGAAAAAATTAAATAAAAATTCTAAAAATAGTTATAAATTCAGAAAAATTATTTTAAATTTTGAAAAATATAATTATTTAATTAGAATAATCATTTAATATTTTCGATAATTAATTATTTAATTCGGAAAATGAATAAAAAATTCAAAAAAATGAGAAAAAATTTAGAAAAATCTGGAAAAATCACCAAAAATCCAAAAAATTTTGAGAGTATTTTTGGGAATTTTACAAGCCCATAATAACACCGTTACACCCCGAGCAAGATTCCAAACTCCTTTAAGAACACCGATAAAATTCCGTACGCCATTAGAACAGTAAAACTACTCCTCAAAGGCTGATCAAACTCAGTCTTCGGGAGTGGGGGGCTCGTGATATAGCTAAAAATAGGATTAAATCGGGACCGTTCACATCGGACGCGAATCTCAAAGCTCAGGGGTAAAACGGTAATTTCACCTACCAGCGGGTCCGAAGCGGGTACTGGGTCTCCTTCTCACAGATCCAATAACCCGCGAACGGATCCACTCCAACTGGGTACGGGTCCCGACCCAAGACAAACCCAGATCAGCAAGAGGAAAATCAGGTTTACTGATTTTGACCAAATCAACAGGCCTGATTTGCTCTCACCGGGAATTAGGGGATCAGTTTCCTAAACTGATTAGGAGGATTTTACTCCTATCACAGGAAATCAAATCTCTAATCATATCCCTAATTAACTCCCCCATGGCGACTATAAATACCTCCTACCCACCACTGTGACGAGGTTAATCACTTTTTTACCTTCTTAAGCTCTTTAATCTCTTCTGGTTACTGACAAGAGCGTCGGAGGGTGCGTCGCCGGGATCAACCCCGGTGTTTCGCACTTTCCTTGCAGGTGTACGGTGGGAGTCAGCAGCCCAACTCAGACGAACAGGTTCGGATCTGCTATTCAGGTTTTTCCACGAACCCACAAATTCTATCTGTTTACCCCCACACCAGAATCAGCGGTAACAGTACCCATAGTGAGGAGATCGACACGAGAAAGAAGGACAACCAAGATATTTTATCCATCAGCTAATATTGTTCACGAGCATATTCTGTACATGGATTCAGGAGAGCCAAAGACTCATGACGAGGCTTTAAGGAATAAGGCTCCAATTCAGTGGGAGTTAGCCATGAGTGATGAGATGAACTCCTTGGAACGGAACCAAACTTGAGAGTTGACCAAGTTACCTGCAGGAAAATAGGCTCTTGTGAACAAATGAATTTTTAGAGTCAAGGATGAGGCAGATGGCAGTAAGAGGTACAAGGCGAGGCTTGTTGTGAAAAAATTCTCTCAAAGAGAAGGTGTTGATTACAGTGAGATCTTTGCACTGCTTGTGAAGATGGCTTCAATTAGGATTTTGCTTAGTATTGTGGCAATTGAAGATTTGCACTTAGAGTAGTTGGATGTGAAAACAGCGTTTCTCCATGGTGATGTCGAAGAAGAGCTGTACATAAAACAACCCGCAGGTTTTGAAGCAAAGGGAAAAGAAGACATGGTGTGCGATTAAGGAAGAGTCTTTATGGGCTCAAACAAGCACCGCGGCAATGGTACTTGAAGTTTGATTGCTTTATGAGAGGAAAAGGTTTCGATAGATACGAAACAGATCATTGTGTACATGTTCGTAGATATGAGGATAATGATATAGTTACCTTGGCAGTGTATGTGGACAACATGTTGTTAGCAAGTTCATGTATGAGGAAGATCTAGCTTCAAAATTTTCTATGAAGGACTTGGGTGAAGCAAAGCAAATCATCGGCATGAAGATTATTAAAGACAGGAAAAGCAAGAAGCTTTGGTTATCTCAAGCGGACTATGTGAAGAAGGTGTTGAAGATAATCAATATGGATGGTGCGGGGCCAGTCACTTGTCCCTTGCTTACTCACTTCAAGTTATCGATGGACTTGTCCTAAGATGGAGGCATAGATGGAGGAAATTGTTGTTATTCCTTATGCCACAACCGTTGGAAGTTTGATGTATGCAATGGTGTCTACAAGACCAAACATCGCACAAGCAGTGGGAATTGTCAGACGTTACATGAAGAATCCAGGTAAATAGCATTGGGATGCAATAGAGTGGATTCTTAGATATCTAGTAAGTACTTCAGATTTTTCTTTATTTTGGGAGAGATTCCTTGCAAATACATAGTTATGTGGATGCGAATTTTTTGGGTGATCGTGATGGTTGCAGAAGTACTACAGGATATGTGTTTACAGTTGGAGGAACAGCTGTTAGTTGAGCTTCACAGTTACAAAAGGTTGTAGCACAGTCAACCACGGAGTCAGAGTATATGACACTTACAGAAGTAACGAAAGACATATTGTGAATTTTGGAGCTTATGAAACAGTTAGGCAGAGAGCAATCCATAGGTGAGCTATGGTGTGACAGTCAAAGTGCAGTTTTCTTGGCAAAAAACTCATCATATCAGTCTAGGACTCAGCACATTCAAATGAGGTATTATTTTATTAGAATATCGGTTCAGAATAAATGGTTGAAGCTATCTAAGATTCTTGGCACTAAGAATCCAGTAGACATGCTCACAAAGGTAGTGGATAGCAGGAAACATCAGTTCGGCTATACTGCTATTGGATTGTCTCCAGGTTAATTGATGAGGAGACTTGCAGAGGCACAGGCCTAGACTAGGCCAATAGAAGAATGAAGGATATGTTAGAGACTTCGTGTATATGTCTCCAAGTGGGAGATTGTTAGGATTTGTGGATCCAAATACACCATAATGGGGTTGGAAAAGACAGACGAGAAGAAGAGTCGAAGATGGAGCAAGCAGCTGCAGGCAAGTTGCGGTCGACCGCACTTGGACAGTCGACCGCACACGTACAGGCAAATGTACAGTTGACCGTGCAGTCGACCCTCTTTCTCTCTCTGTTGGACCCTGCAGTCTTGAAGGAATGACCGGTCGACCGGGCAGTCGACCGACCCACTCTCTGTTGGACCCTGTACAGTCGAAGGCATGAATCGGTCGACCGTCACCGTGTTGCGATCGACCATTGTGACGCTGATTGATGAGCGGCTGAGATTAGAAGTTGTGTAAACCTATATATATTGTATTGTGTACGATTTTAGGATTAAGAGAAAAGAAAAGAAAGATCTAACAGCCGTCATTGAGAGAGGGAGATACAGATAGGGATGCTCTCGGATAAGGATATATCCGATTCGATCCGCATCTGAATCCAATTTTTTGGCGGATACGGATATAAAAAATCCGTATCCGGGCGGATACGGATATCCAAATTCAAAAAAATTCGGATTCGGATACGGATACGGATATTCCTAAAAAAGCGGATTCGGATACGGATATCCACTTAATTTAATATATATTTATTTAATAAATATAGTTAATAGTTATACACTTATATACTAATTTCCTATTTCTATTTCTATCCCATTGTTTCCTATTTATATTTTCTATTTCTATTTCTATCCCACTGTAGCAGGCGCAGCCCCTAACCTAATCCCCAATTTCCAAATCGACCCTTCCTCTCGACGACTCGACCCCAGTCCCCATCCCCAATTCCCCATCGACCTCGCGACCCCCGTCGCACTGCCAGTGAAGCCCGGCCACGCCAGTCGCCAGCACCCCTGCCTATTCTTCCCTTCCTCTCCCGCAGTCAGAGTTGACGGCAGCAGCGCCAGCACCCACGCCAGCCAGCAGTCGCGATGAACCTCTCGTTGCTGTCCCACTTCCGATGCCGCGCCTCTCGCCGTTCAGCACCGTCGTTCCCGTCCTGTCGTGCCGCCCCTGCCGCCGTCGGAGTCGCACTTAGTTCAAGAGACGGTATAAATCTCTCTGTATCTCACTCTATTTTTGCTGGTAAAAGTAGAAAGTGGTCTATTGTGATGCCAAACATTACTTTTTTGCATTTTGTGTGTAGTTTGTGTAGGTGATTTGTACATTTATCCAGAAGCATTGATGTATAAAGTAGCGCATTTCATCATTTGATATAGAAAAAGAAGATAAGAGTAATTGAATGAAGTGTTGATGTTATTTATTGAATTGTATGTATGTCTAAATTGAGCCTCTGTTTTTTATAGATATACAGAGCTTTAATTCAGAAATGTGCTCTGGGTTCTCTTACATGCCAGGAATGTATATGTACGGCATCACACTTGTGTTGGTAAAATACAATGACATAGATGCACATATCATGCTACATAACTAATTCCGTATTGAAAAAGACCCTAAACTTGCATACCCTGCACTTGATATGCCAACATGTTGTAATTTTGAGAGAACTGGTCTTTATTAAATGTAGAAATTGGTTAAGTTAAATACTACAAAATAAAATCACGACTGAAGCCTTGTGTTCATGTTTATGTAATCTGTAATATGTTGATGATACTAAACGAATTCTGAATATCAATTACAGGTTGTGGAGGTGCAGAATATGCGAGAAGTAATGGTATTCCAGTTATATTGTATCCTAAGACCAAACTCTCTCCTGAAGGGATATCAACTGTTGACCTTATAACTACTTTAAGGTAATATGATCTATTTCTTTAACTTCTTTAACTACAGTCCAGGAATATTTTTTAGAGGGGGACAAAAAAGAAATTCTGCTAATGTATAACAATAACAAGGCCTACACATTCGAAAATTACCGAGAAAACAAAGTTACTCAGATGTGTGTTGCAATTATTTGCCAATGATAAAAACTGAATCAGATGTAGGATTGTTTATAAAATAACAAGTTAACAACGAATAATGTTGTGTTACAGAAATAGTACAGCTCGCGATGTTTGCAAAATACTACAAGTTTGCAAGCAGGGATCACCAGCGAAGAGGATTGTCATGCTGCAGTGGTTGTAACTCCGGCAATGTGGATGATGCCAAGAAAAACATTTTTTAAATCAAAAAATAAAGGATTCTTCTATAAAAGGGGTTGGGGGTTACTGGATTGCATCTAAACCGCATACTAAAGCAGTTTCCGGCATGGTTCTTCCTTTTAAGGTAATCCTCTTAATTTCCCCCACATGCTGCAACTTGCAACTCCTAACTGTGTCAATTAATTGAGTACATGTGTCTGTCCCTATTTATGATACAAGTCTCAGCATGAGATGAGAAGACCAACCATGGGGTCTTCGAAAAGTAGAGGCAGTACAGAATTGATCCGTGAATCGCCATAACATTTCCATTTTTTTCTTCATTTTATGAGACTGTAAAGTCAATTTTCATCTGTGATCCTATCAGTCGTAACCCTGTATAAAATGAACTCATCTTAATCTATTTTTCTCTCAAAATTCTATGTTGGAATGTAGATAGTGAGGAATGGATCGCTTTGGCTGCGCGATTGACATGGAGCCCAAAACCCTCAATGAAGGTGAACTGCACAATGCTAGGGTAACCATACAATACACACCTCTCTTGCCTTTTTATTTCAAAAAAAAAAAAAAGGTACAATACATACATGATCCTAATCAAAAGTGATTGTTCTTACAGATTTGATACGGAAATGTAATTCTTTTTTTTTTTTTGATGCAGGAAGAAGTAATTGTCATAATCCGGAGCAAGGAGCCAGTTGAAGCCTCAATCATATTCACCCAGGTATCAATTCAATCCATATACATGAATTCATCTTTACTGCAGTCTTTGTGCTAACTACAACTATTGTGTGATGTTTGATGTTTCATTCAATATTTGTATCAGTGTCACAACCTTGGTACAATATCAGTCACCAACTGTATAGAGCCTCTCTCTAGTACTTTAATTCAACATCTTTTACAGCCATCTCATGTTGTTTCATACTGTAGGAAGACAGTCTCCATAAACCACAACTTATTTTTCTATATTGGTGGATTTTCTGTTAGGTACAGGATTGACAAATAATTTGTTGAGTACATGCTCTTATACGTTTTTTCCAAAAATGTTTGCTGGGCTCAAGTCGCCATTCCTCTATTACTGCAGTTCTTCTGAAATACTGTCTTTTTCAATAACGCCACACCGTCCTGGTAAAAAATGTTAAGAGTCAGATTTAAACCAATGCAAAATAGACAGATAAGTGAATATTGTATTCATTTTTATAAGAGTTGTATATATTTGAAATAAATTTTCATTCACCTATTTTATTCTGTTGATTTTCATTTTATGATTAGATATGAAAATCAATATCCAAAATTCAGTGATATACATGTTTTAAGCACTAGTTAAGAAAAATAAATAGCAAAAACTTTATATTTGATATTAGAATTCGTATCCATTATCCGGTAGACCGTATCCGATTCGCATCCGTATCCGAAAATTGCGGATACGGATATGATTTTTATTTTCCGAGTCATATCCGTATCCGTATTCGAATCCGTCTTTGGAATGCGGATACGGATATTGGTATAGCCAATATCCGATCCGTATCCGATCCGAAAGCATCCCTAGATACAGAGAAATCCAACACCTTGGTGGTGAGTTCTTGAGAGATTTGTAAACTTGTTCTTCATTTTTCTAGTGAAAATTGCAGAAGTGCCTCTACGTGGAAAAGTAGTCATTGCATTGGGTGAAGCTCGAAAAAATCTCGTGTGTTCTTGTGTGTTGCTTTCGGTTGTTCTCTGTTCTCTTGCTTTTGATTCTATTGTTCTTGCATCTTGTTGGTGAGTTATTCCACAGTTAAAAATCAACATGCTCCGGCCCTGCCAGTCGAGACCAAAATATAGAATTAGCAATAATCTTGAATAACAGTTGTTGATGCATGATGTGTCTGTGAGTTGGTCTAAAGATTCTACTATTCCTTTCTTACCATAACCCCCAACATATAGCTGCTACCCCAA
The DNA here is from genome assembly GCA_017893485.1 of Hemerocallis citrina. Lineage (NCBI taxonomy): Eukaryota > Viridiplantae > Streptophyta > Magnoliopsida > Asparagales > Asphodelaceae > Hemerocallis > Hemerocallis citrina. The sequence continues at coordinate 308,028,221 of CM030360.1, forward strand.
TACCTCAAATTTGATTGTACCCTTTGTTAACATTAGTCTCTCCAGGTTCCCCAAACGTCCTGGACCGTCTCTGTGTAAAGACACGGTAATGCAGAATCTGTTTTTAGATTTATGTGTTCATCAAGCGACATTCAATGGATGAATTGCCCGAGTCAGATGAGGGAGTAGCAAAATGGTGTAAAGACACATTCGTGGCCAAGGTATTCCATTCTCTTCCTTTATATTTATAATAGATAGAGCTGTTGGAATTAATTTTTGCAGTTTTCCGGGCCGGATTCCGGCAAGCTCCGGCCACCGGCGGCACCGGAAAATGAGTGGATTGCGATCCTCTCGTCGAGTACTATTCCGTAGTATACTCACTTGCCAAAAACCAATTCCGTATGAATGAGAAATGTTGATCCAAAGTTGGGTACTTGAAAGGTACCAACTTAACAATTGGATAGTCCCATATCGGAAATTGGGAAAGATTTTTACTAGTATATATACTAGAAAACTGGACTAGAGGGCGTGGCCCGGGGGTTACCACTAACGTGTAGTGGAGAGAGGACTTAGCCAAAATGACTAACACACACGCGCGCACGCGCGCGCCCGGCCCGGCCCGGCCCGGCCCCGGCCCCGGCCTCGGCTTCGGCTCGGCTCGGCTCGGCTCGGTTCGGAGCAGAGTAATGGCTCACCAGTTACTAAACTGAAGAGTCCCCATTACTCTGCTGTTACAGAGTAATGGCTGCTGAACAGTCTCCAGTCCATCTCTTATCTATATATCCTGACCCAGACATCAACTGATACATGGTTACAGAAAATTTTTCCACTTGAGTCTTCCTCTTCTTCTTCCTCTGCTCTGAGTCCAGTGTCTGTCAACTGAGAGTACACACAGACAGCAGTTCGTTGTCTCTGAAGCAAGGGTGCTGCATCTTCAGAGAAGGTACAGTTGTATCCTGGGAAGCGATTTGCCGGTAACCGTCACACTACGGGGCAAATTCTGCTTTAAGGACAGAGATTCTTCAAATTCTCGACTCTGTACAAGTTTATTGTTTACTGTTTTCTTTTCTGTATTTGATTTCTTCACAACTTTGTTGGAATTTCTTATTATTTTATATTCAGGTTCTAACAATCTTAAAGCAGAATTTTTCCTCACAGATTCTAACAATTTTTGTGAAGTTTGTTGACAGGTTCTGTTCGGAAAAAATAACTAATAGTTTCTGTTTCAATCAATTTCAGAGAACAAAATCAAAACATGGAAAACACACAAACTGAAGTTGCTGCTGGGCTTATCAGTACCCAAACTCCGGTGACCCAGAATGTGACTGCACAATCGGTTGCGGCACATTCGGTTGTTCTGCCCACGCACATAAGCGTGGGAGAAAAACCGGAGAAGTTCAATGGAACTGGGTTCAAAAAGTGGCAGGGGAAGATGCAGTTCTACCTGACCACATTGAAGCTGGACAGATTCCTCAATGAATCTGCCCCGATGCTGGCGCCAATGGAAGCACACTCTGTTGCTGCAGTTGACGCGTGGACTCAGGGCGACTACCTTTGCAGGAACTACATCCTGAATGGCCTAGTAGACTCCTTGTATAACGTCTATTGTGTATTCAAGACGTCCAAACTCCTGTGGGGGTCCCTGGAAAAGAAGTACAAAACAGAAGACGCCGGGTCCAAGAAATTTGTTGTCGGCAAATTTCTGGACTATAAGATGATTGACTCCAAAACTGTGGTGAGTCAGGTCCAAGAACTGCAGGTTATAATGCATGACATTGCTGCAGAAAACATGACGTTGTGCGAACCATTCCAGGTTGCAGCGTTCATTGAAAAACTTCCACCTGGGTGGAAAGATTTCAAGAACTATCTCAAACACAAACGAAAGGAGATGTCTCTTGAAGACCTAATTATCAGGTTGCGAATCGAAGAAGAGAATCGCAAGGCTGAGAGGTCCTATGGAAATCAGTTCATAGAAAAGGCCAATGTGGTGGAGCATGAACAGAAGGGCAAGAAGAGAAAGTTTCAGCCACAGACCTCAAGCAAAAAGCCACTTGCAAAGAGGTTTGCAGGGAAATGCCACAAGTGTGGTAAACTGGGGCACAAAATTTCAGAGTGCCGCAGTAAGGACAGTAATTATTCAAAAACAGGACATGTAAAAGGAAATGAAAAATCCCATGTACACATAGCTGAGAACTTGTCCACTGGTCTCTCTGACCTGGACCTCTGTGCTGTTGTTTCAGAGGTAAATCTTGTGGGGAGCAATCCTCGTGAATGGTGGTACGATACTGGGGCCACCAAGCATATCTGCTCGGACAAGGAAATGTTCACTTCCTACCAGAAGTGCAACAAAGATGAACATCTGTTCATGGGAAACTCTTCCACTTCCAAGATTGAAGGAACAGGAAAGATAGTGCTGAAGATGACTTCAGGCAAAGAGCTAACACTCACAAATGTGCTGCATGTCCCAGACATTAGAAAGAACTTGATATCAGGTTCTTTGCTAAGTAAGAATGGGTTCAAAGTTGTACTTGTTTCTGATAATTTTGTACTGTCCAAGAATGGGGTGTACTTGGAGAAAGGATATGTAAAGGATGGACTGTTCAAGTTTAATGTAATGACAGTCATCCCAAAAACTATTGTTCCCGCTGTTCCCAAAGTTAATGAAATAACTCCTATTGCCTATGTTGTTGAGTCTTCTTCTGTTTGGCATGAAAGATTAGGCCATGTTAATGTAAATTCTATGCGTAGATTAGTTAACATGAATCTGCTACCAAAGTTTAAGGTAGATAACTCAGAAAAATGTGAAGTTTGCACGGAGGCCAAACTCACTAAAACTCCATCACGTTCTGTAGAAAGAAACACAGAAACTCTAGGTCTTATTCACACAGATCTGTGTGACTTAAAATACGTGCAGACCAGAGGTGGCAAAAAGTACTTTGTGACTTTCATAGACGATTGCACAAAATTCTGTTATGTATATTTGTTACATAGCAAAAATGAGGCTTTGGATAAATTCAAAGAATATAAACTTGAGGTTGAGAATCAACTTGGCAAAACGATTAAAATCGTTAGAAGTGATAGAGGCGGAGAATATGATGCACCATTTAACATGTTCTGCTCGGAACATGGAATAGTTCATCAAACAACTGCTCCCTACTCACCCGAATCAAACGGTACTGCCGAGCACAAAAACCGAACTCTAAAGGAGATGATGAATGCCTTGTTGTTGAATTCTGGCTTACCCCAAAACATGTGGGGGGAAGCGTTGCTGACTGCCAACTACATTCTCAACAAAATACCTCACAAGAAAACCGGCAAGACACCATATGAATTATGGAAAGGTAACTTACCTTCGTATAAATACCTCAAAGTGTGGGGGTGTCTAGCAAAAGTGGCAGTACCTAACCCGAAACAGGTCACCATCGGACCTAAGACGATTGATTGCATATTCATAGGCTATGCACACAACAGTAGTGCATATCGGTTCTTGGTATACAAATCGGATATACCGGATATCCATGTAAATACAATAATGGAATCAAGAAATGCTTCATTCTTTGAACACGTGTTTCCGTGCAAGGATACTACATACCCTAAACGTACACGTGAACAAGGGAATGCAAGCACTTCAGTTGACGAACCAGAACAGGATACCGATGAGCCTAGACGAAGTAAACGGGCTAGAACATCAAAATCATTTGGTCCTGACTTTATGACGGCTTTTCTGTTAGAAAATGAGCCCAGAACGTTCAAGGAAGCCATGTCTATGCCTGATGCTCCTATGTGGAAGGAAGCAATCAAAAGTGAAATAGACTCCATTATGCAAAATCATACATGGGAGTTAGTCGATTTGCCTTCTGGATGTAAAGCTCTAGGATGCAAATGGATTTTCAAACAAAAATTGAAACCAGATGGTTCAATAGAGAAGCATAAGGCTAGACTTGTGGTACAAGGATTTAGGCAAAAAGAGGGCCTAGATTTCTTCGATACATATTCCCCAGTTACAAGAATAACATCCATAAGAATGTTGATAGCTATTGCAGCTCTACGTAACCTGGAAATACATCAAATGGATGTTAAAACTGCATTTCTAAATGGGGACTTAGAAGAAGAAATATACATGAAACAACCTGAGGGTTACGTAGTTCCTGGACAGGAAAATAAAGTGTGCAAGCTTGTAAAATCACTGTACGGCCTGAAACAAGCTCCAAAGCAATGGCATGCAAAATTTGACAATGTTATGATGTCAAATGGTTTCAAAATAAATGAATGTGATAAATGTATCTACATCAAAGATACTCCAAATGGATACATTCTGGTCTGTCTATACGTAGACGACATGCTCATTATTGGAAGCAATAACGACATTATCAAACAAACTAAGAGCATGCTTAGTGGCAAGTTTGACATGAAAGACTTGGGAGTGGCAGATGTCATACTAGGAATCAAAGTCTCCAGGACATCTGAGGGGATTACTTTGTCTCAAGCTCATTATGCTGAGAAAGTACTTGAAAGATTCAAGAATTATTCCAATGGGACAGCAAAAAGTCCCGTCGATCCAAGTCTTCACCTGTTCAAAAATACAGGCGAAAGCATATCACAACTGGAATATGCACGTGTAATTGGTAGTCTGATGTACCTAACAAATTGTACAAGACCGGACCTAGCACATTCGGTAAACGTACTGAGCCGATACACGAGTAATCCAGGACGAAGTCACTGGAAAGGAATAACTAGAGTATTGAACTACTTGCGACATACTCATAGTTATGCGCTGCATTACACCAGATATCCAGCAGTACTGGAAGGCTACAGTGATGCCAACTGGATATCGGACTCCAAAAACTCAAAATCCACAAGTGGATATGTCTTTACACTTGGTGGTGCAGCTGTGTCATGGAAATCCTCTAAACAAACGCTATTGGCAAGATCCACCATGGAATCTGAATTCATTGCTTTAGACAAAGCGGCAGAAGAAGCAGAATGGCTTCGCAACTTTTTAGAGGATATCCCTATGTGGGAAAAACCAGTGCCTGCCTTATGTGTACACTGTGACAGCCAATCGGCTATAGCACGGGCACTGAATTGCATGTATAATGGTAAGTCTCGTCATATCAGAAGGCGACATAAAACCATTAGACACCTGCTCTCAAATGGAGTAATCTCTATAGAATATATAAAATCGGCCGACAACCTAGCGGATCCATTTACTAAAGGTCTGTCGCGAGAGCAGGTTGTGAGATCATCAAGAGGAATGGGTTTAAAGCCTATGACGAAAGAGGATACTTGATGGAAACCCTACTTAGAAATTGGAGATCCCAAGATCTAGGTTCAAAGGGACAACTAAATCTTGTTGAATCAACGAAAGCACTTAGAGATTAACATCTCATACCCATTCTTAGGATGATAAAACAAGTGTTGCCTGCAAATAGTTAGGATAAGCTTGGCTTTTAATGATTCCCATAGCTTTGAAATAAAAGTGGGGTATAGCAGGATACTCTTTATGGGAAATCACCTTGTGAGTGTGAAATGGGGCCGTTTCTAGGAGAATGAAGAGAGGCTACATTCTCCAAGTTCACTCATGATTAACCAGGGATGTTCAAGGCCAAAATGAACACACCAAGAGAACTTAGTTCTGTGAGGAGATGAAACTGTGTGATAGTTATTGTCTAGGTTCACATGAACGCCCGGGTAGTTCAAGACATCATGATCACTACCTGGTCAAGTGAATCCGATAGCTAATTACTAAGGCTGGTTCAAAGTTGAAAAATTACTACCATTCCTGATGCAGTGATTTTCCGATTGTACTCTCAGAGTCTTTCTGTCATGTTTTTTGTTTTTTTTCTGTCGTGTCTGGATTACATGGTCTGGTAATTTCCATTCATGTGGGGGATTGTTGGAATTAATTTTTGCAGTTTTCCGGGCCGGATTCCGGCAAGCTCCGGCCACCGGCGGCACCGGAAAATGAGTGGATTGCGATCCTCTCGTCGAGTACTATTCCGTAGTATACTCACTTGCCAAAAACCAATTCCGTATGAATGAGAAATGTTGATCCAAAGTTGGGTACTTGAAAGGTACCAACTTAACAATTGGATAGTCCCATATCGGAAATTGGGAAAGATTTTTACTAGTATATATACTAGAAAACTGGACTAGAGGGCGTGGCCCGGGGGTTACCACTAACGTGTAGTGGAGAGAGGACTTAGCCAAAATGACTAACACACACGCGCGCGCCCGGCCCGGCCCGGCTCCGGCTCCGGCTCCGGCCCAGGCCCAGGCCCCGGCCCCGGCCCCGGCCCCGGCCCCGGCCTCGGCCTCGGCCTCGGCTCGGCTCGGTTCGGTTCGGTTCGGTTCGGTCTGGTCTGGTCTGGTCGGACAGAGATTCTTCAAAATCTCGACTCTGTACAAGTTTATTGTTTACTGTTTTCTTTTCTGTATTTGATTTCTTCACAACTTTGTTGGAATTTCTTATTATTTTATATTCAGGTTCTAACAAGAGCTCCCAAAAAATTTATTAGGTTTTGTGAACTCAGCTGAAGTCAACTTCCTCAGTTTGGTTTTTAAATTTGAAATTTGTATCTTCATCAAGTTTTTTTTTTTTGCTTGACAGGATGATTCACTAGAAAAACATTTAGTGGAAGGAACTTTTGGAGAGGAACAATATAAGTAAATAAATCGGCCTATTAAATCTTTATTGGTAAGATATTATCCATAATGATGACAAATTAAATATTGTTCTTTATTCATAGTAGATGTTAATCTGCACCAGCTTCCGTAGTAAAGTAATTATTTTATTTATCATATATTAAAAAAAAATATCATTAACGGTGGAAAATCTTCCGCATTCCATTATTAAGAATTTAACGAAACATACAATCAGAATAAGGAATATGATGTTCATGACTCACCACCGGAGTGTCATGAGACTCATACCCCCACAAAAGAGAGAGAACCCATCCTTTACAAGAATACAATCCCCCCCCCGAAATAAGCGGTAATACAAGCACAAAAGTTACAAGATTCGGCCCAAAAAAACCCGAATCAACTGCCCAAAAAATCCTCAACCCCAAGGAAGAGGATAACCACGACAAACCACATGACGATCACTCGCCATCTCTTGACCCATCCCTGTCCTGTGACTCCTCTTCAATTATGGGAGTTGGAGTATCCGTATACAACTCCTTGATCTTCTTTATCGCGTCCGCCCCTACTGTTTGAGACCATAAGATGATATTAGCATTAATCACAATTAACAGTTGTTGATGCATGATGTGCTTGTGTGTTGGACTAAAGACTCTATGGTTCCTTTCTACCCCAACTCCCTAACATATAGCTGCAACCCCAATACCCCAAATGTTAGTATGGCAATTGCGCACATTGGCTTCCCTCCAGTCTCCTCAAATAGCCTGAACCGACCCCGGTAAGGGTACCGATATACCTAGTCTGCACAACAAATCTACCCATATAGGAGTAACAAAGTTACAATTAACAAAAAGGTGATCTACTGTTTCGTAATCCATATTACACATTACACAATGGCCCAGACCTTGCCATGTGCACTTTGCAAGGTTATCCCGAGTGAGAATCGCATTTTTAGTCGCCAACCGATTGAAAGTGCGAATCTTTAGTTGAACTTTGACGTTCCATACGGGATCATGCACACGCACTCCCCCATCGTTGAGCCATTCATAGGTCGATTTAACTGAGAACATCCCATCTTTCCCTGCCCCCCAAACCATTTTGTCCTGATGCTCTTCCCCTGTTGGTTTCCATGCTGCTAAGAATTGAATTAGTTGCCTCTTCTGTCTCCTCGCCTCATAGCTGAGACGGCCAGACATCCTAGGCCTCCATGCTTCGTTCCTCCATTGTCAGGAAACCCAATCGTTTTCATCTTATGCAAACCTAAACGCCTATGGAAATCTTCTTTTAAGATTAATTGGTCTGCACCACCTATCCTGCCAGAAGCAAATAACGGCACCATTCCCATTGCAAAATGAAACTCCTACAATAAAGATGTCTCTCATGTGGGAGACGGCCTACTAGAACCCTGACATGGACCCAAAATTTTTCTGTTTCCGGTGCATACTTCCATTCCTAACGTAGGCTTCCCTGATTAAGGTAGACCATTTTGCCTTCTTCCTTAACTTGAATTTCCACCACCACTTACACAGCAACGCCTGATTCATTTGTCAGAGATTGATAACCCCCAACCCTCCAAATTCCTTTCGTCTGCAGACCAACCCCCATTTGATTAGCAAGTACCGTCCTCCCTCGACCCATGCCAAAGGAACTGTCTCCTTAGCCTATCGATTCTTTTGATAACCCAAGAACGACAGCCAGTAGATCGGAATTGAATTGATAATTGAATTCAGCAGAATGAGTCTTCCTCCAAAGGATAGCAATTTTCCCTTCCACCCATCCAGCCTACTTGCAATTCTGTCAATGATTTCAAGCCAGTCACTCCTCCTAATTTTCCTGTTACCAATTGGTAGGCCAAGGTACTTAATTGGCAAATTCTAAACAGGAAAATTTAGAATAGCCACAACCGTAGCACCATTAACTTCTGACTCTCCTAAAAAACTGATGGTGCTTTTGTGAAAGTTCACCTTCAGACCAGACCAATCCTCGAAAAGATACAAACCCAACTTAAGCACAAACGCCTGAGCTATATCGCATTCGCCAAAGATTAGTGTGTCGTCCGTACATTGAACGTTCATCACCGAAGAAACCCCCCTCCTCATTCCCAACCCTTTAATCATTCCCTTGTCCCTGTACGACTTTAACATCATATGCAGGTCGTCTGCCACCAAAGTGAACAACATTGGTGATAATGGGTCTCCCTGACATAGACCCCGCCGACAAATAATCTCCTTTCCCAGTGTTCCATTGACGATGACTCTTACCTTAGCTGTTAGTAACCAGGTTTCTATCCACCCAATCCACTTGCTCCTGAACCCTCATCTTCTAAGTATCTCCAGCAAGCATTTCCATTCGACCTTGTCGTATGCCTTTTCGAAATCAAGTTTACGCATAAACCCCGCAATCTTGCGTCTTTCATGGTCTTGAATTACCTCCTGGACTAGAGCCACCCCTTCTAAGATATCTCTTCCTGCAATGTTACCTGTCTGGTAATCGTCGATGATCTCCCCGATAAGGCCTCTCAGCCTATTTGCCAAAACCTTAGATATAATTTTTACTGAGCAGTTTAACAAACTAATTGGGCAGAAGTCCCCAACCCCAGTGGCCACCTTCTTTTTGGGGATTAAACAAACGTTGGCATAGTTAAGTCTACCCATATCCAATGTTCCCTCGTAGAACGACTTCATGATGTCCATAAAATCATTCTTCAGTAAGTCCCAGAATTGTTTGTAGAAAAAAACTGAAAACCCATCTGGTCCAGGTGCCTTATCCTGACCCATATTCCAGACTGTGAACTTGACCTCCTCAATAGTGAAAGGATCTTGAAGCGCTGTAACTTTTCCAAGAAGGTCCTCCTGTAGATCGTCCCAAAGTTCCTCTCCAGATCCGCACAATCCATCCCTATTGTTACCGAACAGTTCCTTGAATGTTTCGTGAATATGCTCAGAGATTCGCGGTTCATCAGAAACTGTCATTCCCGCAATATCCAACGAATGTATGTAGTTATTCCTACGCCGCATGTTTGCAGTCTTGTGGAAGTAGTTAGTATTAGAGTCCCCTTCCAAATGCCACTTAACCCTCGATCTTTGCCGCCACATGATCTCTTCCTTATAATAGGTTTCCAGAATTTCCTGCCTGCAGCTGGTCAATCTTTGAAATTGGATGTCTTCCAGCCCATCTGTCTCCTCTTTCCTCTCGAGCTCCTCAATTTCTTTCAAACTAGAGTTCTTCCTTTGTAAGATATTGCCGAAATTGTCCCTATTCCACCTTCTTAGCCTCTTTCTAAGTCTTGTGAGTTTCTTCACAAACCTAGTAGCCGGGTCAATGTGGTTAGTTACCCCTTCCCAACTTGCCTTTATCAGGTCATGGCACTTCTTGTTACCTAGCCACACCTTCTCAAATCGGACACCTTTGCCCTTCTGGTGTCCTCTTTTCTTGTGCTAATAATGAGGGTAACATGGTCGTATGATGCAAGATCTCGCTAGTGCCCAAGGAAATTTCGTTTCCCAATCATTCGAAACCAAGATTCTATCAAGTTTCGCAAGAACCGGCCTTCGACGTGCATGCTACATGGCTGACTAGTTCATATATAACGATACTGAAATTTCTTTCTTGCCTTGTTTTTTTAAACTTTTTTCGATTTCCCTATTAGTATTTGCACTAAAACATTTTATTTACTTAGCATATAAAATTCATGCTACTTGCCCGACTAGTTCATATACAATGATATGAATAATCTTTCTTTTTCCCCTTATGTTGACCTTTTTCCATTTAAATTCTTGAAAAATTATGTCACACTCGGTATTTAGTACAGTATATACAGATAACATAGTGTGACTGACTGTTCAAATCCGTTCTTGCGATACTATCTGTATGTGTTGTCATTTGTTAGCGAATTCTTACCCCCTGTATGCTCTTTACAATGTACACGTGTGATTTTAAAACATCTTTTGAATTACACAGTAGATGAAACTAGATCATTTGCACTTGGTGCAAGTGTTTACACTATAGTAGGGTCATCCTAGAAAAAAGAATTTTATAGGGTTATCTGCAAATCGATAAAAACTGGGTAGGGTATAGCAAAATTTACCCGAAAATCAAAGTTATTTATTTTAAAATACAAAAACACGAATATTTAACAAATATTAAAACAAAAACTAAAAATAAATATAATAGTATTTAGTTGATGGTCATCAAAATAGAGGATATGGTAATGAGTTTTGTTACTTTTGTATCGTACTGAAATTGAGTGGAATATCTAGGAAATACTTTTAACCAATCTCTAATATTATAATGGGAGAAGGTTTTAGTATCATTTGTAAATGTTTTGTCATTCTACCAACTCGTACAATGCACGTGCATAACTATTATATTTTAAATCAAGACTACGTCTAAATTTTTATTTTAAAAAACTATATTTATTAAAACGTGCATTGCACGTGTAAACTACTAGTTAATATAATTTAAATTTTCTTTAAAGTTGTTTTTTTTTGAGTGTGTATGAAGCTTTTCTATTAAAATATCATTTATTCTGGTTAAGTGCAAAACTGACCAACAAAGTCATAACTACACAGACAGATTATTCCTCGCATGCTTTTCTCTCTGAATTTCTCATTGCTTTTCTTCTTGACATATTGCTATATATTATTATATTAAATAGGTTGTCATATTTTGGGCGTCCCTCCTATCATATGCTGCTTTCAGATTCTTCATATGGACTCCTCTCTTTTCGACGTGGAAAGGAGTTAGCCTTTCAGCCTTGGGTTTGTTATCAGTCACACTTCTCATGCAAATATTCATACTAATTAATCATCAAATGTGTTTGTACTTCGTAGCATGAAAGCAAATGACAGTTTACGCATTTGCGATATGGACAAAGGATAAAATTGGGTTCACGAGAATGTTGCTTGGCAAAGATAATGAAATCTTTAATACCATCTAGATATTCTTTGCATAATCGTGACTTACTCATCCAACTTTTATCCATTTCAATAATATTACTCAATCTCAAAATTAAATTTCATGAAAAATAACTATTCAGAAAAAGAGATTGAGACCCTCACAAATTAAAATATTCTTTTTTAATGAACACTGGGCTGTTTGGAGTGGATGAAGGTTTGGTATGCTTTTGAAAACAATCAAATTCATACTTTGCATTCTAGGTGTGATGGTGAACTAAGAGTGAAATAGAAACTGACATAGATGTAATACAAAACTTGATCTGAGTGTTCATCCTAAAACTTTGTTCTACACTAGTTTTTGCAGTCGTGCAATTAGTTCTCTTCTAATAGTATAAAAGCATATTTCGATGATGTTACTGTATACTTCTACAATTCTTCATTTAATCCTCAATTAAATCTATCTTTGAGTAACCCTCAATCTTCAATTGCATTAACCAACCTAGCTAGCTATTAGCAGTTTAAATCACTATGTCCGAGTTTGAAGTATCATTCATGTATTGTTCAAATTTAGTTATACACTCCTATATATGTACACGGTAACATCAAAATGAAATGATTACATACACAATATCATCGAAATGGAATGATGAACAATCTATTCATTGCAAAAATACAGTTAATCATAATTTTATCCATTAAAAAATAAAATTAGCCTTTATTGAAATTTAGTCACTTAAAAGAAAGATATAATGTGCGCAAACAAACTGAAAAATATAACATATGAAAATTCTGTCAAACATACGAAGAAAATGAATGTTAAGAACTTTATCATCTACAACACTTTCCCCTAGTAAGAAGTTACTAATTTAGGCGTGGTTTCCCACAACAGAATGCTTAATTTATTTGCTCGCCAAATCCAAACTGATCAGTTGTTCAAAGAAGAAAAAGACTTGTCTAGCTAATGGAACCAACCAAGATAATTTCTCTCGTGAAATTGCTCAACCTCTTCTGGATTCCCACGTACCATTCTAAGTATCAATTACAGCTATCACACAAATAAGAAATAAGTACTTAGACCCATTAATAATTTGCAAGTGAGAGCAAGCGCACATATGCACATGTGACAATTTACAGCCTAATAACTTCATAATCCACCTTGCCCAATCTTGAAATTGATGTTTAACTTCATAATCCACCTTGTTCATAATCCACCTAATGACAACCTAATGACAATTTACAGCCTAATAACTTCATAATCCACCTTGTTCCAACCTAATAACTTCATAATCTAAACATGAAGCATGAAAAAGTGCAAAATTCAATACTAAGGGTAAGAAAGTCACCTTATAAACAGACCCAAATCCACCTTGCCCAATCTTGCAGCTTGTTTGGAACCCTTGTGCACAATCCCTCAGAGTCTTGTAAGAATACCTAGCTAAACTCCTACCTGTTATATAATCAACCAAAATCCACACCATAAACCAACAAAATTCAAGAAACCCAAAATCCGCAGATTGCATAAAAATACTACCAGGTAACTAACTCACCATCTTCACCAATTGAACGGCGGCGGCGACGAGATCCAACCGCGGCAGGCGGTGAGGTTGAATGGCAGCAGGCGACGAGATCGAGATCGAGCAGGCGACGAGATCGAAATCGAAGAAAGAAAGAGGAACGAAGTGGAGATTGGGGCGTCGGAGAGGTAGGGTTTTTGGAGAGGAACGAAATCGAAGAGGAACGAAATCGAAGGTAGGGTTTTCGGAGAGATAGGGTTTAGGGCGCAATTAATTTAAGGTGCGAGTAATTAGGGGCGAGTGAAAAAGAGAGAGGGAAGTGGGGAATTTAGGGCGCGGGTGGGGGGGGGTTTTCCCAGCGTTTTCCAGTGCCGGGGATTTGTGAAATCCCTGGCGCTTTTTAATAAACGCCGGGGAATCCCCCGGCGAAACACCCCAAACGGCGGGGAATATACGCCAGATATTCCGCTTTATTTTGTAGTGTCGCAAGCAGAGAGATCGAGTAGTGCAAAAGCGGCGAGAGCACGTGCAAAGAAAGAGTAGTGCATACAGCCATGAACTTATATCACAAATCTCATTACAAAATTTTGAATCAGAATGGTTTCCTTTGATTGAAAGTTCATGAATATTTTACGTAGATCAGAGTGTATTTTGTGTAGATGCAGGATATATGTAGGGACTCTTTTTGTAAGGGGAAAAGTTGTTTGTAGCAGACCATAGCTATTAGCTGGTGTGCATAAACTCCAGTTTAATAATTCCTGTGTGTTTTGATTATTGTGTTAATATGGTCCTTTGGTCTAATGTAGTTTTTTGTAGAAAAATGTGTGAACAAGTTTTCAATTGTTTTTAATGATAAAATGAAAGGAAATAGGAAGTTGGGTTCATTTGTGTCAGATCTTTTCTTTCTTTTTTTTCAAACATGGATTTGAAGAAATGAAAAAAGAATTGTGAATTGTGAATTTGTCGTCTTTTTTTTTATATTTAAAGATATTCAATCATTTGAATTGCAGAAAAACTTTGTAATAGCAAATGTCAAAAATATATAATAAAGAGTAATCTTCAGAAATATAAGGATAGTTTCAACCAATAAGTTTCATTGTACATGATTATATATTTAGATTGCTATAATGTTTATGAATTCTTATAGATATTATTAAGGTTATTAAGTATATATTTGTTTCCTTATCATCTTCAAAAAACAGGTAATCTCATGGATTGACAAAGCCTTTTCGTAGCTGGCAACCATGTTGCACTATGGAGATATGGATTCTACAGGAGGTGAAAATGAGACCCACACTCTCTTTGCTTCTTCTGCAACCCCTTAATTCAACAATCTGCAATGCTAGAACACCTCTACAACCTCGATTTTTTTTCTTTTTCTTTTCTTTTTTCCCTTTGTTTTTCCTTCGTATATATTCAAAATGTTTTGTTGTAGGGGGGGGATGTGAGATAAATTTGAGATAAAACAAGGGTACTTGGGGGGATCCACATCTTTTAATTGAAAAAAAAAGAATGTACTTAAATCAGTAAAAATGACCAATAAGGAGTTCATCATGGTTCTCACAAATGCAATTGTAACCCAATCATATCCCCATATCTATATATACACAGTGTGTTTACTTAAGTATTGAAATGCAGATAATCAGAAATGTTGGATGTGATTTACATTAGACTACAACCCATAGAAAAAAAAAATTCAAAAGGTTCCGATGAGTTACCCATCTAATTAGTGACCACAGGTTATGTACTTTTATATCCTTTATAAAACATCAATGTTTTCTATTTCTTCATGGACGGCTAGAACTTCTCAAATCTTTTTGAACTTTTGTTCTAATATACTTTTTATGATTTAGATTCATCTAATGGTTTGAATTTTCAATTTGGAAGGTCCATTTTGAAGTGATATTCATGGATAATTGAAACCCACACACATCTGTAAAATAATACAAAGAATTCGAATGCGACAAAAATAATACAAACTACAAAATGTGTTCCAAGCTCACCAGAGCTTGTTCACGACGGCCATGTCTGATGTAGAAGGGTTGAGGGTAAAGATGGAGTTAATACTGATTGTAATGGAGAGTTAGTAGTTGAAGAGAGTAAATGTATCAGTGCATATCAGTCCCTGGGAGCTTATTCTTCTTAGAGGGGTTTATTTGTAAAAGAGTCTGTATTTTGTCATTTAAGTCCAACAAACTCCCCAACGGTCTATCCAAGTACGTGCGATGCACGTACTAGCTCTGTATAAATAACCCCTCCCCCCCCCCCCCCCCCGGTAACAGAACTCTCTTGAATAGAATTGCGGTCTTATAGCTACTTTTCATCTTCCACCTCTTTTCCCTTGGTGTCTCTGCCCCTCGCAGGTAGATCTGATGTCGAGAAGACGAGGCGGAGCTTCAGGTCACGCCGGCGGCGACGGACATGGAACAATGGTATCGGAGCTCGAATTTGATCCTAATGGCGGAGCTGAGATCGACGTCGAACAAGAACATCAACAAGAAGCAGAGAATCCTCAAGAACCAGGGTTTGGCCTTCGGTTAGGTCCTGTCGACCATGGTGGCGAACCTCATAGACGTCCCAACTTGAAGGATCGTTTTGATAAGTTCTTGGATGAGTTCAAGAGTCTTAAGCAATTGGAAGAACGGTTTGATAGAATGGAGATAGCCATGGGTCTCAGGCCTCAAGATCAAGGTGGAGTGGGCAAGTCAGCCAAATCGCCAAGGGTTCGATCTCAAGATTACCGCAATGGCAGAGAGCACACAGAGAGGGGTGATTTTGGTGATTTTGGCCAAATGGGGTATGGTAGAGGTGTTACAAATAATGTTTACAAAATTTGTTTTACAATCGAAAGATAAAGAGGCACAGAAAACATAGAAGAGAACAGGAGAGAGGAAAACCGAAAGAAAAGGAAAAATTAATAAAACAACTTACAAGAACGAATGAAAATACAACTTGAGAAGCCGAGGCCTGTGTATCACACAGTATCCTTAAAACAGATTTCGCCTCTTTCCGGTTGCTGGAATGAACGGAGGCGTCTGTCTCCCAGAATGCAACGACTTGGAGCGATCCCGTAGGCACCACGTACCACTCCCGAACTGAGTATAAGCGCTTGAACCTATCACCGACTTACCAACAAAAGTAGAACCGACGAACAGTACAGAAGAAGAGAAGAAGATCTGGTTTGTGCAGGGAAGAAAGTAAAGGGGAGGTCTCTATTTATAGAGCCTGGGTTAAATCAGTAACGGCAGACAAGGCTGTTAATGCCTTCACTGTAACGGCAGACAGCGAATTGAATGCCGACACTGTAACGGCAGACATCATTTACTGCCTTCAGTGTAACGGCAGACAGTGAATTGAATGCCTTCAGTGTAACGGCAGACAAAATATTAAATACAGCACTGAAAGGGCAGACTGAACCGTTTCTGCATTCATTTCAGCCGTTACAAAAGGAAAACTGTAGCAAAAAGTGGCTCTGCACGGGGTGGGATCAAATCGGTCCGGCATTCATGTCCGCAGGTCGTGCGGGCGCACACAAGTCGCATGTAATCCGGTCCGTGATTTGCACCCCCCCTGCGCGCGCGAGAAAGAGTCTCTCTTCTAACCATCTTACAATGCTTAGAAGGAGATTACTATATATCCTCTTCTATTTCCTTTGTTATTTCCGAAGTGGGACTATGTTCCCTTAACCCATTTTCAAGAATGAAAACGTCTCACTTTGAGAGACAATTTCTCATTCACCCCTTAACCGATTTTAGTAAACCAATATATGATTTTGATCTACTCACGAAGGAGAACACAAATCAATCAAGATCTCTCAATAATTCATTGAGGATCTTACTCAAAAAATTGCTCAAAAATCGGTTCAAAATGGTGTCTAAAACACTCATTTTCTAACAATCCCCACATGAATGAAAATTGACGACCACAGACAGGACAGACTGACACGACAGACTGACACGACAGACTGACCCGACAGACTTGGTGATAGAATTCAACGATTGATTTCTGCATAGGATAGGTAGGTGTTACCCTTTGAACCTTCCCTTATGAAAATATGTTTACTTTACTAACTAAACAGTAGACGCGATGTCTTTGAACTGTTGTGCCATTTATGTAAACGATGACATATCTCACACAGAAATCTTTCTAACGCTTTTTCAGTTCTCACTGTTATGTTCGTTTTGGCCATGAACATACGCCTGGTTCTGCAAGATTTTAACAGGAATATTGCCCTATATTATTCCCTTGGAAGCGGCCCTTCTTCCATCTTACATAGGGGATTTCTTACTTAAGAGTAACCCGCATTACTCTGCTCGGATATCCGACGCATAAGAATCATTAAAAGCCTAGCTTAACCTGTTACCTTGTGGGCATCACTGTTTCATCATGGGAATGGACATGGAAAAATCCCCACAGTGATCTAACTTGGTCTTTACAATTTAGTTGTCTCTTTGAACCTAGATCTTGGGATCTCCAGTCAGCTAGGTTGGATTTCCATTGTATCGACTTATTCTTTCATGGGCTTTAGTCCCATTCCCCTCGATGATTTATCAACTAACTCTCTGTTTAACCCTTTGGTTAGTGGATCCGCAATGTTATCTTTTGACTTTATATAGTCCACAGAGATAACCCCAGTAGAGAGTAGTTGTCTAATGGTATTATGTCTTCGACGAATATGTCTAGATTTACCATTATACATATTGCTCTGTGCTCTACAAATTGCAGATTGACTATCTGAATGTATGCAGATTGGAGGCACAGGCTTCGTCCACCTTGGAATATCCTCAAGGAAGTGGCGTAACCATTCAGCCTCTTCCCCACATTTGTCTAATGCGATAAATTCTGATTCCATCATGGATTTAGCGATCACTGTTTGTTTCGAGGATTTCCAAAAAACTGCTGCACCACCTAGTGTAAACACATAGCCACTAGTGGATTTTGAATTATCACTCGATATCCAGTTCGCATCACTGTATCCTTCAAGTACAGCCGGGTATCTCGTATAGTGCAGCCCGTAGTTACGAGTAAAACGCAAGTACTTCAGTACTCTTATAATTGCTTGCCAATGCTCGCTTCCAGGATTACTCGTGTATCTACTTAGTTTACTTACTGCATAGGCTATGTCTGGTCGTGTACAACTCATTAAGTACATTAGACTGCCTATGATTCTAGAGTATTCTACTTGAGAAATACTCTCCCCTTTATTCTTGGATAAATGTAAAGTTAGATCTATTGGAGTTCTAGCAATTCCAGAATTATCTTTATCAAATTTTCCAAGAATATTGTCAACATAATGTGACTGGCTTAAAATAAGCTCGTCTGATGTTCTTGTGATTTTAATTCCCAATATAACATCAGCTAGTCCCATGTCTTTCATGTCAAACCTCGAGTTTAACATGTTTTTAACAGATTCAATTATCTGATCATTGCTTCCAATAATAAGCATGTCATCTACATACAAACATATAATGACATATCCATCTTCTGTGTCTTTGACATATACACATTTATCACATTCATTGATCTTGAAACCATTTGTCATCATGACATTGTCAAATTTTTCATGCCACTGTTTTGGAGCTTGTTTCAAGCCATATAATGACTTCACCAGTTTACACACTTTCTTTTCATGTCCTGGAGCTGAAAAACCCTCAGGTTGTTCCATGTAGATTTCTTCATCTAAATCTCCATTAAGAAAAGCTGTTTTTACATCCATTTGATGTATTTCAAGATTGCGTAGAGCTGCTACGGCAAGTACCATCCTAATGGAATTTATTCTCGTCACAGGAGAATATGTATCAAAGTAATCAAGACCTTCCTTTTGTTTATAACCTTTAATTACAAGTCTTGCCTTGTATTTATCAATTGATCCATCAGGTTTTATTTTTCTCTTGAAGATCCACTTGGAACCTAAAGGTTTACTACCCGGTGGAAGATCCACTAGTTCCCAAGTATGGTTTTGCAAGATAGAATCAATTTCACTCTTGATGACTTCTTTTCATTGAGGACCATCACTAAAGTTCACCGCTTCCTTGAAGGTTTGGGGTTCTCCTTCAAGCATAAAAGTCAAGAAATCCGGACCAAAAGATTTTTCCGTTCTTGTTCTTTTACTGCGTCGAGGTTCCTCCTCAACTTCTTCATTTTGGTCTTCACTATCTTCACTGATAGTCTCATGTGTTTGTTTGGAGGAACTTGGTTCCTCCTTTGACTTACATGGAAATACATCTTCAAAGAACGATGCATTTCTAGATTCCATTATCGTGTTCTTTGATATCTCAGTGATATCGGATTTGTACACCAAGAACCGATAGGCACTACTGTTAAGTGCATAACCAATGAAAATACAATCAACTGTTTTTGGTCCTATTTTCATTTTCTTAGGTGGAGTGTCACGCCCCGCTTCCCAAAATACGGAAATACGAGTACGTGACGAAGCCCAGCGAATGATTTTTACATCATCCATAAGCTGTAGGATCGACTCAGTATCATAACAAGAATATAACCAGATTTATATATAACCAAGCATGCATGAATAATTTATTAAGCAACAGAAACAATTTAAACAAATAATAATATTCAAATAGTTCTCATGTCTGGATCAAGTGTAAACTCGGAAATAAGTCTTATACAACAGAAGAAATAAATACCTCAAGGAAAGCAATTATCTAAACAAGTCCTTGCTCCAAGCGAAGTCTAAAATGTCTGCTCGCCAATCCCAGCAGGTAGCTTGTCCCATAGTCTGCTTAATAAATATAAAAAAAAGGAGAACAGGGAAAACAAGAGAGAATGCCCTTAGTGCAAGCTAGGGCCACAAATAGTAAAAACGAGTACAAGTAGAGGGAACAGGAATCAAGAATGTATCAGGGATACAACAAGTAGTGGAAACAACCAGGAGTTAGCTAGCAAGAGAGGACTTCTTAGAAAACAGGCTAGTTAACAACTGCTAATGGTAAAACATATGTCAGGTGAACCTGTAGGGGTAACTAACATCAAGTATCATGTTTCATGTGTCAGGTTTCACGTATCAAGTTTCATATTTCAAGTTACAGGTATCATGTCCAAATTTCATGTATCAGATATCAGGTAACCAGGTAATCAGGTAACAGGATAATCAGGTAACAGGATAATCAGGCAACAGGATAATCATGTATCAGGTATTAAGTTCAAGTCTTGTGTGATTACTATCTAGGTAGCACGACATGCATCCATCTTTTTACTACATGGTTCCTACAGTCAAATCAATTGCGTTTAGACCTAGTAATGGAGTCTATAGGGCGGTGTACTCAGGCATCAAACAAGCAGGTGATCAACCATGGGCTCTAGAGGTGGCCCCCGTAGGCTCTAGAGGTGGCCCCCGTCACCCATGACATGGCACTTAGTTCTACGTGGCACTTAGTTCCATGTAATCTCAAGTATATATCATGTAATCATATAATGGGCTCTAGAGGTGGCCCCCGTAGACTCTAGAGGTGGCCCCCGTCACCCATGACGTGGCACTTAGTTCTACGTGGCACTTAGTTCCATTTAACATACAACTTTGGGAAACACGGGCCCCCTTCCGAGTACACTTACCTATGTTGTCCACTCTATAGTCCTTCCCTCAACCCCGGCTTGTTACATTTGTTCAGGCAGATTTTGTGTTCTTGTATTTATACATGTGAAACAGGGTTGAAATAATATAAATTAATTCTAAGAAAAATTGGAGATGTCCTATAGGGTGTCCAGCAACTACATATAAAATTTGGAGTCAAACGCTCGCTGTTTACACAGCTAAAATAATTTGTAAAGTAAATATATACAGCAGTTTTGCAAAACTGCGTCTACTGACACAGCTGCGGTATAACTGCCATAACTTCTAGACCGTAACTCCAAATTCGATCATTTTGGAGTCTATCGATATCTACACATCCGGATCTACAATTTCTATTCAGGGCTCGGGCCCAGATTCAAATGATAAAAGGGTCGAAACCGCAAAAGAATATTCAGACAGCAACACGTAGAATTAACTTGCTAGTGTAGATTTTATGGAAAAATGTCATTTGGCGTCTAAATTATTATGTGGCATAAATACATAATCATGGAGGTCAAAACAGCAACTAATAAATGTTTTTCAAGTCATAATAGTCGCAAATTCGTCAAAATACTAAATATATATGTATCTACAATTTTAGAGCTCCTTAATTCATATGTCCATGTGATTCATGTGTTCAAGGGGGTAAAAGAGTCCAATTGATTATTATTTAATACGAGAAAGTTTTGTGACTCATAGAATTGTGGGTTTGAAGGTTCAAAATTGATTTACAATGATATTTCAAAGGGGAGTCACAATCTAACTATTTGTAGTATTTCAAGGATGCTTGTACTAGAACAATAAAATGTACAAGGATACTTGTCTTAAATTGAAGATGACTAGATCCACTTGTAGAAAAAAAAAATCCCAGAAGAAGTCCTCAAAAAGCGCGCGCGAAAAAACTACCGAAGATCGAGTTTTCCCCACGCCGGATCCCAGCCCAAACAGCAAACAGCAAACGGATTAGCTGCGCCCAGAACACCAAACAGCGAGCGCAGCCAATGGAAGAGCTCCTCCGCAGCGGATCTGATCCAAACAGGGAACAGCGGATCTCAGATCGCCTGTGGGTGAAACACCGAACAGCGATCTCACTGGCTCGATCGCACGGATCTTGATGCGATCGGATGGTTGAGATCGAATCCCGCCCCAATCGCTGTTCTTCTTCTTCTTCGTTTTCTTCTTCGACGGACAGAGCACGAGAGAGAGGGAAGGTGCGGCAGCGCCGGCGATGGCTGCGGAACTTCGACTGACGACGCGACGACTGGGAAGTTGACGGCGGCGACTGGCGGCAAGTTAGCGATGAAAAGGCATGGCTCTGTTCTTGGGTTCGAACAGGGGAGAGCGGCGACGGGGGTTTCTCGGCACGTGGACGGCGACGAGGGTCAGTGGTGGTCGTGGCGATGTGGCGAGGCGGTGCTGCGACATGGCGAGGGCGAAAGGAGGAGACTGGTGATGGGTTGCGAGTTCGAGAGTTGGGTTCGTCGGTGGAGTTGGTTAATGGCGGAGGATGGGTTCGAGAGGCGATGATGGCGGTGGTGGATGGGAGGCGACGCGAGGGTGGTTGTGAAGCGAGATGATGTTGGCGATGGTAATGGAGCGGTTGTCGAGAATTGGGTTCGAAGGTGGATGGGTTCGAAGCTGGGTTCGTTGTTGATGATGGTGGATGCAGGCAGTGGTGGTGATGTGGGGTTGACGAGGAGCGGGAGTCGAGTAGGTGGTGGTCGGAGGTGGCGAGGCGATCGGAAATGGATCGAAGGTGGGTTGGTTGGCGAGAAAGATGGAGACGAAGGAGGAAGGGATTAGCGGCGGGTAGTTTTTAGGTTAAAACAGTGATTAGGGTTGGATTAGGGTTAGGGTAGGGTTTAAATAGTAGGGTTTGCGGGTTCGCAGGTTTTGGGGATCCGTTTCAAAAAGAGCCCAACAGGAGAAATGGTCAAAATGCAATAAAATGGGGATTAGAGAGATAAATGAGAAGAATTGGTCATTTCTTCAAGAGAACGATAAAAATAGCACACAACTGAATTTGGTAAAAGAACCCAAAATTTGAGTTGAGACAAAAATAATGATTTTATTCGAACTGAAATATAACACAGGCTCTCAAATAGATGAAAGAGTACAATTTAGCAAATTACAGTATAAAAGTACAAATACGAGGAAACAGGAGTTACAAGGAGGTACTACCACCTTGGCAAGACATCCCCACATTCGCAAGTAATTGTAGGATGGCTTTCTTCCTTTCCATAATTCATATGGAGTTTTTTCTTCTTTCCTTTTGGGCACCTTATTCAAAAGGTAGTTCGCTGAAAGAATAGCTTCTCCCCACAAGTTTGGTTGTAAACCAGAACTTATTAACATCGCATTCATCATTTCTTTCAATGTACGATTCTTTCTCTCAGCAACACCGTTGGACTGAAGAGAATAAGGCGTTGTGGTTTCATGTATAATCCCATGCTTAGCACATGTGTCAGCAAATGGCGATTCATACTCTCCACCTCGGTCTCTTCTTAGCGCCTTAATTTTCTTATTGAGTTGATTTTCAACCTCATTTTTATAGAGAACAAATTTCTCTATAGCTTCATCTTTGCTTTTAAGCAAGTATACATAGCAATATTTTGTGCTATCATCTATGAAGGTAATAAAATATTTATTACCACCTCTTGTTTGTATCATTTTCAAATCACAAATATCAGTGTGAATTAGATCAAGTGGTTCGGTGTTTCTTTCAACACTTTTAAATGATGATCTTGTTAGTTTTGTCTCAATACAAGTTTCACATTTGTGTTTGGAATCAATTTGGAACGTTGGTATGTGATTCAAGTTAATTAGTCTTCGCAAAGTATCATAATTAACATGTCCTAGTCTACCATGTCATAGATTGGAAGACTCAAGCAAATAAGTAGAAGAGCTAACTTTATTCATATTCTTGACCATGGTCATTACATTGAGTTTGAACATTCCACCACTCATATATCCTCTACCAACATACATTCCACTTTTTGACAAAACAAATTTGTTCTACTCGAACACTAAACGAAAACCGTGGTTATTAAGCAACGAACCAGATACCAGGTACTTACGGATTTCAGGAACATATGCAACATTGTTCAGAGTCAGTTCCTTTCCAGAAGTCATCTTCAAGATCACCTTGCCTTAGCCCTTTATTTCTGAAGGAGCCGAGTTCCCCATAAACATTTTCTCCCCATTCTCTAATGGTTCGAAAGTGGAGAACATACTTCTATTGGAGCACACATGTCGAGTAGCTCCAGTGTCAATCCACCATTCCTTCGGGTTTGAACCTAACATATTCACCTCTGATATCACAGCTGAGAGGTTGATATCGGAAACATCTTGAACAATTCCTTGAACCAAGTTTGCTTCTCTGTTCCTGTTCCTCTTGGAAAGTCTGCATTTAGTGGACTTGTGACCCATTTTGTCACAATTGAAGCACTTGTCTTGAAACTTCGGCTTCTTGGAGATTCCTCCCTTAGGCCCCAACTTCGGACCCTTGTTGTTGTGCTTGTTGGAACGTTGTTTATGTTCCATTACATTTGCCTTAGCTGCATGACTGATGAGTCCAACTTTTTCAGATCCCCTATTGTCTTCTTCAATACGAAGCCTGACAATGAGATCTTCAATGCCCATTTCTTTTCGCTTATGTTTTAGGTAATTCTTAAAGTCTTTCCAACCTTGTGGTAATTTTTCAATTATACAAGCCACTTGGAAACTTTCACTTAAGTTCATACCTTCAGCATGAATCTCATGCAAGATTAGTTGTAGTTCTTGAACTTGACTGATTACTGTTTTAGAATCTACCATTTTATAGTCTAGGAAGCGGCCCACAATGAATTTCTTGGCGCCGGCATCCTCAGTTTTATATTTATGTTCTAGTGATTCCCAAAGTTCTTTAGCTGTTCTTTTGTCAATGTATACATTATACAAAGAGTCAACTAATCCGTTCATTATGTAATTTCTACACAAGTAATCAGCATTTTTCCAAGCATCCACAGCGGCAATGACTTGGTTATCTTGCTCATCTTTCTTAAGATCTGGAGAATCTTCGTTCAAGAACCTTGCAAGATTCAGTGTGGTCAGATAGAACATCATCTTCTGTTGCCACCTCTTAAAGTTCTGCCCGTTGAACTTCTCAGGTTTCTCCCCATGGGAGACTGAGACAGGTACAACGGTGGGCATTGGCACTCGTGCCGCAGCAGCATTCGGTTCTTGCGTTGTATCAACAACCGGCACATAGACCGTTTCAGACACAACAGCATTGTCCAATGCAGTAGTCATTGTGATTCTGAAATTTACACAACACGAGTGTAAGTTTTCCAGATAAAAGAAATAAAAAGAAAAACCGTGCCTTAAAATCGGAAATCAAAGAAATCCAAAATTTGTTTTAAGTTTGTTACAAATAATGTTTACAAAATTCGTTTTACAATCGAAAGATAGAGAGGCACAGAAAACATAGAAGAGAACAGGAGAGAGGAAAACCGAAAGAAAAGGAAAAATTAATAAAACAACTTACAAGAACGAATGAAAATACAACTTGAGAAGCCGAGCCCTGTGTATCACACAGTGTCCTTAAAACAGATTTCGCCTCTTTCCGGTTGCTGGAATGAACTGAGGCATCTGTCTCCCAGGATGTAACGACTTGGAGCGATCCCGTAGGCACCACGTACCACTCCCGAACTGAGTATAAGCGCTTGAACCTATCACCGACTTACCAACAAAAGTAGAACCGACGAACAATACAGAAGAAGAGAAGAAGATCTAGTTTGTGCAGGGAAGAAAGTAAAGGGGAGGCCTCTATTTATAGAGCCTGGGTTAAATCAGTAACGGCAGACAAGGCTGTTAATGCCTTCACTGTAACGGCAGACAGCGAATTGAATGCCGACACTGTAACGGCAGACATCATTTACTGCCTTCAGTGTAACGGCAGACAGTGAATTGAATGCCTTCAGTGTAACGGCAGACAAAATATTAAATACAGCACTGAAACGGCAGACTGAACCGTTTCTGCATTCATTTCAGCCGTTACAAAAGAAAAACTGTAGCAAAAAGTGGCTCTGCACGGGGTGGGATCAAATCGGTCCGGCATTCGTGTCCGCAGGTCGTGCGGGCGCACACAAGTCGCATGTAATCCGGTCCGTGATTTGCACCCCCCTGCGCGCGCGAGAGAGAGCCTCTCTTCTAGCCATCTTACAATGCTTAGAAGGAGATTACTA
This sequence comes from Hemerocallis citrina, assembly GCA_017893485.1. Classification (NCBI taxonomy): domain Eukaryota; kingdom Viridiplantae; phylum Streptophyta; class Magnoliopsida; order Asparagales; family Asphodelaceae; genus Hemerocallis; species Hemerocallis citrina. The sequence continues at coordinate 308,054,049 of CM030360.1, forward strand.
TGTATCCTCTTCTATTTCCTTTGTTATTTCCGATGTGGGACTATGTTCCCTTAACCCATTTTCAAGAATGAAAACGTCTCACTTTGAGAGACAATTTCTCATTCACCCCTTAACCGATTTTAGCAAACCAATATATGATTTTGATCTACTCACGAAGGAGAACACAAATCAATCAAGATCTCTCAATAATTCATTGACGATCATACTCAAAAAATTGCTCAAAAATCGGTTCAAAAATGGTGTCTAAAACACTCATTTTCTAACAAGAGGCAATCTAGAATCCAGGTTTGGTCGAGATCAAGTTTCAAGAAATGGATGGGATGGTCGAGGCAATCAAGAATCAAGATTTGGCCGAGATCATGACTCAAGAAATGGGTGGCCTCTTGGTACCGGGTTTAGGTGAGAGTACAGACCAGGTAGTAGAATCCAACAACAAGAGGCTGGTAACACTTTCTTTCCCAAGCATCCTAAGATTGATTTACATAGCTTTGATGGGAATGATGATGTACATAATTGGATCTACCACATGGAGCATCACTTCTCCACTAAGGGTATTCATGAAAGAGATAAGCTAGCATTCAGTCTGTATTACTTGAAAGGGGAGGCGCTAATGTGGTGGAGGTGGTATGAACAACAGGAGGAAGAAGTGATTGATTGGGAAATGCTCAAACATGAGTTGTTACTACAGTATGGGCCTTCAGAGTTTGAGGATCCTGAAGAAATCTTGTACAAATTGCAACAATTAGGTACAGTGGGAAAGTATCACAAAGAGTTTCTCAAGTATAGTCATTTGGCAAAGCATATAACCAAAACTTCGTTGGTGAGTTGTTATATCTCGGGGCTCAAATCTGAGATCAAGAAAGAAGTAAAGCTCAAGCATCCAAGAACTGTGCTAGAAGCATATCGAGAAGCCATTGCTAGGGAGTCTATTGTCAATGATCAGAGAAGATCTTGGAGATTTGGTGGCCAGAACAAGGGTGCTATGACTTTTACTAAACCTATTACTGGTGCTCCTGTTTTTTCTAACATGTCTTTGCCATCTCCAACCTATCAAACATCAAATTCTACCTCCAATTCCAACTCTTATCCATCAAAGCCTAAAGATACACTGTATCTGCAGTACATAAAGGAGAGAAGGGAGAAAGGTTTATGTTTCCACTGTGATGAGAAATTTATGAGAGGTCACAAATGTGCGGGAAAAACATTTATGCACATGATGGCAGTCCAGGAAGGGGGAACTTTCATGCAGATTATAGGATCTCTTGATGGAGAGGACACAGATGAAGAAGATTCAACTGAGGATGAGGATGTTAGTGATCAACCAGTGAAGGAATCTGTTCAAAAATTGCTTAAATCTTCTACATACCAAGACTCTGCGGCTATATATTAAACACCCTTACTGGAAGCAATACTCCTAGGACATTTAAAGTGCAAGGCACCATTCGAACTACTCCAGTATGTGCACTCTTGGATACGGGTGTTTCTCACAATTTCATTGATACTCAGTTAGTAAAGAAGCTCCAGTTGCCTATAAACAATTCAATGAAGTTGGAAGTAACTGTGCCTGGGGGTATGTTGCTGAATAGTTTTGGGTTATATGAGGGAGTAACCTTCTTCAGCCAAGGAGTCCCTATAATAGCTGATTTTTATGTTCTTCCTATGGACACCAGTCAGTTGGTCTTGGGAAATCAGTGGTTTGAGACCCTAGGTGATGTGCTATGGAATTTGAAGTAGAAGAGAATGAGGTTTCAGTGGGATGGTGAGCAAAGAGAGTTAAAAGGCATTTTGCCAAAGGAGTGGGAGCTCACTTCTGTTAAGTCAATAAAGAAGTCATTTAATTGTATGAAAGGGGGTTTATTGCTGCAAATGGTGGGAAGTGAACCTGCGAAATTAGAACTTGCTCCTGTGGATCCAATTCCAAACATTGAGGTTCTTTTGTTGAAATATCAAGTTGTCTTCACTGCAGACATGGACCTTCCACCTGAACATAATTGTGATCATGGTATTCCTTTAATTCCAAATGCTAAACCCATTTCACAAAGACCCTATAGACATCCTTGGCACCAAAAGAATGAAATAGAGAAGTTGGTTAAGGAGATGTTGGAATCAGGAGTAATCCAAGATAGCCATAGCTCTTTTTCTTCGCCAGTGGTCATGGTTAAGAAACCAGATGGGAGTTAGAGGATAAGCGTGGATTAAAGGGGTCTCAATGAGATTACTATTAAAGATAAATATCCAATACCAATCATTGATGAACTTCTTGATGAATTACATGGGGCTGGAGTGTTTAGCAAGTTGGACTTGCATAGTGGTTATCACCAGATTAGAATGAGGGCGGAGGATGTGCATTAAACTGCTTTTAGAACTTATGAGGGACACTATGAGTTTCTTGTCATGCCCTTTGGCCTTACTAATGCGCCTTCCACATTCCAATCTCTTATGAATTCCATATTCAAGCCATATCTAAGGAAGTTTGTTCTCGTGTTCTTCGATGATATCTTGATTTACAGCAAGAACAACACAGATCATGTGCAACATTTGGAGATTGTCCTGCAGATTCTAGAAGTTAACAAGCTATATGCGAAGAGAAGTAAGTGCTATTTTGGGGTTAAGCAAGTTGAGTACTTAGGTCACATTGTATCAGTAGATGGAGTATCAGTAGACCCTGGAAAGATAACGGCCATATTGAATTTGCCTATTCCTAAGACTCTTAAGGCCTTAAGAGGATTTTTAGGATTAACGGGATACTACAGAAAATTTATTGCTGGGTATAGTTCCCTCACTTGGCCCTTGGTGAAACTCACAAAGAAAGGATCATTTGTTTGGACTAATGATGCACAGGAAGCTTTCGACAAGGTTAAGGAAGTACTTACTTCTCCTCCAGTATTGAGGTTACCTGACTTTAGTGTGCCATTCGTACTTGAATGTGATGCCTATGGATCTGGTTTAGGGGCAGTATTAATGCAAGAAAACTGTCCCATTGCATTCCTTAGTCAAGAATTGAAGGGCAAGAAGAAATTTCTCTCTACATATGAAAAAGAGATGTTGGCAATATTGCTAGCGGTTCAAAAGTGAAGTTAATATTTGCTGGGAAGGCAGTTCATCATCAAAACAGATCACAAACCTTTAAAGCATTTGTTGGAACAAAGAGTATATACTGAGGCACAACATGAATGGTTGTTAAAACTTCATGGGTATCAATTCACTGTTAAGTATAAGAAGGGCCGTGATAATGGGGTTGCAGATGGATTGTCAAGGCAATTTGATGAATCGGAATCTTCTCTATCAGCCATTTCAATTATTCAGCCTAAATGGTTGTCATTAGTACAACAAGAAGTACTCTGTAACCCCTATTATGAGCAGATTAAACCTCTTTTGGATGTTCCTGCCACTAAGTATAGCTTGGTTAATGGCATCGTCTTCTACAAAGGTTGGGTATTATTGGCTTCTGATTCTCCGTTAAAGCATTGGTTCCTATCTGATTTTCATTCAACTCCTCAAGGAGGGCATTGTGGAGTAGAGAAGATTTGGCAGTCACTCAAGAAAGTGGCCTTTTGGCAAGGCATGAAGCAGGATCTGAGGAATTTCATTAAGGAATGTGATATTTGCCAGCGCAATAAATACCTCAGCACTTCTCCAGTGGGTCTCCTCCAACCATTACCACTTCCTGAGTCTGTATGGGAGGATATTAGTATGGATTTTATTGATGGATTGCCTAAGAGTAGAGAATTAACAACTATTTTGGTTATCGTGGATCGATTGTCAAAATTTGCGCATTTCTTGGCCATAGGACATCCATATATTGCTCAAACAGTTGCTACAACTCTATTCTCTCGTGTTTTTAAACTGTATGGGTTCCCTAAGACTATCGTTAGTGATCGTGATGCGGTGTTCACAAGTCTCTTTTGGAAGGAGTTATTTTCTCTTCAAGATACTAAGTTGTGCCTTAGTTTCGCATTCCATCCCCAAACCGATGGCCAAACTGAGGTCCTTAATCGATTTTTGGAGACTTATTTGCGATGTTTTGTTGCCTATAGGCCCAAAGATTGGGTACGTTGGCTGCCATGGGCTGAGTTTAATTATAACACACATGTTCATAGTTCCATTCAGTTTTTCCCTTATGAAGTGCTCTATGGAAAGCCTCCTCCTTCCCTACTGGCCTATGTGCCACGTACGGCGAGAGTACAAGCTGTGGAAGACTCTCTACATAGTAAGGATGTGGTATTGCAACTTTGTAAAGACAATTTATTAAGAGCTCAAGGAAGAATGAAGCGCAAAGCTGATCTGCACAGGAGCAATAAGGCTTATACTGTGGGGAATTTGGTTTATCTTAAATTGCAACCATACAAGCAAGTTTCAGTTGGGGGTCATCGCATTCATAAGCTGTCAAGTCTCTATTATGGACCATATCCTGTTATTGAGAGAATTGGTTCTGTTGCATATCGATTACAGTTGCCTAAGAGTGCTAAGATTCATAATGTGTTTCACATTTCCCAACTTAAAGCTCATGTCGGAGGTGTCCTTGTTCAGCACACCCAAGTTCCTGCTTACTATATCGAAGCTTCTCCAAATCCTGTGAAGGTCTTAGCAAGGCGTATGGTGCCAAGAAGAGGTCTTGCAGTTTCGGAGCTGCTTATTCAATGGCAGCATGGCAGCGAGTTGGAGGCGACGTGGGAGAGTTACTGGGATATCCATCACCGGTTCCCTTCTTTTCGGAGCACCATGGATGCTCCTATTGATGGGGGAAGGATTGTTCCAAGCTCACCAGAGCTTGTTCACGACGGCCATGTCTGATGTAGAAGGGTTGAGGGTAAAGATGGAGTTGATACTGATTGTAATGGAGAGTTAGTAGTTGAAGAGAATAAATGTATCAGTGCATATCAGTCCCTGGGGATTATTCTTCTTAGAGGGGGTTTATTTGTAAAAGAGTCTGTATTTTGTCATTTAAGTCCAACAAACTCCCCAACGGTCTGTCCAAGTACATGCGATGCACGTACTAGCTCTGTATAAATAACACCCCCCCCCCCCCCCCCACCCGAACTCTTATGAATAGAATTGCGGTCTTATAGCTACTGTTCATCTTCCACCTCTTTTCACTTGGTGTCTCTGCCCCTCGCAGGAAGATCTGATACCGAGAAGACGAGGCGGAGCTTCCAGTCAAGCCGGCAGCGACGGACATGGAACAAAATGGAACAAATCTTACCAATACCATAGGTGGAAAGCCAATCTGTAGATGAACTCTGGAGAATCCATTCACCACAAATAAGCACTTGAACCCTTTGATGTGAGGATGCTCGCTGTTATAAATGATACAAAGAAGACAGTGTCACATCAAAATTGACCAAATAAATGAAATTAGAAAAAGGATGATTTTATTGGTTAATAAAAAACAAAATAAACCCAGCCATATGCCGATATGTAAAACGAATTTTTGTGTTTGGTGTGAGGCGACTCCCTCGCATTCATGTACACCTAGGGTTATATTAGAACGTAAAATGAATTTCCTTATATATCACACTTAACTTGCAATTTCAGTCTGTAAGCATTAGATGAATGTGCCAGATGTACTCAGGTTAACTAGTAGTGGCTACGAAATTGAGACGGCTAAAATAAAAACCTAAAATATGTAAAAACCTAACGAAAGAAAATGGCTGAACAGTAAAGGAACAAGATCCAGTTCACACCCACACAGTGCAGCATAAGCTTGCTAAAGTGATAATTTAAAAACTAAATACATGCTATAATCATGCAAACTAACTAAATTCAAGAGCATTGACATCAGAGGTAGCTTCGTCAGATCCATTTGAGACTTAAATTACGGGAACATGACTATAAGAAACTTTTTTAAGAGTCGTTTGATAACTGCAAAAATTAGATGAATTATCTTTCTGATAATTTTATTTCTAAACTTTTTTGTATCAGAGCCAGAAATGACTAACCATGAATTAATACCAAAATGTAATGATAAATATATGACTTATCAATTTAACATTTTTACTATAGGAAGAAATAGGAAAAATGAATCATAAACACAAAACATTATGAATGAATAAGAGAACTATTGCATCTCTGTGCTTTGGGCATGTACCTCATCATTAAAAGGAAAAATAAATCTGATATATCTGATGTAAACTTAACTCAAAATAGAGAATTTCCAAAAAAATTAAAAGATTAAGTTTACCAACACATAATGCAGATTAAGTTAGAAATTATAACTATTAATTGGTTTGATGGATTTTCAAGAATTGAATTAAGTTTAACAAGCCCAATTAACGATTCAGTTCGAACAATCAATAATTATATACCTACGCATTCATAGCAAGTAAGGGATGCAATAATGATTTGTACTCTAATAGGCAAGTGGAAACGCTCACTCTCAATATTTGTGGACGACAGATAGATCAGATAATATAATAGTGTAAAGACTAAGTCGACTAATCCTTCATCAGTCGACTAGTCTACCAATAAGTCGACTGTACCTCATCAGCAGTCGACTGGATATGACTGCAACCATTTGCAACAAAACTCTCGGCACAGTCGACTGGTAGTACCCTACAGTCGACTGTACCCAATCCGTTACAATCCCTAAAGATCTGCAAATATGCAACCGTGTCAACAACCGATCTCCAGAAGAATAGGTCTACAAAAGCAATTGTTTGTATCCCTAAAGGATAGGATCTGTAACCAATAAAGATCTGATTTGATCTGATTTGATTTGTAAAAACTCTATATATAAATCATTAGCATCACCTGTTTTAAGGTGTGCAAGCCATTCAATAAAACTCACTTGGTATCAGAGCAGATCTGATCCTAAACCCAGCTTAACTTCTTCCAATCATGGCCACCCCTCAATCCGCTGCAACCAACATTGCATCCACAACACCATCTCCACTCCCACCAATTCAAGTTCACCATCTAATCTCCGTTAAGCTCGACAACAACAACTATCTTCTCTGGCTCACCCAATTTCGACCTCTTCTAAAGGGGTACGACCTCGAAGGATACGTCGATGGGAGCTTCCCTTGCCCCACACGTCTTCTCCCCGAATCCACAGAGATTAATCCAGCTTATACCACCTGGAAGAAACAAGATCAAATTCTCCTAGGATGGTTATTATCATCCCTCTCCGAGTCAGTGCTGGCTCAAGTAGTTGGCCTTAGCACGTCTCAAGATGTCTGGGAATCACTCCGCAAACACTTCTCCTCCCAATCTCAGTCCAGGGTCTTGTATCTCAAACGTGAACTACAAAATATGCGTAAGGGAAACAAGACAATGGCTGAATATTACCTCCATGCGAAACAACTCGCTGACAATCTTGCCGCTTCTGGCAATGCCATCTCAAACACTGATCTCTAGCACATGATGCTAAGTGGTCTTGACTCATCCTATGATCCCATTGTGACGGTGCTTACTGCAACCGCCGCCGATCTACATATTGATGACTTCTACTCAAATCTGTTAGCCTATGAGATGCGCTGGGAAGCTCAACATGCAACCTCCCCTCAGCCCATGGCAAACATTGCCCATCATGGCCCTTCCCGTCCCAATAATCGCTTCAACAACTCAAGGTTCGGCTCTCAGGGTCAGAAGAATCGGCCTTCCAACAGAGCCCAAGGCCGCCCTCAACCAAATCACAATCCTCAAGGACCATGCCAGCTCTGTGGCAGGAAGAACCACACTGCTATGGAATGTTGGTATCGCTTTGATCGCAATTTCACTGCCGCCTCTTCATCCGCCCCCCCAGCTGCATATGTTGCTGCCCCTGGATCACTCCTTGATGGTAATTGGTGCCCAGATAGTGGTGCTACACACCACTTAACCTCTGATCTGAACAATCTTCACATCCAGTCACAATATGATGGTCCTGATCAAATCAAAGTTGGCAATGGTAATACACTTTCTATTAAACATGTTGGTATATCATCCTTTTGCCTTAATAATCGAACTTTCCATTTCAATCAGATTTACCACGTACCATCTATCTCTACTAATCTATTATCTGTGTCCAAATTTTGCATTGACAACAACGTATTTTTTGAATTTCACCCATTCTCTTTTGTTTTGAAGGATCAGGAAACAGGGACACCGCTGTTGCACGGCACGAATAGAGGAGGATTGTATCACTTTGTCGACAAGCCAGCTTGTTCTCCTTTTGCTTTTCAATCCGTGTCATTTTCATTGTGGCATCACCGGCTTGGCCATCCGTTGCTAAAAACTGTCAATAAAATTGTGTCAAACTACTCATTGCCAGTAGATAATAAATCCTCTTTGTTTTGTCATGCTTGTCGTGTTAGCAAGAGTCATAAATTGCCTTTTTCATTGAGTTCCACAATTTATAAAGAACCATTACAACTGATTGTATCAGATTTGTGGGGCCCTGCTCCAATGCTTTCTAGAAATGGTTCTCGATATTATTTATTGTTAATGGATGCATTCAGTAGGTACACATGGGTCTATCCCCTATCTCACAAAAGTGATGCTTTTACTGTCTTCAAACAGTTTAAGTTACAAATTGAAAATCTCACTGGCAAACAGATCAAAATTTTTCAAACTGACAATGGAACTGAGTTCAAGAAATTCACTCCCTTTCTTCTCCAAAGTGGTGTTGTCCATCGCTTTACATGTCCACACACCTCAGCTCAAAATGGATTAGCAGAGAGACGCCATAGACATGTTATTGAGTCTGGTCTCTCTCTCTTAAACCATGCATCTATGCCCTTAACATTTTGGGCTGATGCATTTGTCACCAGTTGCTACCTCATAAATTGCCTACCATCCTCCCCACTAAAAGGTCAAACTCCCCTTGAACTGTTTTTTGGTTCCACTCCAGACTACAAAGCCTTAAAATCCTTTGCGTGTCTTTGCTACCCATATCTCAGAACCTATGCTTCGAATAAATTAGATAAAAGATCCCTTGACTGTGTCTTTATTGGCTATTCCAGCACTTAAAAAGGATACATATGCTATCATCGACCATCCCAAAGGATATACATCTCTCGTCACGTCGACTTTGAAGAAACAATCTTTCCCTATTCGGCAGTGCAAAGCAACCCCACCAATGTAAGTACTACTTCTGCATCCTCCGCACCTTTACAAACCACATCAATTTTACCCACTCTACAAGCATCTCACATACCCCCTATACCAAATAACCCCCCTACCATTAACCCACTTCAACCTGCCCCTCAACCCCCCTCGGTACAGTCGACTGATAGCACAATACAGCCGACTGCACCTACTGCTCCACCACTCTCGGTACAGTCGACTGGTAGTACCCTACAGTCGACTGTACCTACTGCTACACCCCTTACACAAGAACCCTTACCCCAACACCATATGATTACTAGGGCAAAAGGTGGTATACGTAAACTTGTTAATAGATTATGTTTGCATGCCACTAAACACCCTTTGCAGGATGCAGAATTAGAGGAACCAACCTGCTTCACACAAGCACAGAGCCATCCCCATTGGCGTAGTGCTATGGATGATGAGATCAATGCCCTACTACAGAATGGCACATGGACCCTCACCCCTGCTCAAAGCAATCAGAACATTGTGGGATGCAAATGGGTCTTTCGTATCAAACGAAAATCCGATGGCACTATCGAACGCTACAAAGCTCGTCTTGTCGCAAAAGGATTTCATCAACAAGCAGGTATAGATTATGGAGAAACTTTCAGCCCTGTGATTAAACCCTGCACAATTAGGCTTGTCATTACCATCGCACTAATGAACAAATGGGCACTCCGTCAATTAGATGTTCAAAATGCCTTTCTTCATGGTCATCTCACAGAAGAAGTTTACATGAAACAACCACCAGGGTATGTAGATTCCAGATTTCCAAAGCATGTTTGTCGCCTGCGAAAATCTCTCTATGGGCTCAAGCAAGCCCCTAGAGCTTGGTACTCGAGACTCACTGGGTATCTTTGCTCTCTTAGTTTTGTCAGTTCCAAGGCCGACTCATCTCTGCTCATAAGACAAACTGATGACTCTACTCTATTTATTTTAATATATGTTGATGACATTATTATCACAGGCACACCGGGGAATCATATCAATACACTCATATCCCAGCTCCAATCTACATTTGCAATCAAGGACCTGGGCCCATTAAGTTACTTTTTGGGCATCGAAGTTCTTCCAAATCGCAATGGCCTTTTTCTATCTCAGCGCAAATATATTCTGGATCTATTACTAAGCTCTAAGTTCGATGGTGTCAAGCCTGTCACCACACCCCTGGCAGTCAATACTCCACTCTCTAAACATGATGGGCCGACTCACAATGATCCTACCCAATATAGGAGTATTGTGGGATCTTTGCAGTATCTATCTTTCACTAGACCTGACATTGCAGTCGCTGTCAACAAAGTATGTCAGTTCATGCATAACCCTCGAGATGTCCATTGGTCTGCTGTCAAGCGAATTCTTCGTTATCTCAAACACACCATCAACTTTGGCTTGCAGTTGTCTACACCAACAACTTCCACAATTCATGCATATTCGGACTCGAACTGGGCAGGATATCCTGATGATCGCAGGCCTACAAGCGGCTATTGTATCTTCTTTGGTGGCAACCTCATCTCATGGAGTGCAAGGAAGCAAAAGACAGTTTCCCGTTCAAGCACGGAAGCTGAATACAGGGGCGTCGCAATTGCTACCGCAGAAGTTATGTGGATTCATTCTCTCCTAAAGGAGCTTGGTTACTCCACACTTTTGCCGCCAACTCTCTGGTGTGACAACTTAGGGGCTACGTATCCCACGGTAAATCCTATCTTCCATGCTAGCACAAAGCATATCGAAATAGATTACCATTTTGTCCGTGAACGTGTTGCTTCCAAACAACTCAGTGTTCGATTTATCTCCACCAAAGATCAGCTGGCCGACATCTTCACCAAAGGTCTCAGCAGTAACAGGTTTCAGGAGCTAAGAAACAAGTTGTCCATCCAACCTTGGCCGTTCAACTTGCAGGGGGAGTGTAAAGACTAAGTCGACTAATCCTTCATCAGTCGACTAGTCTACCAATAAGTCGACTGTACCTCATCAGCAGTCGACTGGATATGACTGCAACCATTTGCAACAAAACTCTCGGCACAGTCGACTGGTAGTACCCTACAGTCGACTGTACCCAATCCGTTACAATCCCTAAAGATCTGCAAATATGCAACCGTGTCAACAACCGATCTCCAGAAGAATAGGTCTGCAACAGCAATTGTTTGTATCCCTAAAGGATAGGATCTGTAACCAATAAAGATCTGATTTGATCTGATTTGATTTGTAAAAACTCTATATATAAATCATTAGCATCACCTATTTTAAGGTGTGCAAGCCATTCAATAAAACTCACTAATAGAGATGATAAAACAATAATACAAATATTTGAGAAGTGGAAAAAAGTTACCTGGTTCGAGGAAACGTCGAGATCTCTGGTGGGAGTTGCCGGCTGTTAGCGACTGTCGCTGGCGGCAGCAAGAAAAAGGGGCGGAGCGGGTGGCAATCGATGAAGGCACGCTGCGTCGGTGTTTGAGGGGAAGCAGTATAGCAATGGTGCTGCGAGGTGAATGGCAACGATGAGAGACAAGTAAGGGAGACGGTTGGGAGTTGTCGAGGTGGTTTCAGTTGCCCAACAATGGCGGCAACAGTGGTTGTCAAAGGTGGTGGCTAAGTCGATGGGTGGAGGACTTCAGGATGGGTTCGGGAGTTACGGCTCCGGCAAGGAGCAGCGGTCGAGGAGGGAGACGGGGTCGGGGGGGGGGGGATGAGGAGGAGGGGAGCGGGGGTTGAGGAAAGGGTTTGTCAGGGACGTCGGAGAACCATCACCGATCGAAGAAGAGTTATCGCAGGTCATGGAAGCGGAGGACTTAAGTCTGTAGTTGATGTATCAGTGTAACAGGGATTCACGTGCAGTGCGCACTTATTTTCTATTTTTGGATGTTGTTTTGAATTTTAGGCGGGTAGTTGGCGGGAGAGCGGAAGTGCGCAGTGCACGTGTTTCTTTTTGTAACAAACTATAACCGTCTCTTCTCCAACCGCCTATATAAGGACTTGTAAATTTTCAAATCAACTAAGTTCTTCCCCAAATCCTCTCTTCTCCAACCTAGTTCTTCCAATTTCCCCATTAATGGCGACTTCAAGCTCTCTCAGGAAACGGGTCCCTAACAACTTGGTATCAGAGCCAAGTTTCATCGACGGTGACTCACGAGACGTCGGAGGCACGTTGACAGTGAGGGAGGGTATCCGATCTGTGAAGGAGGGGATTCGAGAGATCAATTTGCAGTCGAAATTGATGGAGAAGCAACTCGATTCCCTCAATGGAAAGTTTAAGGTGAGGATGATCAAACTGGAAGAGCAATTTGATGCGATGATGTTGATGTTGCAGTAATCCAATCCACAGTTTCCCACTGCCACTCTGATTCCCACTTTTCCTCAGATTCCGATCGTTCACCTTCAACCATCCAACCCACAACCACACACCACACCAGTGATTCCCACTACTCCACTGTTCTCGGTACCCCCTCAACAGAGTCAAAGGAGAGAGGTAACTAATCCTAACACCAACTCTTTTAATTCTAAATGTGGTTGTGATGGTGGAAATATGTTTAGAGCTCAAATTAAGAATGGAGTTGTAATAGATGGTGAAGGTTTGATGACTGTTGAAGCTTATGGAAAAGGGAGTGGGGAGTCATTGAAGGTGTTTGATGAAATGCTTGAACCGGAGAGTAGAGAGACAAGTCCAGTTTCTGGGTTAACTGAGCTTAAGAATCTAAAAAATGCTAGTATTGTGAATGAAGAGAATGTAGAACAAAAAGAAACAGGGTATATCATGGAAGAAGTTTCTAAAATGGGTGAACTCCAATTAATTCTTTTTCATATAAGTGGCATAATCAATAACATTCCTATGCTGAAGATTTTTGCTAGTATGTGGGTCTTATCCCATGAATTTGGTTATGACGTTATGTAGACACCCTTGGCACTGGAAAAGTAAAATTCTGAATGAGGGGGACGTCGAAACAGCATGGACTCAGGTTTTGAGTTATGTTCATCCTGTTAGAAAATGAGTGTTTTATACACCATTTACGAACCGATTTTTGAGCAATTTTTTGAGTAAGATCCTCAATGAATTATTGAGAGATCTTGATTGATTTGTGTTCTCCTTCGTAAGTAGATCAAAATCATATATTGGTTTGCTAAAATCGGTTAAGGGGTGAATGAGAAATTGTCTCTCAAAGTGAGTAGTTTTCATTCTTGAAATGGGTTAAGGGAACATAGTCCCACATCGGAAAAATCAAAGGAAATAGAAAATGATATATAGCAACCTCCTTCTTATCATTGTAAGATAGCTAGAAGAGAGGCTCTCTCTCGCGCGCGCAGGAGGGGTGCAAATCTTGGACCGGATTACTTGCGACTTGTGTGCACTCGCACGACCTGCGGACACGAATGCCGGACCGACTTGACCCCACCCCGTGCAGAGCCACTTTTTGCTACAGTTTTGATTTTTCTTTTTGTAACGGCTGAAATGAATGCATAAACGGTTCTGTCTGCCGTTTCAGTGTTGTATTCAACGTTTTGTCTGCCGTTACACTGAAGGCAGTGAATGATGTCTGCCGTTACAGTCTCGGCATTCAATTGGTTGTCTGCCGTTACAATGAAGGCATTAACAGCCTTGTCTGCCATTACGGTTTTAACCCAGCCCCTATAAATAGAGGCCTCCCCTCTACTTTCTTCCCTGCACAACAGATCTTCTTTCTCTCCTTCTCTAGGTACTGTTCAGTTCTTCTTTTCTGGTTTTTATTGGTAAGTCGATGATAGGGTTCAAGCGCTGCTACTCAGTTCGGGAGTGCTACGTGGTGCCTACGTGATCGCTCCGGTCGTTGTATCCTGGGAGACAGACGCCTTAGTTCATTCCAGCAACCGGAAGAGGCGAAATCTGTTTTAAGGGCACTGTGTGATACACAGGCCTCGACTTCTCAAATTGTAATCTGAGATTACTTCTTGTAAGTTGTTTATTTCATTTTTCCTTTTCTTTTCTTTTGGTTTTCCTTCTCTTCTGTTCCCTTCTCAGTTTTCTGTGCCTCTCAATCCTTTTATTGTAAAAAGGAATTTTGTAAAGAATTTTTGTAACAAACTTAAAACAGATTTTGGATTTCTTTGATTTCCGTTTTGAGACACGGTTTTTTCTTTTTATTTCTTTAATCTGGAAAACTTACACTCGTGTTGTGTAAATTTCAGAATCAAAATGACTACTGCATCAGACAATGCTACTGTGTCTGAAACGGTCTACGTGCCGGTTGCTGATACGATGCAAGAATCGAATGCTGCTGCGGCACGAGTGCCAATGCCCACCGTTGTACCTGTCTCAGTCTCCCATGGGGAGAAACCTGAGAAGTTCAACGGGCAGAACTTTAAAAGGTGGCAACAGAAGATGATGTTCTATCTGACCACACTGAATCTTGCAAGATTCTTGAACGAAGATGCTTCAAATCTTAAGAAAGATGAGCAAGATAACCAAGTCATTGCCGTTGTGGATGTTTGGAAAAATGCTGATTACTTGTGTAGAAATTATATAATGAACAAATTAGCCGATTCTTTGTATAATGTATACATTGACAAAAGAACAGCTAAAGAACTTTGGGAATCACTAGACCATAAGTATAAAACTGAGGATGCCGGTGCCAAGAAATTCATTGTAGGCAGCTTCCTAGACTATAAAATGGTAGATTCTAAAACAGTGATCAGTCAAGTTCAAGAACTACAACTTATCTTGCATGAGATTCATGCTGAAGGTATGAACTTAAGTAAAAGTTTCCAAGTGGCATGTATAATTGAAAAACTACCACAAGGTTGGAAAGACTTTAAGAATTACCTAAAGCATAAGCGAAAGGAAATGGGCATTGAAGATCTCATTGTCAGGCTTCGCATTGAAGAAGACAATAGAGGATCTGAAAAGGTTGGACTCGTCAGTCATGCAGCTAAGGCAAATGTAATGGAACATAAACAACGTTCTAACAAGCACATCAAAGGTCCCAAGTTGAGGCCCAAGGGAGGGATCTCCAAGAAGCTGAAGTTTCAAGGCAAGTGCTTCAATTGTGACAAAATGGGTCACAAGTCCACTGAATGCAGACTTCCCAAGAGGAACAGGAACAGAGAAGCAAACTTGATTCGAGGAATTGCTCAAGATGTTTCCGATATCAACCTCTCAGCTGTGATATCAGAGGTGAATATGTTAGGTTCAAACCCGAAGGAATGGTAGATTGACACTGGAGCTACTCGACATGTGTGCTCCAATAGAAGTATGTTCTCCACTTTCGAACCATTAGAGAATGGGGAGAAAATGTTCATGGGGAACTCGGCTACTTCAGAAATAAAGGGCCAAGGCAAGGTGATCTTGAAGATGACTTCTGGAAAGGAACTAACTCTGAACAATGTTGCATATGTTCCTGAAATCCGTAAGAACCTGGTATCTGGTTCGTTGCTTAATAACCACGGTTTTCGTTTAGTGTTCGAGTCAAACAAATTTGTTTTGTCATAAAATGGAATGTATGTTGGTAGAGGATATATGAGTGGTGGAATGTTCAAACTCAATGTAATGACCATGGTCAAGAATATGAATAAAGCTAGCTCTTCTACTTATTTGCTTGAGTCTTCCAATTTATGGCATGGTAGACTAGGATATATTAATTATGATACTTTGCGAAGACTAATTAACTTGAATCACATATCAACATTCCAAATTGATTCCAAACACAAATGTGAAACTTGTGTTGAGGTAAAACTAACAAGATCATCGTTTAAAAGTGTTGAAAGAAACACCGAACCACTTGATCTAATTCACACTGATATTTGTGATTTAAAAATGATACAAACAAGAGGTGGTAATAAATATTTTATTACCTTCATTGATGATAGCACAAAATATTGCTATGTATACTTGCTTAAAAGCAAGGATGAAGCTATAGAAAAATTTGTTCTCTATAAAAATGAGGTTGAAAACCAACTCAATAAGAAAATTAAGGCGCTAAGAAGCGACCGAGGTGGGGAGTATGAATCGCCATTTGCTGACACATGTGCTAAGCATAGGATTATACATGAAACGACAACGCCTTATTTCCTCAGTCCAACGGTGTTGCTGAGAGTAAGAATCGTACATTGAAAGAAATGATGAATACAATGTTAATAAGTTCTGGTTTGCCACCAAACTTGTGGGGAGAAGCTATTCTTTCAGCTAACTACCTTTTGAATAAGGTGCCCAAAAAGAAAGAAGAGAAAACTCCATATGAATTATGGAAAGGAAGAAAGCCATCCTACAATTACTTGCGAATGTGGGGATGTCTTGCCAAGGTGGCAGTACCTCCACCTAAGAAAATGAAAATAGGACCAAAAACAGTTGATTGTATTTTCATTGGCTATGCACTTAACAGTAGTGTCTATCGGTTCTTGGTGTACAAATCCGATATCACTGAGATATCAAAGAACACGATAATGGAATCTAGAAATGCATCGTTCTTTGAAGATGTATTTCCATGTAAGTCAAAGGAGGAACCAAGTTCCTCCAAACGAACACATGAGACTATCAGTGAAGATAGTGAAGACCAAGATGAAGAAGTTGAGGAGGAACCTCGACGCAGTAAAAGAACAAGAACGGAAAAATATTTTGGTCCGGATTTCTTGACTTTTATGCTTGAAGGAGAACCCCAAACCTTCAAGAAAGCGGTGAACTCTAGTGATGGTCCTCAATGGAAAGAAGCCATCAAGAGTGAAATTGATTCTATCTTGCAAAATCATAATTGGGAACTAGTGGATCTTCCACCTGGTAGTAAACCTTTAGGTTCCAAGTGGATCTTCAAGAAACAAATAAAACCTGATGGATCAATTGATAAATACAAGGCAAGACTTGTAATTAAATGTTATAAACAAAAGGAAGGTCTTGATTACTTTGATACATATTCTCCTGTGACGAGAATAAATTCCATTAGGATGGTACTTGCCGTAGCATCTCTACGCAATCTTGAAGTACATCAAATGGATGTAAAAACAGCTTTTCTTAATGGAGATTTAGATGAAGAAATCTACATGAAACAACCTGAGGGTTTTTCAGCTCCATGACATAAAAAGAAAGTGTGTAAACTGATGAAGTCATTATATGGCTTGAAACAAGCTCCAAAACAGTGGTATGAAAAATTTGACAATGTCATGATGACAAATGGCTTCAAGATCAATGAATGTGACAAATGTGTATATGTCAAAGACACAGAAGATGGATATGTCATTATATGTTTGTATGTAGATGACATGCTTATTATTGGAAGCAATGATCAGATAATTAAATCTGTTAAAAACATGTTAAACTCGAGGTTTGACATGAAAGACATGGAACCAGCTGATGTTATATTGGGAATTAAAATCACAAGAACATCAGACGAGCTTATTTTAAGCCAGTCACATTATGTTGACAACATTCTTGGAAAATTTGATAAAGATAATTCTGGAATTGCCAGAACTCCAATAGATCTAACTTTACATTTATCCAAGAATAAAGGGGAGAGTATTTCTCAAGTAGAATACTCTAGAATCATAGGCAGTCTAATGTACTTAATGAGTTGTACAAGACCAGACATAGCCTATGCAGTAAGTAAACTAAGTAGATACACGAGTAATCCTGGAAGCGAGCATTGGCAAGCAATTATAAGAGTACTGAAGTACTTGCGTTTTACTCGTAACTACGGGCTGCACTATACAAAATACCCGGCTGTACTTGAAGGATACAGTGATGCGAACTGGATATCAAGTGATAATTCAAAATCCACTAGTGGCTATGTGTTTACACTAGGTGGTACAGCAGTTTCTTGGAAATCCTCGAAACAAACAGTGATCGCTAAATCCACGATGGAATCAGAATTTATTGCATTGGACAAATGTGGAGAAGAGGCTGAATGGTTACGCCACTTCCTTGAGGATATTCCAAGGTGGACGAAGCCTGTGCCTCCAATCTGCATACATTCAGATAGTCAATCTGCAATTTGTAGAGCACAGAGCAATATATATAATGATAAATCTAGACATATTCGTCGAAGACATAATACCATTAGACAACTACTCTGTATTGGGGTTATCTCCGTAGACTATGTAAAGTCAAAGGATAACATTGCGGATCTGCTAACCAAAGGGTTAAACAGAGAGTTAGTTGATAAATCATCGAGGAGAATGGGACTAAAGCCCATGAAAGAATAAGTCGATACAATGGACACCCAACCTAGCTGACTGGAGATCCCAAGATCTAGTTTCAAAGGGACAACAAAATTGTAAAGACCAAGTTGGATCACTGTGGGGATTTTCTCATGTCCATTCTCATGATGAAACAGTGATACCCGTAAGGTAACAGGTTAAGCTAGGCTTTTAATGATTCTTATGCGTCGGATATCCGAGCAGAGTAATGCGGGTTACTCTTAAGTAAGAAATCACCTATGTAAGAGGGAAGAAGGGCCGCTTCCAAGGGAATAATATAGGGCAATATTCCTGTTAAACTCTTGCAGATCCAGGCGTATGTTCATGGCCAAAACGAACATAACAGTGAAAACTGAAAATGCGTTAGAAAGATTTCTGTGTGAGATATGTCATCGTTTACACAAATGATAGAACAGTTCAAAGACATCGCGTCTACTGTTTAGTTAGTAAAGTAAATATATTTTCATAAGGGAAGGTTCAAAGGGTAACACCTACCTATCCTAAGCAGGAATCAATCGTTGAATTCTATCACCAAGTCTGTCGTGTCAGTCTGTCCTGTCTGTGGTCGTCAATTTTCATTCATGTGGGGATTGTTAGAAAATGAGTGTTTTATACACCATTTACAAACTGATTTTTGAGCAATTTTTTGAGTAAGATCCTCAATGAATTATTGAGAGATCTTGATTGATTTGTGTTCTCCTTCGTGAGTAGATCAAAATCATATATTGGTTTGCTAAAATCGGTTAAGGGGTGAATGAGAAATTATCTCTCAAAGTGAGTAGTTTTCATTCTTGAAATGGGTTAAGGGAACATAGTCCCACATCGAAAAAATCAAAGGAAATAGAAAATGATATATAGCAACCTCCTTCTTATCATTGTAAGATAGCTAGAAGAGAGGCTCTCTCTCGCGCGCGCAGGGGAGGTGCAAATCTCGGACCGGATTACTTGCAACTTGTGTGCGCCCGCACGACCTGCAGACACAAATGCTGGACCGACTTGACCCCACCCCGAGCAGAGCCACTTTTTGCTACAGTTTTGATTTTTCTTTTTGTAACGGCTGAAATGAATGCAGAAACGGTTCTGTCTGCCATTTCAGTGCTGTATTTAACGTTTTGTCTGCCGTTACACTGAAGGCAGTGAATGATGTCTGCCGTTACAGTCTCGGCATTTAATTGTTTGTCTGCTGTTACAATGAAGGCATTAACAGCCTTGTCTGCCGTTACGGTTTTAACCCAGCCCCTATAAATAGAGGCCTCCCCTCTACTTTCTTCCCTGCACAACAGATCTTCTTTCTCTCCTTCTCTAGGTACTGTTCGGTTCTTCTTTTCTGGTTTTTATTGGTAAGTTGGTGATAGGGTTCAAGCACTGCTACTCAGTTCGGGAGTGCTACATGGTGCCTACGTGATCGCTCCGGTCGTTGTATCCTAGGAGACAGATGCCTTAGTTCATTCCAGCAACCGGAAGAGGCGAAATCTGTTTTAAGGACACTGTGTGATACACAGGCCTCGACTTCTCAAATTGTAATCCGAGATTACTTCTTGTATGTTGTTTATTTCATTTTTCCTTTTCTTTTCTTTCGGTTTTCCTTCTCTTCTGTTCCCTTCTCAGTTTTCTGTGCCTCTCAATCCTTTTATTGTAAAAAGGAATTTTGTAAAGAATTTTTGTAACACATCCTCTTCAAACAAGGAGTCAATCAAGTGGCAGTATAGACAAGAATACTTATCTGCTGTTGAAAGAATTTTGAAGATGAGTTTACCAACTATTTGTGAAAATGCGTCAAAGCAATCTCTAGTTGTTTGGTTTCGTTGGTGGGAGGAGTATAGAGGAGTGAAAACCCGTAAAGAAAGCAAAGAATTAGAGAATAAGGAGGTAGTTTGTCTAGCCGGGGCAGAAGGATTCTTAGCTTCATGGGTTGTTAAACTTCTGCTTTCCAAAGACTACACAGTTCATGGCACTGTTAGAGATCAAAGTGATTGAAAATATGCTCATTTGAAGAAGTTGGACATGAACATGATTGATGATGATGATGCGTGCAAGTATGCTGAGTCTTTGCCAGTTGTCATGAGGGTTGGCGTAGTATTTTCTGGAAGGCAATTCCCTAGTGGACACAATGTGATTTGAGGTTTTCATGATGCCATCGAAACCCATAATCCTAACCGTGTATTAATTGGATTCATGGGTGGTACCGTAGGTTTATTTGCACAAGCTCCAGTTGATCAGTTAGTTTCTGATGAATTACGCAAATTCTCTTCTCCAGACCTTGATCAGTTGAACTCAGTTTGGAAGCCGGTCGCATTGACTACTCATCAGTTTGGAAGCAAGGATACTCCACTTCTTATAGACTACTTTGACTTCAAAAGTAGTGGCAATCATGTACCTTTAGGACAATTTCGGGGAAGTGTGAGAGAACTTGAAAAACTTAATGGAAGACTTACTGATGCAAACTTATATACTGGATTTTCATCTAATAACAAAGTTAAGATACAGAAAACTCAGTTGTTTGTGGACATGTTCAGCGAAGAAATTCAGTATAGTTTGGTGGATTATATCTCTAGTGAATTTGAGCTCAACTTTATGGATGCCTTGGAATTTACATTGACAAACCGGAATCCTCAGTCGTCTTAATCATTGCATTGTACTAATCCTGCATGGGGTTTTGGAGGAAAATTGCCAAACGGGTATGAGTTTCATTGTTTTAACTTGAATGGGAAAATAGCTGCTAAGGCAAACATTACAGCTGGAGCTTTGCTTCCTCATGAGATTCTTGCTAATGTCTTTGATGCTGCAGCTGGCGATGTTGCTGAGCATCAGTGGAATCTGGTGGTACAAGTTTTGATTGAGAAGGGGAAGTTGAAGAAGTATATTGTTTTTTGTGATGTATCTGTTCGTATGAGTAGTCCTCCGATGGAAGTTTGTGTTGTTCTTGAGCTGTTGATTTCTGGATTAAGTGAGGAGCTATGGAGGGGGGGGGGGGGTGATAACATTTACTGAGGGCACGCAACTTCATAGGATTGAAGGGGATACATTAAAGTAGAAGATGCAGAATATTGGAATTGAAAACGTAAATGAGCATTTTGTTAGCTTCATCCTGAGACAAGATGCTAGGTACAAGTCAGTGGAAAAAGAAAAACGCCTAACAGTTGATGTTGAAGGTTATAATAATGCGCGGGCTGAAGCTTGGCAAAAAGCTAGAAGTGCTAGAAATAAATCAGTCGGTGACTTATTAGTTATGGATGCTAATGCTACTTCAATGCTGCATAGAAAGACAGTGACCGTAACTGATGAAAGTCACAAATATATATGGAACCAGGACCATATAACAGTTGTAAAAGCCATTTACACAGGAAATGACTACATTGAGGTTGGTTCTGCTGGAGCTGATATTGGAATTGTTTTGACAAGTACAAGTTTTTATGTTGAACAAAGTGGTCAGATATACAATACTAGGTTCATCGAAGGTTCTTTTGGATCATTTCAAGTTAGTAATGACCAAGTTTCTGGAGTTTTGTTCTCCACATTGTTTCATTTTCTGGAGAAAGCCAGTCATAGTCAGTTGTCGATGAAGTAATCTGCAAGGGTGAATACAGGAGATGCGTTCTTATTTCCCCTACTCACACATGTATCCACAGGCTAAATTTTGCTTTTAGTGAAGTACTTGGTGATCATATTGATCAGGAGGGCTCCACAGTTTTTCCTGAAAAGTTACAATTTGATTTCTTCCATGGAAAGCCTACTAATCTCGAGACCTTGAGAAAAATTGAACCAATTGTGGACAATAAAATTAAGGAAGAGTTGGATGTATTTGATTCCAACTTCCATCTGGCAATGGAGCAAGGCATTTTTAAGCAAGGCATCATGGTGGAAACTGATGATTTTTGTGTGTGTTACCCTGTTTTTTTAGCTTGGGACAAGCTCAGTCTGAGGGGGATGGAGTTGTCAGGGACGTTGGAGAACCATCACTGATCGAAGAAGAGTTATCGCAGGTCATGGAAGTGGAGGACTTAAGTCTGTAGTTGATGAATCAGTGTAACAGGGACTCACGTGCAGTGCACACTTATTTTCCATTTTTGAATGTTGTTTTGAATTTTAGGCGGGTAGTTGGCAGGAGAGAGGAAGTGCGTAGTGCACGTGTTTCTTTTTGTAACAAACTGTAACCGTCTCTTCTCTAACCGCCTATATAAGGACTTGTAGAATTTCCTGGAATAATCAATAAAAAAATCAACTCCCCAAATCCTCTCTTCTCTAACCTAGTTCTTCCAATTTCCCCATTAATGGCGACTTCAAGCTCTCTCAGGAAACGGGTCCTTAATAGGTTTGTGGTTTTCCTAGAAGTGGTGCGGCGTTGGCGATAGGGTGTTCGGAGTCGAAGCAACGTGGTAGTAAGGTAGGAGAAGGAGACTAGGGTTTCAGGATGCAGATGAAGGAGAGAGTTTGAAGGGATGACGGCTGAGTTAGGGTTTGGGATTTTTTTTAATTTGGGGATTTGGGGTAGTTTTAGAGTTTATCATAAACCCTAAAATTGGATCTCAATTGTATCACACAAAAGAGGGATGGAAAGCAAAACTCAACACAATAATTTTTTTAATCAAGAATGACATAACTTCTCATTAATCTTAAGGCCTATATATAGGCTCAAAACAAATCTTGATACAAATCTCAAAATATTTTAAAATCTCAGAAATATTCTAATGCATAAAAGAAAGATTACAAATCGTAAAATTACTACATATGGCTATAATTGTCAAAAACAAATATGATTACTAAATAAAATATAAAACTAATGAAGTAGCTGTCCTAGACGATGCCTGCACTGATAAAAATGCCTGAATCGTCTTGAACCGATGTCCTCATCATTCTCCCCGGGTGGGAGAACCAGTCCTCCTGTCATAGTGCTCCAAAAGGTCTGGATCCAAACGCTAGAGCTCTTCACGATCTATCCAAGTATTCTCCGACTCCATCTTGTTTTTCCATCTTACCAAATACCTATGAATACCACCATCTATAGTAGAGATTATCTAATCATCTAAAATATTATCCAATTTTTCTGTCGGTGGGTAAGTAGTATCAGGTAGTGGGGGTAATGTGAGAATCTCACCATTAGGCTACAGTGTAGGCTCATCTATAAAAGGATTTCTAGGGTTAAATTCTGGGCATTCGTAGGGTACTATATCCTCAATACTGAAAGTCTTATGCCAAAACCATCAGGAAGGTCAATGTCATAGGCATATCATTGATTTTATGAAGAATTTTAAATGGGCCTGCAACACGTGCATTCAACTTCTTAACAGATCCAACTGGAAACCGTTCCGGACGAATCCGAACCATCACTTCGTCACCCACATTAAAAGTTTTAAATTTCCTTCTAATATCTGCTCTTAGCTTGTAGTTAAAATTATTCTCATTAATTTTCTTGAAAATTTCTCTATGCAAGTCATGAATGCAGGATGCAAATGCAGATGCAGACTCTGAGACTCGGTGATGTTCTAACATGAGGACAAGATCTATAAACTGCCTAGGACGATAACCATGTACAACTTCATGTGGACTCATGTTAGTGGTTCTATTCTTAGATGTGTTATAAGCAAATTCAGCAACCGTTAATTTTAAGTCCCAAGTTCTCAAGTTCTCTCCCATAAGAGTACGCAAGAGATTGTCAAGAATCCGATTGACAACTTCAGTCTGTCCATCAGTCTGTGGGTGGAAGGCTGAAGAGAACTTCAATTTCGTACCCATCTTGTGCCATAGGGTCTTCCAAAAATAACTCGTGAATTTCACATCCCTATCGGACACAATAGTTTTTGGCAACCATGTAGTTTCACAATATTATCAAAGAAGATCTGAGTTACACGAGATGCATCGAAAGTTTTCGAGCATGGGAGGAAGTGGGCCATTTTAGAAAAACGGTCCACGACAACAAGAATGGAATCGTGTTTCTTTTGTGTTTTCGGTAAACCTAACACAAAATCCATACTCACATCTTCCTAAGGGCGACTAAAAACAGGTAACGAAGTATACAGGCCCGTGTTATGTTTTTGTTGCTTGGTGAGTTGACAAGTATGACATCTGTTAACAAGTCGCAACGTCTCTCTTTAGCTTCGGCCAGTAAAACATATGTTCCACAACATCAATCGTCTTGCTATTCCCAAAGTGCCCAGCAAGGCGACCATCGTGCAATTTCCAAACAAGATACTCTCATAAAAACTAGTACTAGGAATGCACAGTTTGAAGTGATAGAAGAGATAATCATCTTTCAAGAAATAATCATCTATCACTCAAGTAATGTCATCCTTCAAAGAGGTGTAGATCTCACGGAAATCTGGGCATGAGGCATACTCATCTTTCAATCTCTCAAAACCAATAATTTCGGTGCGCATTGTAGATAAGATCATGTGACTACGACTGAGCGCATCTGTGGCCTTATTATCAATCGTTTTTGTATGCCTAATGGTATACGAATATTCTTGAAGGAACTCTATCCATTGAGCATGTCTCGGATTCAACTTTTGCTGAGAATTAAGGAATCTTAAGGCCTCATGGTCTGAGAAAATGACGAATTCTTGGGGCATGAGGTAATGTCGCCAATAGCAAAGTGACTCAATTACCGCATAGAACTCCTTGTCATAGATGGAGTATTTTGGTATTGCTTCATTCAGCTTTTCGCTGAAATAAGCATCATGATGACTTTCTTGACTAAGGGCTCCACCTATACCAATACCAGAAGCATCACACGTTACTTCGAAGACTTTAGTGAAATCAGGCAACCTCATGACAGGTGTCTGGATCATTCTTTTCTTGATCTCTTCGAAGACTTTCGTGACTTCTTTCGACCAAATGAATTCACCTTTCTTCAAATAGTCGGTTATTGGAGCCATGATTGTGTTAAATCCTTGCACAAAGCGACGATAGAAGGTGGAAAGACCATGAAAACTCCACACATCACGAATATTGCGGGGCTCAGAGCACTCAGTAATAGCTCGTTTCTTTTCTGGATCAGCGGATACTCCACGGGTAGAAACAATAAATCCCAGAAAGATAGTCTGATCGGAGAGAAATCACAACACTGATAGAGTATGCAATATCTGGATGAGTCACTGTAAGATAATTCAGTTTCCCAACCAATCTTCTATATCTCGAATTTTTTGCCGTCATATGCCACTTTTTGAAAATATTTGCGTTTGTGGGCCAGTTCCCCAACTATTAGTGCTTTTGGCTACTTTGTGCCACGTCAGCAGCGGCCGCTATTCCCAATAGCGGCCTCTTCATTTCGAGGTCGCTAATGGGAATAGCGACCTATGTTTTAATTTTTTTCGAATTTTTTGTTTACCGTCGCTATTCCCACTAGCGGCCTTAGTATAATGAGGTTAATGAGCTCGAATGAATGTATTGAGACACTTAGCGATTCCTAAAAAGCTTTCCCCAAAAATTTAAAACTGATGTCGCTATTCCCAATAGCGACCTCAGTAGGGAACATAATCTCCTCAGCGACCTCATTATACTAAGGTCGCTAGTGGGAATAACGACGGCAAACAAAAAATTCAAAAAAAAATTAAAACATAGGTCGCTATTCTCATTAGCGACCTCAAAATGAAGAGGCCGCTATTGGGAATAGCAGTCGCTGCTGACATGGCACAAAGTAGCCCAAAAGCGCTAATAGTTGGGCAACTGGTCCAAAAACGCAAATATTTTCTAAAAGTGGCCTGTGTAGGCAAAAAACTCCTATATCTCTGAGGATCTTCAAATAGTTCTCCACCTTCTGTAAGGTGCATATTTGGAATCATCGAGGCACTACATGGCTTTGCCACCCAATTTTTTGTCCCCGTCAATAAGTCAAGGAAATATTTCCTTTGGGATAAGAAAATACCTTTCTTACTCCTTGTGACTTCAACACCCAAAAAATATTTTAGCGTCCCTACGTCTTTCGTGCAAAACTGAGTATGAAGAAAAGACTTGAGAGATGTGATTCCTATAGTATCGCTCCAAGTAATGACAATGTCATCCTCATACACAACTAGAAGAATAACACCAGCTTCTGATTGTTTGTAGAGGACCGAATGATCAGACTTACTTTTCAGCATGCCTAACTTCACAACAACCTGGCTAAATTTGCCAAACCAAGCACGAGGACTTTGTTTCAAACCATACAAAGATTTGCGATGATAACAGACTTTTCCATACTCCCCCTGAGCAACAAAACCAGGAGGTTGCTCCATATACACCTCCTCTTGAAGATCACCATGAAGAAAAACATTCTTGATACGAGCTGATGCAAAGGCCAAGTATGAGTAGCTGCCATAGAAACAAACAACCGAACATATGTCAATTTGGCAACAGGAGAGAAAGTGTCAGAATAATCCACTTCAAAGGTTTGAGCATAGCCCTTAGCAACAAGACGGACTTTTGGTCCAGCAACTGACCCATCAAGATTTATATTAACCGTGAACACTCACTTGCATCCAATAGCTCGTTTCCCTGGAGGTAAATCGACCAAGTTCCAAGTACCATTGTCATCTAAAGAATTCGTTTCCCCTATCATTGCAGAATGCCATCCAGGAAGAAATATGGCTTCATGAACAGTTTTGGGAATAAAGATAGAATCGAAAGATGCAATCAACGAACATGAGGAAGGAGATAAATGATGATAAGAAATAAATGAAGAAACATGATAAGTACACTGGCGTTTACCTTTGCATAAAGAAATAGGAAGATCATTGCTGAAGACCGGATATGACGACAAAGGAGCTGGTGCAGGACATGAGGCAGGAGGGTGTTGTCGTCTAGAGTAAACCTGAACAATAGGAGGCTTGACAAGTGCTGCTTCTGGGATAGGTTTAGAGGATGTGATAGTATAAACTAACAAATCATCATCCTCCCCCTGACGTCTTGTGGGGAAAGAGGGAAAATATGGTGTCTTCCATAAAGGTGACATCAGCAGAGACAAGATGCTTATTGAGACTAGGGCAATAACACCTATAACCTTTCTGAAGACGAGAATAACCAAGGAAGACGCACTTCAAAGACTTAGGATCTAATTTAGTTACATGCGGACGAACATCCCGAACAAAACAAGTACATCCAAATATTCTAGGCTCAATAAGAAACAATGACTTATTGGGAAAGAGGATATTGTAAGGGATCTCACCTCGAAGGACAGAGGATGGTATACGGTTAATGAGAAAACATGTTGTTGAAACTGCATCAGCCCAGAAAGGCTTAGGAACACTCATCTGAAATAATAGGGCTCGTGCAGTTTCAAGAAGATGTCTGTTCTTCCATTCTTCTACTCCATTTTGAGATGGAGTATCAACACAAGAGGTTTCATGGAGCATGCCATTCTGAGTCATGTAAGTTTGAAAAAGTGCAGAAAAATATTCCTTGGCATTATAACTTCACAATGTATGGATACACATTAAATTGAGTTCTAATCTCAGCACAAAACGCACAAAAATGAGAATACAACTCAGAACGATTTTTCATTAAATATAACCAAGTTACACTAGAATAATCATCAACAAAAGTAACAAAATATTTAAACCCAGTTTTAGGCGTAACAGAACAAGGACCCCAAACATCATAATAAACTAACTCAAAAGAAAAACTAGACCGTTTATTGACTCTAGGACTAGAACTAAGACGATGGTGTTTAGCAAACTAACATGACTCACAATCTAATGAAGACACCTTACTGAACTGTGGACAAAGTTTCTTTTGAGCAAAGGAAGAGAAGGATGGCCTAGCCGACAATGCGCCTCAAACGGGGATGTGACACCAGAACAAGCAACGGATTTAGGTATTGATGTATCGAGAATGTAGAGACCTCCACACTCATGTCATTTACCAATAATCGTCCTCGTCGTAAGATCCTGAAATAAACAATAATCAGGAAAGAATGAGAAGCAACAGTTAAGATGTAAGCTGACTTACAGAAACCAAAATAAAGGATAAGTTAGGTAAATGTAAGACATAGTGGAAGAAGAGGGGTTGGAGAAATTGTGCCAGACCCAAGAACACAAGATGGTGACCCATCGGCTAAAGTAACTGTAGTAGTACATGTGTGTGACTGAAAATTAGAAAAGAGACTAGAATTACCTGTCATATGATCCGTGGCGCCAGAATCAATGACCCATTTGGAGGATGAGAAAAGAAGACAAGTGTTTGGTTTACCTAAGTCAGCAATAGCAGTGACAGGAGTAGATGAAGACTTTAGTGATTCTTGGTGCTGAGAGAACTTGCAAATTCATCTGCAGAGATAAGAACTGATTTGTCAGAAGCATCAGTAGTGGATGCAATATGAGCCGAGTGAGATGTCTGGTTTTTGTACTGAAGCTTTCTACAGTCACGCTTCATATGTCCAGGCTTATGACAATAATGACACACAATTCCTCCAGAATCCTGTGGTCGAGTCTCAAAGCCAAGTGAACCTCCTTTGTTGCCACTCCAATTGTTTGACCTCCCAGATTCATAATCATTATGTCGGCTAACCAGAGCACTATTGAATTGAACAGGTGAAGTACCTTCTGAGCGGAGTACTCGACTAAAGACATCTTGTAGTGAGGGGATCTCAGAACCAGAAAGAACCTGAGACTTAGCAATCTCAAAGTTAGATGGAAGACCAGCAAGAAAACTCATCACAGCCATTTGCTCCCGCTGGCGTTGCTGAACCTTCACATCAGAGCTAATAGGCAACAGCATATTAAGCTCCTCATAAGTTTTCTTAAACTCCATAAAGTAATTTGTAAGGGACTGGTCTTGTTTTTCTGAACGGTAAAATGCTTTTGCACACATCATACATGCGGGAAATGTTCCCTTTCCCAGAATACAAGAAATCCAAATAATCCATCAACTCTTTAACAAATCCAAAGTGATTGATCAAACTAATGACTTCACTATCAATAGAATATCGTATCTGCAAGAATAATCGAGCGTCCTCTCGTAGCCAAGTCTGTCTTGAATCATCTTTAGGAGGATCATCGGTCATATGGTTGTCCTGATCGATACTCCGCAAATATAGTTGAACCGTTTTACTCCAATCCAGATAGTTGGAGCCATTGAGCTTATGGTCCGTGATTTTTGACATCACAGGAACCACATCCGACACAACTACAGATTTCTTTTCTGCCATAACGTGCAAAATGAAGAAAGAATAAAAACAGAGCAAATACAAAACCCCAAAGAAAAAGTCAGAGAACTCAAACCTAGGCCAAACAGTACCAAGCCAAAATGATTTTCATGAAACAGAGCACATCCATGTTTGTGAAGAAACCCAAAGAAACAAATCCCTAATTTTGAACGAAACCCTAATTTGCAATCCTGAGGCTCTGATACCATGTTATTTGGGCTCAAAAAAAAGGATTGTTTCTCTTACGTTTCATTGAAAGAACATTACAATTTATACACAAGCTAGGGATTATATCAATAGAAGGATAACTAATTGGGATTCTATACTAATTATAATCCTCTAATTAAGCTAATTACAATCCATACAATTAAGCTAATTACATTGTAATATACATGATCTGTAACAACTACAAAGGATATAGGAAACCCCGGCGGAACTACCCGGCATTTGGGAGTTTTGCTGGGAACTCCCCGGCGTTATTTTTAAAGCGCCAGCGGATTGACGATCTCCCCCGACGCTTTTTTACAAAATGCCAGGGTTTGTGAGATACCCTGGCGTTTGTAAACGCCGGTATTTGTTTCCTATTAATAAACACTAATATTCCCCTAAATTTTCCACTTCCCTCTCTCTTCCCCTCTTCGCCCTCTTCGCGCTCAATACGGGAGAAACCCTAGCTATTTCTCTCTCTTTCCATCGGGACCCTCAATCTATCCGAAACCCAACTTTCCCACAATCCCCAATTTCATTCTCTGTTTCCCTCTTCGTGCTCAACCCGCAGCCACCGTCCAATTTCGTACCCGTCGTCGCCGTTTGATCTCGAGACCCACCGCCGCAGATCGCTCTCACTCCCGCCGCCGTCGTTTCCTTCAACTCTCCGTCGTCGCACAGTCGTCCACCTCCTCAATCTCTCTCTTTCATAAACCCAAGGTAATTATTTGCTAATTTAGTTGTACACTTTTTTTGAATTTGAATTCGTTCACTAATTTGATGGAAAAAATTCTAGCTTCCGCCGCCACCGTTTCCTTTAACTCCTCGTCGTCGTCCTCCTCAATCTCTCTCTTTCATAAACCCTAGATAATTATTTGCTAATTTAATTGTACACTTTTTTTATTTTGAGTTCATTAAATAATTTGATGGGAAAAAAATGGATTAGGGTTTACTCAAATTTGTAATATTTGTATCAGTTTTTTTTTCCAGAGTTTATTACATATGTCGAGTTTATAGATGGGTGAGGAATGGTGTTGAATTTTACAATCTTCATGAAGTATATAGAATGAATTACTCTTTTATTTTTATTGTACTTATTGATGCTCTAATGAATTGTATTTGTGATTGACTCCATAGATTTGGAATTAAGAATTAGGCTTTCTTCGTTTTTGTTGATATTTTATTATTGTTCGGTCTTAGGCATTTCAGTGCACTGTTTCAATCTACATTTTTTTATAAAGTATTTTTTTTAATTATAATTGTATTCACCTGATTGCTATGTATGCCTTGTGATCAGTATGGTGAGTCTTGCTGTCGGTGACAGAACCGCAAGGGTATTTGTTATATAAGTCAATTACAAAACAAAGAATTCCAACTGTCCTAAACATTGTCATCCTTCCTCATTCTATTTACATTCCATTAACAAGAGTTTGATGATGTCATTGATCTTCTTAAAAAGCATAATACTGTGAATCTTTTCCTGAACAAAAATATGTCATACTATTGAGGGAAAAGCTAGTGTAGCAAGACATGAGACTATATTTTCTCCTTTTGCATCTGAAATGTGAGCTGGTCAACAGAATTTTTGAATATGGTTGAGGTAATTGAAGGGCAATCTTGTGTTTTGAGGTAACTGAAGAACAATCTTATGTTTTGAGGAAAATGTGAGCAGGTCAATTGAATCTATAAACACAAGATTATTTATAGAGATCTTAAAACACAAGATTATTGGACACAAGATCCTCTGCAACAACGTGAACTCAATTTTACTTCAACAAAAACATCTATCAAAAAACACGGAACATAAATTGAATATAAATTTATGTTCAGCTATCAATTACTAATTTGATGGAAAAATCTATTCTATTTTCAGCTATCAAAAAACACGGAACATAAATTGAATCGGATTGAATCATCCCTTTTTTTATTCACTTTTTGGTTTTGTGACTTCATACTTCCTACTATATTTGTTCATGCTTGTCTAGCATGTATCTATTTATATTGCTAAATTTCTTTGAGTAGCAATTACTGTTTTTAAACAAAATTCAGGTATTAATCTACTGGATTGAAATAGATTAGTTCATCTTCATAATTTTCTTGTAATTTAAGAGTACTACTAGAAGTCTAGACCAAATTAGTAATTGAATTTTTATGTTTAGATGCGAGACGGAAAATTTTGTTTTAAGTTTGATAATTTGTTAATAATGAATAGATCATTTCATAATGAAGTTTTTTCGATTGACTTATCTAGTGAGATATACACTTTAATGAGATAACAAAAAGAAATTTTTATTGATGAAATTTAATTTTCAGATTGAGTGATATTATTCAAATGGATAAAAATTGGATGAGTAAGTCATGATTATCGAAGGAGTATCGGGACTGTGTAAAAGATTTCATTATCTTCGCCAAGTAATATTCCCGTGATCCCAACTTTATCTTATGTCCATGTCGTTGGTGCGTAAACTGTCATTTGCTTCTATGCTACGAAGTACAAACACATTTTGTGATTAATGGTTTTCTGCAAGGGTACACACAGTGGTTCTGCCATGGAGAGCGTGCCACATCGATTCCAGTTGGACAGACTGTGGTAGAAGATAAAGACGAACCATTAGTGAATGACAACAGTGTTGTCGATGAGATGCAAACTTTAGTGCGGGATGCTTTTGAAATTCATAACAATCCAATGCATACAAATAGTTCAACAACCCAAGTCCATGGTGAACCGACCGAAACCTCGCACACTGGTGGTGGAGTGGAGGAGGGAAGGCAAGACCCTGAAGTGAACAAAGAATTTGAAGCATTTACTAAGTTGTTAGAAGATGCTAGTACACCATTGTGTCGTGATTGCATCAAATTTTCGAAGTTCTCATTCATCGTGAGGTTATTTCAGATCAAATGTTTCAATAGTTGATCTACCAAGTCATTTACCATGCTACTTAAATTGTTGAATGAAGTATTTCCTGAAATCTATCTCTCAAATTCGGCCTATGGAATAAAACAATTCCTTAAATATTTTAATCTGGGTTATGAGAAGATAGTAGCATGCCGATATGATTGTATGTTATTTAGGGGGGATAAGGAGTATCGAGCAATGTGAAATCTGCGGTACTTCGAAATGGAAAGAAAAACTGAATGAAGACCAAGATGCAAATGGGGCAGTTAAATCACGGCGAAAAAAGAAGCCGGCAAAACAGATGTGCTACTTTACTTTGATTCATAGGCTACAAAGATTGTTTATATCATCCTAGACTTCTTCTGGTATGAGATGACATGCTGAAGGTTGGAAGAATGATGGGATTCTCAAACATCTGGCAAATTCTACCTCGCAAAAAAAAATTGATACAAGATACCCTGATTTTGCTGAGGATACTCGCAACGTGCGACTTGGATTAGCTAGTGATGGTTTTAACTCATTTATGCAAACGAGTAATACATACAGCATATGGCCAATAGTGTTGATCCCGTATAATCTACCACCTTGAAAGTGCATGAAGCTGTCATTGTTTATTTTGTCCACCATAGTTCCTGGACCAAAAAGTTCGAAAAATGATATAGATGTCTATCTTCAGCCATTAATAGATGAGCTCCAATAATTGTGGGAGGGTATTCCAACTTATGATGCAACAGCGAAAAAATTATTCCATCTCTAAGTTGTATTGACTTGGACAATCAATAATTTTCTTGCATATGCAAATTTATCCGATTATAGCACCAAAGGGCGTAATGCATGTCCTTTGCTGATCACACTACTTCATGGTGGCTATATAATGGGAGGAAGTTCTACTACATGGGTCATAGGAGATGGTTGTCCGACACAGTTTCAGGACAGAAACTGCGACATTTGATGGGGAGTGGAAACATGCTCCTGTAATTTCGTCTGGGTTTGATGTGTTAAGGTGGCTACATGGTCATAATTTCAGTCATGGTGAAAAACCAGAAGCCATAAAAAAGGGCAAGAAAAGGGCAAGGACGAGGACAGCAATGCAGATGAATGTAATGACATTGTTGATTTAGGGTCCTGAAAGAAGAAGAGCATTTTCTTTACATTGCCATATTGGAAATTCAACTTATTGCGCCGTAATTTAGATGTGATGCATATCAGAAAAAATATCAGTGAAAATTGTATAGGTACAATAATGGGAGATGATCGGAAGACAAAAGACAATCTTAAGTGTTATCTTGATTTAGCTGTGTTGGACATACGGCGTGAGTTGCACTCCGAATATTTACCGAAGATAGAGTGCGCCTTCCTCCTGCAATATATTGCATGTCTAAAAAGGAGCTGAAATTATTTTGCAAAGTTCTACAGGAGCTTAAAGTACATGATGGCTATTTATCTAACATAGCAAGGTATGACAACGATAAGGAGAAAATGCTACAGGGTCTAAAGTCACACGACTACCACATCTTGATGCATGATCTCCTTCCTGTGGCTCCAAGGTTTTCAATGTGCGAGCAGGTCACTGCCGTCATCAAGGATCTACGTAGCATTTATAAAGGACTTTGTTCAAGGGTTCTACGTGTTGAAGACATTGACCTATTGGAGCAACGTGCTACAGTTGTACTTTGTCAAATTGAAAGAATATTCCCCCCCTTGTTATTCACTATAATGATTCGCTTGGTAATCCATCTAGCTAGTGAAACAAGACTTGGGGGGCCCATACATTATCAGTGGACGTATTCCATTAGGAGGTAGTTATTCATATTTGTTAATTATCTACCTCTCGTTTGAATTATCCGCATTTTTTTTATCTAACTATTTACATGTATAGGTACCTTTATCGACTTAAGGGATATATTAAAAATATAGCACATCCAAAAGGCTTAATAGCAGAAGGTTATATCTCGGATGAGTGCTCCAACTTTTGTTCAAGATATCTTTAGGGTGTCGAGACATGTCTTACTAGACCAAGGAGAAACCCAGTCGAGTCAAAACCTTGATGAGGCACATTATCTGTTCCAGACTGCTAACAGTACTATCGGTAAAGTTGATGCATTTGAGTTAGATAACTTAACATGGGAACAAGCACATCGATATGTGCTAGATCATCATGCAACTGTTGAGCCATTTCGAGAGTAAGTCAGAATTGGGTTAGTTTATACTTAATTGAAACTGATTTAAACAATGTTAACCTTATTAAATTTTAATGTTTTAAATTTTTACAGAGAATTTACTCGTGAAATGAAGAAAAAAAATCTAGAACGAGGAAATTGAGACCACGTGACCAAGATAAGATGATTAATGAAAAATTTTCTTATGTGGCTTAAAAACTATGTAAGTGTCTTCCAAATTATCAAACGCTATTTTTCTAACTATATTCTTAACTTGACTAATACGATTTATCGTCACATACTAAAGGTTCCGAAGTTGCATGATGATTTGGTATTATCTGAAATCAAGTTTCTTGCTAGAGGTCCCCATAAGATGGTTAGAAGATTCAGGAAATATATATATAACGGCTTCATATTTCATACTAGGGATCGTGAACGGTATTTGAAGTCCCAAAATAGTGAAATTGTAGTGATATCAAAGACAATAAGTTATGCTTCTAAGTATGACACAAATCCAGTAGATGAGGATGTTGAATATTATGGGGTGCTCACGGATATCATCAAGTTGGACTATTATGGTCATTTTCAAGTGGTATTATTTCGCAGTGACTGGGCATGCATGGATAAGAATAAGGATACATTTGGTTTCACAATTGTAAACTTCTGAAATTTGATTCATACTGGCACACACATCAGCCATGAACCATTTGTGTTCTATCCCAAGTTCTCAAGTGTTCTATGTTGAAGATCCAGTTTTGCCTAAATCTTACGTGGCACTTATTATGCAACCAACAGATGTATATCAAT
Source organism: Hemerocallis citrina (assembly GCA_017893485.1). Classification (NCBI taxonomy): domain Eukaryota; kingdom Viridiplantae; phylum Streptophyta; class Magnoliopsida; order Asparagales; family Asphodelaceae; genus Hemerocallis; species Hemerocallis citrina. The sequence continues at coordinate 308,089,453 of CM030360.1, forward strand.
CGGGAGACACATTCGATGATGAGGATAAAGATGTCACTAACAATTTTGTTGTTGCCGAATTTTCGAGGTTCGGTGTAAACATATCAGATGACAACAGTAGCCCTAATTGGCTACGCACGGATAGCGAGTCAGGGGATGTATTGGATAATATTGAATTATAATAACTTAGAATTTAGTTTTCCCTTGTATTTTTTATAACTTTTGCAAATATTTTTTGTTAATGATGTGTTTACTGTATAGCCAATTTGCATTTATATTTAATTGTCTTTTTATGTGCCAGTTTGTATCTTATCTACGCAAATTTTTAAATATCGATCATTCTGCCTTGTTATGTGCCAATACCATTTTGTCTTATTATGTGTCAATGCAATTTGTCTTGTTATGTGAATTAAATTTTGCGTTGTTATACTAATTTGTATCTACTTGCTTTTTTGTTGACATGTCTGAAAAATGCCGCGAAGGAACAAGGCGTCTAGTCAAAGGGTGGGGAGCCTTTCAACGAGGGCGGTAGTGAAAGGGATGGGGAGCCTCTCAACCAGTGGAGTAGTCAAGTAGACAAAAAAAAAAGACCCAGGGAGCGACGACGATGACTGATGTTTGGAAGATACCGGCGGGCCAACGAATCCACATGGAGGTGAATGTGGATAATCAGCTTGTGGAAAAAAAAAATGTCGTAACATTCGCATCGTTCATAGGGTTAATCGCTAGAAATCCGGATTACCTTCATCTTTCTTACGATCGATGGACAAAGATTCCAGCTGCAACACGGACACGAGCCATTAAAGTTCTTAAGGTAATATTTTATTTGTTCTTTTTAAATATCTAAGTAAGTGGCATGCGATTCTTCCCACATGAAAGAATTAGAGAATTGATTTAGAAATGAGAATCTATTTCTAAAAATATCTTTTTCTGGTTTCTGGTTTCTGGTTTCTGGAATCTTGTTTATCATTGTTTGCCCTTCATTTGGCTTTGACTGCAATCATGTAGTGTACAGAGAACCAGTGATATTCCAAGCCGCATTATGGCTGCCTTTTGAACAAATTTCACTTCTGTCATCTTACTGTTTTTGTAACATTTTAGTGGGCAATAATTCAATCCCTCTTCAAATGAAGTCCCAGTTTAGTAATTCAATCAGATATTTAATTCTGATTGGTTCTTCATATGAAGTCGCAGTTTATCAATGGCTATGGTTGCTGAATATAGCAAGCCGTACTTATTCCTTGCTAAACTAGGAACAGGAAGTAGGAGATGAGTATATAACTTTACAGGATTCCCTATAAACCATGAAGTGCTTTGAGATATGTGTTGCTTGCATCTAAAGGCTGAGAGTCGTTGGTTTGAGTAAGCAAATGATGCTTGCATTTATATTGTAAGTGCGCAGAGCTACGTGTAACTTAGAATAAGTACTGCAACTACTAGTAACAAACCGAATACCCCTTGACGAAGGTGTTGTTTACTTCTTCCTTGTGTTTAGTTATGACTACTTTTATATAAAAAAATGGGGTGTCCCAGAATCCAGTTCTCTTTCTCTATTCACAGAAACCAGAAAAAATAACTGAGATTGTGGTTGAACAAGAAATTCTTCTCATGCATCTCAATTGACTAAACCAATCTTTGGCATGACTATATTGTGATAGTATGGTTCAGGACCTTTCTTCAATTAGATAATAGTTTGGATTCAGATACATGACTATACTATGTTTTTTTATATAAAAAGTTTTGACCCAACTCACAATTCTTTACCTTTAATCTCATGGCTCTCTTTCTTGCAAAAGTGAGCATGAATGGCAACATTTGTCTGCTTGATCAAAGTAAATGAAAGAAAGGAGTTGTGGTTTCTTTTTCTCTATTCACAGAAACCAGAAAAAAATAACTGAGAGGGTGGTTGAACAAGAAATTCTTCTCATGCAAGAGTCAACATTTTATATATATGCTTCAACTAGGATGGTCATCTTAGATTCTAAGAGTGAAGATATTTAAAATATTGGTTATGTATATTAGTCTAGTACACACTACCAGGTTAATTAATCCTCTGATAGAAACTCATAAATGATCTCACCTACATACACTAGTCTTTAAAGTGTTTGTTTTACTTAGAAACATCTAATTGTTTATCCCCCAATACTGCCAACATTTGGGTCATTCTTCATATTCCAGCCCTAATTGTTATACTCGTATTTTCAATCTGATATTGGCTGTTTTTTTTCCCCGCTATATCATGGGAGTAAATTGAGATATCAACTAAGGGAAAAGGATTTTAAAAATGTGACAGTACTATTCATTCTAATTACTCCGGTGTTGTTTTGTTCGACTTATGGAAGGAGTAGTTCAATTTGAGTGATACAGTTCTTGTAAGCTTCCTAATGTAAACTTCAAACTTGCACATTAAGAAGCATGAACCCTGTATCACTCACACACTGAAATGGACACTGCAGATTGATAAGGCAAGATGTGTCATGCTCACAAGTTATTACGAACAAAGCTAGTTTTTTCTCTTTCAAATTGAATTCACAAGACACCAAGTCCAAATCTTTAGGGGATATGCTTTGCCTAATCCGTATTTTTTACTCACAACAGGATCAAAGACTTGAGTGAGAAACGATAATTGTTTCTTGATAAAGATAATAGTCTCACGTTGCATTTATTTCCATCAATATTCTTAATTATTGCGTTAACCTTGCCTCTTATTCATATACACTGCAAATTTGATTACCCGGCAGTTCTTGATACCGACTGGGTAAATAAATCTATGTGCTAGAAGTGGCGAGATTACAAGGTTGAACTGAAGACGGCACACTACAACGAAGACCAGACAATTGCTGAAAATACAAGAGTTGCCCCAAAAGATGTTGTGCATTCGGATTGGAATTTCCTTAGTCATTTTTGAAGAACACCTGTACTCCGGAGGGGGAGGTAATCATTAAGATTAATTTCTGTTCATTTAGTTTTGATTAACCATTCTAATTGTGTTTGTAATAATTACGTGATGTGCAGAAAATGGCTAAAAGAGGTCGGGCTAGTCGGTAGTCGCATGACGTGTTACACATATCCGGAGGTACGAGCTTCGCAAGACGTTGCGCGATAATAGTAAGCGTCAGTTTTTTTATATAATTTGTCATAAAATACTTTATTGATTTTATAATACCCTACGTTCTCTAATATATAGGATGTTGAGCGAAGAGGTGGAGACCAGTACGGCGATTTAGATTTTTTCGACGCCACCCACAAGAACTCACAAGGCGTGTTTGCATCCTCACAGACAGCTACGATATCGGTAATTGTGTCATTTTTTAAATGTGATTATTTGACTTGTAATTTGCCTTAAAAATGAATAGCATATCACATGTTTTTGCAATATGTTTTTTACAGAGCACTGCTAGAACGAGGTATGTCGAACTCTCATCCGCGGCTACCGCCGACCGCCTCACAGCACCCGTTGATATAGTGCAACTTCAGCACCAATCGTTGGTCGAAAACATGGACCCAGATCGCCATGGTCGTGTGCGTGGAAATGGGTTAGGACCAACACCCTCTCGATCCCGTGCTTCTTCATCTACACAGCCCGATCCTAGAGATAAGAAGATACGGTCTCTAGAAATGCAAGTCTCAAAACTTCAGGAAATAGTTGCACTTATAATGAGGGAAACAAATATCCAACGGGGTAATGACCTATTGGCACCTAAAGTTAATATTAATTTCCTACACCCACCTAAAGTGAAAAAAATTACCCAATAGCACCCAAACTTTTTATAACTGGACCTAAAGACACCTGCCGCCCATTTCTCTGTTAAGAAAGATGAATATTCCAGGAATATGCCTCTTAACGGATTTAAACCCGTTAAGGGACATGTAAAATTACGAAAATATTCTCTCCAAAATACATAAAAATCCTTCTCTCCTCTCTCCGTTGCCTCTATCATCCCGTTGCCTTCTCTTCTAATTTTCCCCTTCCTTGTTCCTCAATCCTCGAGCTTCTTGATCCCAATTTCTCAAATCCTTAATTCTTCACTTCATCTCAACTCCCAATCCCGGTACCATTCATCTGCCCCGCCAAAATCAAATATTTCTTCATCCTCTTCCTAAACTCACCATCAACTCTACTGGCGGAACCGGAAATAAGGTTTCTTGGCAGCAATTTTTTAAAGATAGTGAGAAAAGACTTGATTTTGGTTTGGGAAAGTTGTCCCTTTTGGGCTTCTGAAGTGGTTAGAGGATCAAGAGTTTCGTGGTTTCGTTGTATGAAAGGGTAATGATAGGGATGGATGTGGAGGTTGTGAGGGATGTGGGTTTGTTCGATCCTGAATCGTTGCAGCTTCAGGAGATTTCTTCGATTGCGTTGAAGGAGAATCCGCAGATCAGTTCTTCTCACAGTGGCTCACACATTCCGATACAGCAAAACTGGTAAAAGATTTGCTTTGGTTTGTGCTAGATTCATTTTTTGATCAGTTGATAGTTGTTGTTAGTGTTTTGTTATTTTGAGTGACCCATAAAGTTTCATATTGAGAGAGAAGAGAAATTAGAGTTTGGGGAATTAAATATGAGCAATATATATATATACTCCCTATATATGTGTGTGTGTGTGTGTGTGTGTGCAAGTTTTTTCCAGCACCTCTAAGTTTGTGGTATCAGCTTCCCATTGGTAGATAGATCTTTCAGTTAATTGATGATCTGATAAACGTCATACAAAATTGGCTATGATGCTAATTCCAGTTAGTATAGAACACTATGAATTATAAAATAGCTGCTAAAACTAAATGTCTATGATGCTAATTTCAGTCACATAGGGAGATCTTGTCCTACTATTACAATTTACATTGTAAAATAGTTGCTAAAACAGTGAGGTCGTACACATGAATATATGATGATTAATTCAAACTTTCAATGTATACAAAGCAAATCAGACAAAATGTTTGCGATATTAAAGTGCTAGGTTGTTTCTTCTTTATGTGAAGCATTGAATAACCCTGATTTCTTTAGAATAAGAAGAAGGCTAGATATAAAAAAAACCTCACCCAACTATTGTGCATTTTAAAAAAACCACACCAAACTTTTTGATGTAAAACCAACCCTAAAATAGAGAATTTCTAAGAATTTTAATGGGTTAATTTTACCAACATGAAAGTGCGGATTTAGATTGGATATTTTAACAGTTAACAGGTTTGATGGGTTTTCAAGAATTGAATCAAATGCTAACAATCCCAATTAATAATTCAATCTTAATCAATAAGTAGATCCCTACGTGTTTTAGAAGTAAAAAGTGCAATACCAATTCGTACTCTAATCTAGCATGTGGATCACTCAATCTCAGTATTTTGTGGTCGACAGGCAAATTAGATAATATGCTAGATAATATGGCAGTAAAACACAAATACTTAATAATGGAAAGATTATACCGAATGTGAAGAAACCCAGCGTAGATGTAGGAGCGGACAGCAACCAAGATCACAGCAACACACAGCAACACAGGGAGCAAAGTCAGCAACTAAGCCAACGCAGTTAGCAGATCAGGGCAGCAACTAAGCCAATGCAGTTGGCAGATCAGGTCGACGTGGCTTGTTGGCGGCGAGCGGGGAGGCGACGTCGCCGGCGAGGCACGACGGTGACGGCAGAGGCGCACAGGGCGGCGCTGGTGAGGGAGTGCGGTCGAAGCTGTGGAGATCTGGGGGACGAGGGTTTTGGTTGACGAGGAGAGAGGGAAAGAGGGGTCGACGGTGATGTGGGGGTGAGGGACTTGGTCAGGGTCGAAGACGATAGGGAAGTAGTGAGGTGGCGACGGCAAAGTCGATCGGGGACGAAGGTTTGGGTTTCGGGGTCGGGGTTGTTGGAGATCCGAAGAAGGGATCGATTGCGAGATCGATTAGGGTTTCGGTGGGTTAGGGAGAAGGGGTTTTGAAAGAAGAAGAGGACGATGGAGAAAGAGGCACTGTTGGCTATTGGTTTTTTTTTTTAATGGAGAAGGGTTTTGGAGTAGCGGAAGAGAAGAAGAAGAGGGGTTGGCGGCAGGTGTTGCAGGGGATTAGGGGATTTTGGGGATTAGGGTTTGTATTAGGAATTTGTATTTGGGAATTTTAAATTTTGGGTAGATTCTAGAATTAATCACTAACTCTAAAATTGATTAGGATTTATCACAAACCCTAATTTTAGATCTCAGTTGTATCACACAAAAGAGAAGGAGGAAGAGCAAAAACTCAACACAGGTTTTTTTTAATCAATAATGGCATGCTTTTCTCATTCATCTCAAGGCCTTTAAATAGGCTCAATTACATCTTGAAACATATCTCCAAAATATTCTCAGAATCTAAAAATTACAAAAAGAGTACATATGGCTATAATTGCCAGAAATAAAAATGGTAATAAAATAAAAATCCTAAACTGTAAAGATGTCCTCATCATTCTCTCCGGGTGGGAGAGAGCTCGACCCAGTCGAGTCAAAATCAGTGATCATGTCATCGTGCTCCAAAAGATCTGGATCCAGTTGCGGGAGCCCCTCACGACCACTGCAAGTGTCATCCGACTTCGGCTTATTTTTCCACCTTACCAAATACTTGTGCATACCACCATCTCTAGTAGAGATTATCTGATCATCTAAAATATTATCCAACTCTTCTGTCGATGGGTAAGTAGTATCTGGTAGTGGGGGTAATGGGGGAGTCTCACCAGTAGGCTGCAGGGTAGGCTCATCTATAAGAGGATTTCTAGGGTTAAATTCTGGGCCTTTATAGGGTACTAGATCCTCAATATTGAAAGTTTTACTGATGCCAAAGCCTTCGGGGAGGTCAACAACATAGGCATTATCATTGATTTTATGAAGAATTTTAAATGGACCTGCAGCACGTGCGTTCAATTTCTTAACGGATCCCGCTGGGAACCGTTCCGGACGAATCCAAACCATCACTTCGTCACCCACATTAAAAGTTTTAAATTTCCTTCTAATATCAGCTCTTAACTTGTAGTTAAAATTATTTTCATTAATTTTCTTGGAAATTTCTCTATGCAAGTCATGAATATTATATGCAAATGTGGGTGCAGACTCTGTGACTTTGTGATGTTCTAATACATGAGTAAAATTTATGGGTTGCCAAGTGACTTGGGAAGGAATGGGTGTCTCGGGTATACTCAATAGAGGTGACTGGATAGGCTGAATACAATTGAGAGACTGGTCATCCTCTTTTTCATCAAAGTCATCACTAATATTAGGTTCATAGGTAAACTCATTGACGGGCTCATCAGTGATGACTGCGGTACCCTCTACTATATTAATCCTACTTGGACTAGGACAGTTGCCAGCAACATGACCGTATCCCTTACATTTATAGCACTTAGTGAGAGGGTCAATCTTACTGTAATCTCTTTCGGTGTTCTTACCCTTATGTTCATCTCTATGTGAATTAAAATGTGAATTAGATTTACTGGGGTAAGACTTGTTAGGGTACTGAGGAGAGGAGTGCTCAGGTCTAGAGGGATCAGGAGGATTCATTCTAGAGGAATGATCCATCGAATCGCTGAACTTGTAATGGGAACTAACTTTAAGGGAATCCATGTCGAGGACTAGGGCATAGGCTGCCGCTATTGAGTCCACGTTTCTATAAATTAGCTCGTTCCTAAGGTCAGCTCGTAGTCCAGCTCTGAACCTAAAGAGAGTTTGTTCTTCACTCTCTTTACCTAGCGCATTGCACCGAATAAGGAAGTCATCGAATTTATCAACATATTCTTGTGTGGATTTACTTCCTTGGGACAATTGGTTCCATGAATCTAGCAATCGGGTGTGGAACGATAACGGTACATACCTCTCAGTGAGCTTCTCTTTCATGGCCTCCCAAGTGGCTATGGGTGTCAGGCCTCGGCCTCTGCGGGCATGTTCAAGATTGGTTAAATGTTGTTGAGCTTTACCCGTTAATTTCATAGTGGCAAATTTAACTTTAAGGGTTTCGCTCATGTCGAACCACACAAAGTAGTGGTCCATGGCACGGATCCAATCAAGGTAAGCTTGGGGTTCCATGTGGCCTTCAAACTGGGGAACGTCAGCCTTAACGTTCTTTTTATAATGTTCGTCAGGGTCACGTTCTTGACGTCGATCGTCATGAACATTCCCTTGAGGGATCTGACGATGGCCATGAAGCTCAGGGACAATGGTTTGATTTAGCTCCACTTTCTCAAGCCTCTGATTGATATTGGCAAGAGTTGCTTGGATGGCAGCTAGGGTAGTGGAGATATCAGGGTTGTCCATTTCAGGGCTGGGGCGTCTAGGGTTCCTAATTGGATGATTGGGAAGGGATAGGAAAGGCTTCTCAGGGTCTGTGATGGTGCTGCGAAGACGCATTCACCAAAAGTGTGAAATAGGGTGTGTCCTAATTTTATTATTATTTTTTTAAATGATTCTGAAATAAACTAAAATAAAATAAAAGACTACACGATACTAAATGAATGCAAAAATGATGCCTACGATGCAAGAACTAAGGTTTTAAGAACCTTTGCTCTGATACCAAAATGATGTAAAACCAACCCTAAGATAGAGAATTTCCAAGAATTTTAATGGGTTAATTTTACCAACATGAAAGTGCGGATTTAGATTGGATATTTTAACAGTTAACAGGTTTGATGGATTTTCAAGAATTGAATCAAATGCTAACAATCCCAATTAATAATTCAATCTTAATCAATAAGTAGATCCCTACGTGTTTTAGCAAGTAAAAAGTGCAATACCAATTCGTACTCTAATCTAGCATGTGGATCACTCAATCTCAGTATTTTGTGGTCGACAGGCAAATTAGATAATATGCTAGATAATATGGCAGTAAAACACAAATACTTAATAATGGAAAGATTATACCGAATGTGAAGAAACCCAGCGTAGATGTAGGAGCGGACAGCAACCAAGATCACAGCAACATACAGCAACACAGGGAGCAAAGTCAGCAACTAAGCCAACGCAGTTGGCAGATCAGGGCAGCAACTAAGCCAACGCAGTTGGCAGATCAGGTCGACGTGGCTTGTTGGCGGCGAGCGGGGAGGCGACGTCGCCGGCGAGGCACGACGGTGACGGCAGAGGCGCACAGGGCAGCGCTGGTGAGGGAGTGCGGTCGAAGCTGTGGAGATCTGGGGGACGAGGGTTTTGGTTGACGAGGAGAGAGGGAAAGAGGGGTCGACGGTGATGTGGGGGTGAGGGACTTGGTCAGGGTCGAAGACGATAGGGAAGTAGTGAGGTGGCGACGGCAAAGTCGATCGGGGACGAAGGTTTGGGTTTCGGGGTCGGGGTTGTTGGAGATCCGAAGAAGGGATCGATTGCGAGATCGATTAGGGTTTCGGTGGGTTAGGGAGAAGGGGTTTTGAAAGAAGAAGAGGACGATGGAGAAAGAGGCACTGTTGGCTATTGGTTTTTTTTTTTAATGGAGAAGGGTTTTGGAGTAGCGGAAGAGAAGAAGAAGAGGGGTTGGCGGCAGGTGTTGCAGGGGATTAGGGGATTTTGGGGATTAGGGTTTGTATTAGGAATTTGTATTTGGGAATTTTAAATTTTGGGTAGATTCTAGAATTAATCACTAACTCTGAAATTGATTAGGATTTATCACAAACCCTAATTTTAGATCTCAGTTGTATCACACAAAAGAGAAGGAGGAAGAGCAAAAACTCAACACAGGTTTTTTTTAATCAATAATGGCATGCTTTTCTCATTCATCTCAAGGCCTTTAAATAGGCTCAATTACATCTTGAAACATATCTCCAAAATATTCTCAGAATCTAAAAATTACAAAAAGAGTACATATGGCTATTGATGTTGTTTATTTCTGGGGAACGTGTGGAAGCACCAGGTGTGAGTTCGAACTCAATTTGTATTGAAGGAGATTGCCGCTCGTCTGCCGACCCTGAGTTGACCTTCTGGGACCTACGATGAGCTCGGAAAGATGTTGAAGGTTGGGCTCGGATCGGAAGGGTCGGATCCGAGGTCTTGTGTACCTGCAGACGGTCCTGAAACACCGGGGTTTGTCCCGGTGGCGGACCCTCCGACGCTCTAGTCAGTCTCTGTGAGAGAGTAGCAATAACTAGGTATATTAAGTGGCAAAAGATTGATTACCTCAAAAGGTGGGTGTGGGTCTAGTATTTATAGAGAATCCCAACCGGGTTTGGTTCCACTTGGGGGCCGGGTTTGGATCCGAAAGCCCATGGGCCTGACGTGGCAGAAGGCCCAGGGGGTTTAGGGCGGACGTGGCGATACCAGGAGTGGTATAGGGCTGACGTGGCGAAACCCTTGGCGGTATTAGGAGCTGACGTGGCCCATCGTGAGTCCCCTGTGCCCCTGGGGGGAATCGGAGGGCCTAGGCTGCGCCAGGTCACCCTTCTGCCCCGCCAGAGAAGGGGGACGGCCTGTGGGACTGCCCCGGATCGGACTCCGAGGGCTACTGAGGCTCGTCGGTACGAGGAGGCCGGCACCGTGAGGGCAAACACGAGGTTCGGCGCCGACCCTGAAGTGGTCCGGAGCCAAACCAGGTTGCCGTTTTTACCTTTCTGAGTGGGAATTGTATTGGGCCCTGGTTGGGCCTCAGGCCATTTTTACCCTGTCACACAAGCCCCCCACTCCTGCGGGGGGTGCGGGAGCTAGCCGTGGAGGAGTGTTCATGATTGTAAAAAATGGGAGGGCAGATCACAGGGCCTTCCTGGTGGTGCTGCTCTGAGGCTTGGATAGGACCTCGAGCTAGTCGAGGGTCTACGTGTAGGTGAGGGCGATGGCGAACCGTTGTCTCTTCCGGAGAAGAGTACCCTGGTGTTCGACTAAACCTCGAGAGGTCGAGGGATTACGTGTCGACAAGGGTGATGGCGAGCCGTTGCTTCTTCCTGAGAAGAGTACCCGGGTGCTAGACCGAACCTCGAGATGAGGGGGAATTATGGGCTGGTAAGGGTGATGGCCAGCCGATGGATCTTCCGAAGAAGAGTACCCGGGTGCCAGACCGGACCTCGAGCTGGTGAGGGATTATGGGTCGGTAAGGGTGAAGGCGAGCCGTTGTTTCTTCCTGAGAAGAGTACCCCGGTGCCAGGCCGAACCTCGAGACGAGGGGGAATTACGGGCTGGTAAGGGTGATGGCCCGCCGGTGGATCTTCCGAAGAAGAGTACCCCGGTGCCAGACCGGACCTCGAGCTGGCGAGGGATTATGGGTCGGTAAGGGTGAAGGCGAGCCGTTGTTTCTTCCTGAGAAGAGTACCCGGGTGCCAGACCTAACCTCGAGACGAGGGGGAATTACGGGCTGGTAAGGGTGATGGCCAGCCGGTGGATCCTCCGAAGAAGAGTACCCGGGTGCCAGACCGGACCTCGAGCTGGCGAGGGATTATGGGCCGGTGAGGGTGAAGGCGAGCCGTTGTTTCTTCCTGGGAAGAGTACCCCGGTGCCAAGCCGAACCTCGAGACGAGGGGGGATTACGGGCTGGTAAGGGTGATGGCCCGCCGGTGGATCTTCTGAAGAAGAGTACTTTAGTGCCGGCGAAGGCGAGCCGTTATTTTGCCCGAACCGACCCCCGTATCGGGCGGCCAGTCTGGCACTGGGTGACGTCAGCAGCACATGTTTCGAGGACGTGGCGTGATTTCCTAGGCGGTAGTTGCACGTCAATCGGTGAATAGTGACTGCGAAAATCGAGGAGTTGTTCCTATCCCCTATAAATGTTCCCCCCTCTCTTCCCATCGCCTATTTCTCTCTTGCCTCTTACTTTTCAAAAAAAATCCTTCATCTCTTCAGCGCTCGTCCCTTCAGCTTCCTGCAGCAAGGTCGTTTTTCCGAGGTGATTCCAGGTTAGTTGGTAACCCCGTTTAACTTAGGCACGGATGGATAGGGCTCAGTCCGGCTCGTTGGCGTCGACCTCTGGGGAGGGGCCGGTAGGCAAGGAGGAGGTCGTACACAGTGTGAAGCCATTGCGATCTCGGAGGCATTTCGTGGTAGAAAGCAGCGACTCTGAGGAGGGGGGCGGCAGCCCAGACGAAGTCCGGACCCTAAGGTCGGCTTCCGGAGAGGAGGGTGGCTCCGAGGGAGATGGCTCCGCAGGGTCTCCGAATCCGCCCGTTCTGGGGCGTTTGTCTACACCTTCGCCGGAACGGACTAAGAGGAGGAGGGCTCCGAAGAAGAAGGGATCGAAGATTGGCGGCCCGAGCGACTTGGTGATAGGGTCGTCTGCACAACCCCGGTCTTTCCGTCGCTACCCCGACGATCTCTCAGATAAGGAGTCCTCGGGGGTCCCGCCGTCGTCGTCAAGCCGGAAGAGGTTGATGGTGGACGCCTCCCCGACCGTTTTGGAGGCAAGCGACTTGGGGGCTCTGCAGTTGGCCTACCACATAGGGCCCAGTTATGAGCTTATGCTGCCGAGTTCTACTCTTCGGCCGACCGATCCCCTGCCGGATAGGTATTGTATCTTCCCTGTGGACGCCTTTATCTCCGGCCTGAGGCTGCCCATCCACCCATTCGTTCGGGAGGTGTTAAATTGGTCGTCCCTGGCGCCGATGCAGTTTGGGCCGAACTCCTGGAAGCAGATCATCTGCTTCGTGCTGTTGTGCGAGGAGCAGAGGGTACCCCTGCGGCTGGGCGTGTTCCGAGCGATGTTGTTGATTGGCTCATCGGCAGAAGGAGTATACTACATCTCGCCTCGAGGTAAGGCGAAGGTTGTCCACGGTCATCCAGATTCCATTAAGTTCTGGAAGAAAAAGTATCTGGTGATCCGGAGTGAGGATCCTTGGGCTATCCCTACTCGGTGGAACCATTCTAAGCCGAGCTACGCAGCACCGGGGCCGGGGGACTTGACGGCGGAGGAGTGGAGACTCGTTGAGCGCCTCCGTCTGTCGTATAGCATCAATTGGGGGAAGGTGACGGAGGCCCATCTGGCAAGCGTCGGACTGAGCCCTAGCCCGGCCGTGCCTCGTACGTGGTTGTTTCTTTCCTCACACTTTTCTTGTACTTTCTTGCTCATTTGTTCTTAATGGATCTTTTTACAGAAATGGATGAAGAGTCGATTAAGGCGCTGAGGCTCGCCATGAAGAAGAAGAAGGTCGAGAAGAAGGATGTCGCGGCGAAGACCACCGAGTTGTCCCAGGTGGTCTCCGAGGCCCCCATTCTGCCGAGGATGAAAAGGACTCGGTCGGAGACGGGTGGGGACGCGGTGGTCCAGGGGGGTTCGGATCAGGGTGCGGCCGCCGACCCTGATAAGGGGAAGGGTCCCCTGGTGGATCCCGGACTGGAGGAGAGACTTCGGCGAAGGTGGGTGCCAGATTGGTCGATCCGCGAGGGTGATTGCCTGGTCCGGGGGCGCCAGGCCGTGGAGGTTGCAGATAAGCTGGCGACCCCTCGGGACCGCTCGGATATGAAGTCCCAGACCCTGGACGAGGCGTACGTGCGTCTTGCGCAGGCCACTGTGCTGGTAAGTCAATCGAACCTCCTAGCTTTCGGGTGATGTTGTTTAAGGAAGATTTCTTAGTAGTGTCTGGTTATGGCAGGCGACCGTGCAGGGGGCCCATGTGAGGGGCCTCTACGAGGCGGCGTTGCAGCGAGAGCGAGACCGGGCTGACAAGGCCGAGCAGGAGGTGACGGAATTGAAGGGAGAGCTCGAAGGCTCTCGTAGGAAGGAGGCGGAGACGAAGGCGGCTTTTGACAAGGAGAAGGAGGAATGGGCGAAGGCGAGGGCGGCTCAGGAGGAGAGGTCGGAGAAGGAGAAGAATGAGGTGACTAAGTCGTGTCAGATCCTGGTGATCAACGCCCAGGATAGCAGTTATGCGAAGGCCCTCAGCCATGTGAGGCACTTTTATCCGACTATCGACCTGTCCAACTTCGAGTATGATATGGAGATTGAGGGGACACCGAAGACCCCTGGCAGACAAGGGTCAGATGATAAATCGGTTGCCGACCCCCCAATGGATCCGGCTGATATAGAGGTGGGAAAACCAGCTGTATAATTTTTGTCCTTCTTTTTCCTTCTCTCGATTGTATTTGCCTTCCGCGGACTGGCCACCGCATTTTTTGTATGGGGAAACTGAATTTATAAAAAGAGGGTTTTTTGGCTGGCTAAGTGTTCCAACTTCGAAAAATTTCTGAACCTCTTTGCTTATATGTCTTGAGTGGGCTGGTTCTCTTGTAGGTCACGGCTCCCCTTCCTGAGGTGGACCCCCTTCGTTCCGACGTGGCGTGGCTTCGGGGCAAGGTCGAGGCCTTAGAGGCCACTTTGGTTCGGTATCGAAAGAGGGCTCGCGACACTGATGCGGCCTTCCATTATTACAGGAACAAGTCTGAAGCCCTAAGTGAGGAGGCGAGCCGGCTGAGGAGGGCGATGGTGGATCGGGAGCTAGGGGGCGTTGGTCTTGGATACACCATGTCAAGTTCCTCGGTGCAGAGGCCTTCCTCCGAGAAGCTACTTCGCGATGTGATAGTGGAGAAGGAGATGGAGATACACCGCTATAGGACTATGTTGGGTGTTTCGACATCTTCCTCGAGGGGTCGGCGAGCAGAGGGGGCTCCCTCGGCGTTGCCACTGATGGAACGCATTCGATCCGTGGATGCCCAGAGCTCCGTGGCCGGGGTGTCGACGGTGGCAGAACCGAAGGACCGTCATGACGAAGAGAGAGTCCCAAGTCGTTTGGTCGGAGTGATCCCGCCCTTCACCGGGTCCGAGGGGCCCTAAGTCGGCGATCCCCTTTAGTTTGAGATGAGTGGAGTGGTCCTGTAACGGTATTTGCTTGTTTTCTCCGCACAAAAATAAAAGAGTATGAATAAAGCTTTCTTTTCCTTCTTTGCTCTAGCTATCGGGGTGGTGAAGGGCGGTGTAGGCGAGGTCGGGCTCCGCCGATTCGTGAGGGATCGACGCGGGGCGACAGGGAGACCTCCGGCCCGGAGTTGGGTCGAACCTGCCGAGGCGTTTGGGGATGAGACCCGAGGGAGAACCCAGATGCCGCCCCCATTGCCCGGTACCGGGTCGGAGTTGCCGAGGTATTTAACTTTTGACAAAAAGAGACTTCTTTTATACCAGACCGGGGGGGGTCGCTGAAGCGGCCCTTTACACACGAATGTTTACAAAAGTTTTAATTTACTTAAGCCACGCTAGAACCTAAGCTTGCTCTCCCCGGAATTTCATGAGGTGCTCAGCGTTCCAGGGTCGGCTGATGGGTCGGTCGTTCATATCCGTCAGTCGGTATGTACCAGGGCGTACAGCCTCGACTACGCGGTATGGGCCTTCCCAGTTGGGAGCCAGTTTCCTCTTCTTGGTTGGATCAGAGACATATAGCTTTCGCAAAACTAGGTCCCCTGCCTGGATGCTGGTGGGGCGGACTTTCTTGTTGTAAAATCTCTCGATCCGTTGCTGATAAATGCTCCTTCGGACCGCGAACTTCTCTCGTACTTCGGCGACGAGGTCCAGGTTAGCCCTCAGGGCGGACGCATTGTCGTCTTCATCGAAGGCTAGGATCCGGGGAGAAGGCAATCCGACTTCGACGGGGATGACTGCCTCAGTCCCATAGGTCAGATTGAATGGCGTCTCCCCCGTGGGGATCCTCTGTGTGGTTCGGTGTGCCCATAGTACGCTGGGCAGCTCCTCCACCCATAGCCCTTTGGGGGAATTGTCAAGGCGCTTTTTGAGGCCGTCGAGGATTTGCCTGTTCGCATTCTCCGCTTGGCCGTTAGACTGAGGGTGGCAAATGGCGGAGAAACGCTGCTGGATGCCGATGTCCTGACAGAAAGATTGGAAGTTCTGCCCTTGGAACTGGGTTCCGTTGTCCGTGACGAGGATTCGGGGGATCCCGAATCGACAAATGATGTTCTTCCAAAAGAACTGTTGCACTTGGCGCTCGGTGATGCTGGATAGTGGTTCGGCTTCGATCCACTTGGTGAAGTAGTCGATGGCGACAATCAGGAATTTCTTTTGCCCTACCGCTGGGGGGAAGGGCCCCACAAGGTCCATACCCCACATGGCGAAGGGCGTAGGGCTCGCCAGGGATCGGAGGTTGGCTTGAGGAAGCCTTTTGATGGGGGAGAATCTTTGGCAGGGGCCGCACCTCTTGACTAAGTCTTGTGAGTCTTGGAGCATGGTGGGCCAATAGTACCCTTGATTCAGGGCCTTTCGGGCAAGTGTCCTACTCCCCATGTGGCATCCGCCGATCCCTTCGTGCAGGTCTTTGAGGGCGTAGCTGGCCTCGTCCCCGGCGAGGCAGCGGAGGTAGGGTTTGCCGTCGGCCAAGGTGTACGAGCGTTTGAAGAGGATGTTATCGATCATGACGAACCTTTCAGCTCGGATTCTGATTCGCCTGGCCTCGGCTTTGTCTTCAGGAAGCTCGGCCTGGTTTAAGAATTTTCGGATGGGAGTGGTCCAGTCGTCCGGGCTGGTCCCCTCTTGCACACACATCGCTTCCGGCTCTGGGCTACTGATGCTTGGCTCCAAGAGGACCTCGACGAGCACCGTACGATCGAGGCCTTCGAAGGAAGAAGAGGCAAGTTTGGATAGCGCGTCGGCTTGGGCGTTCTGTTCCCTGGGGACTCTGACAACCGTAGCGTCGTCGAAGAACGCCAAGAGTCGTCGGACCGCCGCCAAATACCTCATCATTCGGTCGTCGCGGGCTTCGTACTCCCCGTTGATTTGATGGATCACGAGCTGAGAGTCGCTAAACGCCTGGATTCGCTTGGCACCGGCTCGGTGGGCGAGGGTCAATCCGGCGATCATGGCCTCGTATTCTGCCTCGTTGTTGGAGGCTGGAAAGTTGAGGCGCAGGGAGTATTGAAGTAGGAATTGGTCGGGGCCACGAAGGATGACGCCCGCCCCACTCCCCGTTTCGCAGGATGAGCCGTCAACAAAGACCTCCCAGGTCGGATCCGGTTCTTCTACGTCAGGTTGCTCGGAGACAGTGCATTCAGTTATGAACTCGGCGAGGGCCTGCCCTTTAATGGCTGCCCTGGGATGATAGCTAATGTCGAACTGGCTCAGCTCGATCGACCACTTGACTAATCGGCCGGAGTTTTCGGGCTTGTGGAGGACGGTCTTCAGTGGTTGGTCGGTCAGTACTTGGACGGAGTGGGCCTGGAAGTAAGGTCGGAGTTTTCGGGCTGCCATAACCAGGGCATAGGCCACCTTTTCTATCTTCGCGTATCTCGTCTCGGCCGGGTGCAGCACTTTGCTTACATAGTACAGGGGTTTCTGAACTCCTTCCACCTCTCGGACGAGGACGGCGCTGAGGGCGTGGTCCGAGGCGGACAGGTAGAGCCAAAGCGGCTCGCCCGGTTCGGGCTTGCTGAGGAGAGGCGGGTTGGCGAGGTACTATTTCAGCTGTTCGAAGACTTCTTGTTGATGGGTACCCCACTCGAAGCCCCCTTTCCCGCGCAAGGCTTTGAAGAAGGGGAGAGATTTCTCCCCTGACTTGGAGAGAAAACGGCCGATCGCCGCCAACCGACCCGTGAGCCTCTGAACCTCTTTGACATTCCGGGGCGGGGACATGTTGATGATGGCCTGTATTTTTTCGGGGTTTGCCTCAATGCCGCGCTGGCTGACAATGAATCCTAAGAACTTCCCCGTGGAGACGCCGAAGGCGCATTTAGCCGGGTTGAGCCTCATGTTGTGGCGTCGGAGGACACCGAAGGCTCCCTCGAGGTCGGCGACGTGGTCCGGCCCAGCCCGGCTCTTGACAAGCATGTCGTCGACGTAAACTTCTACGTTGTGGCCGATCAGGTCCTTGAAGACTCTGTTGACGAGTCGCTGGTACGTGGCTCCGGCGTTTTTCAGCCCGAAAGGCATGACACGGTAAGAATAAAGACCTTGGTCGATGACGAACGAGGTCTTGGAGATGTCTGGCGGAAACATCCGGATCTGATTGTACCCCGAGAAAGCGTCCATGAAGGACAGCAGCTCGTGCCCTGAGGTCGCGTCTATTAAAGCGTCGATGCGCGGGAGGGGGAAAGGATCTTTCGGACACGCTTTGTTAAGGTCCGTGAAGTCAATGCAGATTCGCCAACCCCCTGTCGCTTTCTTCACCATGACGACATTGGCCAACCACTCGGGGTAGGTGACTTCTTGGATGAATCAAGCGGACAAGAGCTTGTCCACTTCTGTTTTTACAATTAGTTGCCTCTCCGGGGCGACTTTGCGCCTCTTTTGGACGATCGGCTTAGAGTCAGGGAGGACGCTCAGTCGGTGCATGATCAAGTCTTCAGAGATTCCGGGCATATCGGAGGGCTTCCAAGCGAAGAGATCAACGTTGCGGCGGACGCAAGCGATGATGCCCGTCTTCAGGTCTTCGGCGAGTGAGCAGCTCACCCGGAACCATTTCGACTCATCCTCGGTGTCGAATAGGACCTCCTCCAGTTCGTCCACGGGCTCGGGGGCGGGGCCGTCTTTCTCGGGTTCGAGTTCAACGGCGCTGAGGGGGAGCACGCCCCCTCCCCTGGTGGTAACGCAACATGACCGTGCCGCTTCGACGCTGTCTCGGACGATGCTGACCCCTTGGGGGGGGGAATTCGAGTTTCAGATGGTGGGCCGAAGGTATCGCCTGGAGGGAGTTTAGCCCGGGTCGGCCGAGGATGGCGTTGTAGGCCGCCTTGACGTGGATGACCATGAAATCCAAGGACTCGGTCCTCTTGTCAGGGTCCGGTCCAGCGGTGACGTTGAGGGTAATAATTCCCTCCACTACGACCGGGACGCCCGAAAGTTTGAGCAACGTGCATCCTGCTGGTTTGAGTTTCCCTCTGGATAATCTGAGGCTTTCGAAGGTTCTGAGGAAGAGAATATTTACCGGGTTGCCGTTGTCAACGAGGATTCGGCGAACCTCACAATTGGCCATGCGGAGGCTAACGACGAGGGCCTCGCAGTGGGGGAGGTGAACTCCTTCGGGGCCCTCTCCTGAGAAGGAGACTGGCCGCGGTTGTAGCTCAGGAGAGGGGCTGTACTGAATAGCGTTCGTCTCCTGGGTGAAGGTTCTTTGGGAAGTATCGGTTTCTCCCCCCACCGGTCCCCCGTGGATGTAGTGTAGGGTGAATGGCGTATCCAAGGATACCTCGGATTCGGGATCCTGACCCTGGGTGCGGTTTGGGTTAGGCTTCGGGGTTGGTGATCCCCGGTTCCTATCACCTTGCCGACCCCGTGGGCCGTCATCCCTGTGGGTCTTCCTCGGATGGTTCGGGGCCGAGTTGGAAGCGGCCCTTCCCCAGTTGTGGGTAATCTTGTGGTTGAGGATTACTCTCCGTAGGTCGGGCTGGGCCGTCCAGCCGACGCTCCTTTGGGACTCCCGAGGGGGAGCCTTGTGTTTCGACGTGCGGGGCCTGGCTTCATCAGTGGGTGGGGGCGAGTCCCGTTGGTTGACGGAGGAAGCAGCCCCCTTGCCTTTGGAGGCCATGAGGATTCGGTTGTCGATGGCCTTTGAGGGTCTGGGTCGGATCGGCTTCTGGAGCAGCTGTTTCCCACAGACGGCGCCAACCTGATGCTGTTTATTTCTGGGGAACGTGTGGAAGCACCAGGTGTGAGTTCGAACTCAATTTGTATTGAAGGAGATTGCCGCTCGTCTGCCGACCCTGAGTTGACCTTCTGGGACCTACGATGAGCTCGGAAAGATGTTGAAGGTTGGGCTCGGATCGGAAGGGTCGGATCCGAGGTCTTGTGTACCTGCAGACGGTCCTGAAACACCGGGGTTTGTCCCGGTGGCGGACCCTCCGACGCTCTAGTCAGTCTCTGTGAGAGAGTAGCAATAACTAGGTATATTAAGTGGCAAAAGATTGATTACCTCAAAAGGTGGGTGTGGGTCTAGTATTTATAGAGAATCCCAACCGGGTTTGGTTCCACTTGGGGGCCGGGTTTGGATCCGAAAGCCCATGGGCCTGACGTGGCAGAAGGCCCAGGGGGTTTAGGGCGGACGTGGTGATACCAGGAGTGGTATAGGGCTGACGTGGCGAAACCCTTGGCGGTATTAGGAGCTGACGTGGCCCATCGTGAGTCCCCTGTGCCCCTGGGGGGAATCGGAGGGCCTAGGCTGCGCCAGGTCACCCTTCTGCCCCGCCAGAGAAGGGGGACGGCCTGTGGGACTGCCCCGGATCGGACTCCGAGGGCTACTGAGGCTCGTCGGTACGAGGAGGCCGGCACCGTGAGGGCAAACACGAGGTTCGGCGCCGACCCTGAAGTGGTCCGGAGCCGAACCAGGTTGCCGTTTTTACCTTTCTGAGTGGGAATTGTATTGGGCCCTGGTTGGGCCTCAGGCCATTTTTACCCTGTCACAGCTATAATTGCCAGAAATAAAAATGGTAATAAAATAAAAATCCTAAACTGTAAAGATGTCCTCATCACTTTTTTTTTTTATAAAAAACCTCACCCAACTATGTTTTCCAAGCATGGGTATGAGGTTGTTTTCAAAAAATTTGTGTTAAAAACATAGTTGGGTGAGGTATTTTTTTAAAAGTTGAGTGGTGTTTTTAAAATGCACAATAGTTGGGTTAGGTTTTTTTATATTTATCCTAGGAAGAATGACAAAAGCCCGATCAAAGTAATTGGCATATGCAATATGCAATAATCTGCATAAATTCTGACTTATTCAAACGAAACCAAAGGACATGATGGCTCTGACTAGTAACAAAACAATCTTAAAAGCCAAATTTATGAAATAATAGTACATTTAAGCATATTACATTGACAATATCTGAACAAGTGTAAAACAATACATTTCATTATTGTGCAGGGTTGGTTGAGAGGATGGCTGCATTGATGTGTGTTGACAACATGATATTGGAGGGAAGTGTTTGATTCTCATACATGTTTTTAAGAGTTTTGTTTAATTTCTTGTATTTTATTTTGGGAACAATAAGGAGCTTACATTATGAATCTAGTAATTCCAACAAATATTTTTATTATCGTGATGAATCAAATAAATTGTCATTATTTGCTTGTATGTTGATAATATGCTTATTGTTGGAACTGAGATCTCTATCGTAATAGAAGTTAAAACTATGATATCAACCAATTCAACATAAAAGACCTAGGTATTATGAACACTATATTAGGTATGAGAGTGGGTTTTGAAAGGCAAGAAATAATTCTTAGTCAATCCCATTTTAAAAATATGTTGCGAGACTGGGAATACAGTGATTGCAAAAGGTTTGATACACCTTATGATAGTACTAAAAAGTTGACATCTAACGATGGTGCAACAGTGAGACAGGGTACTCTAAACTCATTGAAAATCTCATGTATGCAATGACATGTACTAGACCTGGCATAGCCTTTGTGATAGACATGCTTAGTAGGTTCACTAGTAAACCTAGTAAATCACACTGGAATGCTCCTGAGAGGCTAGTGGGATACATAAACGGTACTCAGGAGTTTGTTTTGTGTTGCTCTAATTATCATTCAGTATTATAGGAATATTCTGATGCATCATGGTGCTCAGGAAATGCAGTCGATCAACTAGTGGTTATGTGTTTACACTAGGAGGAGTAGCTGTGTAATGGAAAAACTAAAAAGACAAGCAAATCTTGTTTTCTCATCCATGGAGTCAGAACCCAAGGAGGATAACAATTCAATTGGAAGCATAATTAACTGGTCCAACAATACCTTCATTATGCATCTTTTTTTTTTAAATTACATATATCTTAAATATTTTAATGGGAGAGTTTGTCACCAAACAAATCTCATTTGTAACAAAACAAACTCGTGCATCGCACGTGCAACTCCAACTCTTGACAAATAAATCTCATTTGTAACAAAAAAAACATGTGCATCGCACGTACAACTCCAACTCTCTCATTAAAATAGTTAAGATATAGTCTTTATTTATATTACTTTAAATATATATCTATTTATTAATACGTGCATCACACTTGATAAATACTATTACTATTTTAATGTGAGAGTTTGTCACCAAACAAACCTCATTTGTAACAAAACAAACATGTGCATCGCATGTGCAACTTCAACTCTCCCATTATATTCTTTACTTATATATATATATATATATATATATATATATATATATATATAGGGGTCGGTTCGGGTGAGAACCAACCCTGGGGTGAGAACCTAAGGGCCTATCCCAGCCATTCATCTGTGTAATCTTAACGGTCAAGATTTTTTAAAATTAAACAATAAGATTAATTAATTTTTGCATTAAGATGTCAATCCCTTTAATTAAGGGATGGGGACCGCGTAATAAAAGGAATAATTATAAATTGCCTTTTTTTGTGTGCGACGGTTAAGGCAAATTTGGTCAAACTGGAGAGAGAAATAATTTATTCCCGTAAAATATTGGAGAAGATTTTGTTTCCCAAATTAATAGCAACTGCAGAATCATTCACCATTTCGTTCCTTACAGTTACTGTTTATTACAGTTGCTATTTATAATTATTACAGTTGCTGTTTAAGTGGTCAGGTATTGCTGTATAATTATTTCAGTTGCTATTTATAATTATTACAGTTGCTATTTATAATTATTACAGTTGCTATTTATAATTATTACAGTTGTTATTCGAGAAGATTTTGTATCCCAAATTAATAGCAACTGCAGAATCATCACCAATTCGTTCATTCACCAATTCGTTCACTATATAGCAACTGACTGTATTGTAAGTAGATATAACTAGTGCATATTTTAGCAAGAATATATATATATAAATATTGTTTGTTTATCAATTTGCAAACTTATGTTGTACATGTTGTCAGTTTCCATATAGCAGCTGAATGTTTTTTGAATAGCAACTAACTGCATTGTACGTAGCAACAAAAATTTCATATTTAGCAACATTGTACGTAGCAACAAATATTGTTCATCCTGATGAAGATTGTAGTTCGGCTGAAAATAAAATAAAAAAAGGCAATATATGTTGCCTAATAATCTGTGATCTACATTCCTTTTAAATAAAATAAAAAAGGCAATATATGTTGCCTAATAATCTGTGATCTTTCATTCCTTTTATTACGCGGTCCCCATCCCTTAATTAAAGGGATTGACATCTTAATGCAAAAATTAATTAATCTTATTGTTTAATTTTAAAAAATCTTGACCGTTAAGATTACACAGATGAATGGCTGGGATAGGCCCTTAGGTTCTCACCCCAGGACATGGTTCTCACCCGAACCTTCTCCTATATATATATATATAATAAAATGTGCATCACACATATAACTCCAACTCTTTATTAAAACGTGCATCGCATGGACAACTCCAACTTATGTGTTTCGCACGTAATATATTTATTAAAATGTGCATCGCACGGACAACTCCACCGTATGTGTATCGCACGTATGCTCCAATTCTTTATTAAAACGTGCAACTCACGGATAACTAACTTACGTGTATCGTACATGCAACCTTAATTCTCCCGTTATATATAGAGATATATATACTTTAAAAATATATATTTATAAAGATGTGCATCATAGTGCAAATTACTAGTGTGTGTGTGTATATACACACTAAATGGGAACCCGTGATCATTGTCTTTTGTATGGAAACTTTTGACACGGCAAGGATTATAGTTTGAGGCCAAAAATAAACAAAAATAAACAAAAATAATGGAAAGTTAGACTTCAACAATAAAGAAAATCTCTCGATAGTCTATCCTCAATAGCGCATGCAAAGGGGCCATCGATTATAGAAGGAACTGCAACCTTTAAGCAAATTAGTAACAACAGAATTAGATAAAGAAGAACAAACTACGAAAAACTGTTTCCTTTTGTATAGTGCAGCATGAAGAGGATCCTAAAGATGGAATTCACTGATTCAGGCATACTGGTAGAGTTGAGATAGATTATCATAAAAATCAAAATAGAAGTAGAATTAGGCTAACAGGAGTTCTCGCACCTCTAATTCAACTAAAACATCACTGGATAACTAAACCATCTTTTTGTGTTTTTTGGGTTGAGCTTTTAGGTGAGAATGGATGTTAGAAATTCTAGCTGTCTCAACCATAAAATCAGATAACTAAACTTTTCTTTTTGTGTGTGTAGCTTTTAGGTGAGAATGGAAGTTAGAAATTATAGTTGTCTCAACCATAAAATCAAACTTCAGCCGATACCAAGATACATTGACCGAGTAGAATTGAAAATTTGCCTACATATGCTACCAACATGTCTGATTTTATTTGTGAAGGGGGCCACCCATAACCTATAGGTCCTCTACCTACATCAAGTTTTGAAACCACGAGTTAATGTTCACCCTATGAAAAGACAACTTCGGGTTCCTATACACCAAAGATCGCATGGATAGAGAAGCATCTGATGATAATTATGAACCGACTATCAAGATCAACCTTTGAACATCAAACTCATATCATAAGAGCATCTGTAGTCGTTGGCTATTTGTCCATTTTTTCCAAAAAATTGAGAAAAAAATCGCTGCAGTCGTTGGCCAAAAACCCAAAAATTGGGTTTTTGGTGAATAGTAGACTGCCAAATTTGACAGAAGATTTTGGATTTTGGAAAATATGGCAATCGGAAGAAGATTTGTCGTCTCTTGCATTGGACGAAAAAATAAATTTCGTCGAAGAGAATTTGACTCTCCTGAAAAGTATCGGACGAAATTTAATTTTTCATCCCAAGCCAATTGATTTTAACTAAATCGATGGACGGGAACTCCTTTCCCGTCCGATCGAAAAATTTAAAAAAATGAGACGATAAACCTAACTTCGTCCGTGAGACGATAAACTTAACTTCGTCCGTGATCTAAATTCCCCACCGCATTCCTAGGATGACATTCGATTTCTCGTCCCCCCCCCCCCCCCCCCCCCCGCCCCACCTTTTTTCTAAAAAATTGGACGGACGGGAAAAGAAAACCCGTCCGTCCCAAAAATTTAGTTTAAAAAAAATATTGAAATCGTCGGACGGTATTCCTGTCACTTATTATTATTTTTTTTTTAAATGTTATAGGACGGTAATTAATCTTACGTCACTTGGATTTTTTACTTGAGACGAGAATTCGTCTTCCGTCTAATATTTTGAAAAATTCGGTCACCCATTTTTTGGCAATCAACGACTGCAGCGCAAGGCCATTTTTTCCATTTCCGTTTGCCAAATACCCAAAAATTGGCTGAAGACGACTACAGATGCTCTAAGGGGAAAAAAAGGGGTTTTAACATGCATACCCCTAACAAATATGATAATGTCATATATACCCCTCACAAATGTATATTTTCGTATATGCCCTAACAATTTAGACTATATTTCATATTTATCCCTATGCTATACAAAGTTAACCATGATTTTACCCTTACGAGACAAATGGAAATTAAATTAAAAGATCAATCATATGAGAAAATATTTAAGAGTTTTAAGAAAAATAAATGAGGAAGCTTATAATCTATCGTTAAAAAACAAGATTGATGACAAATTTGGAAGTAACGTGAGGAAGAATATATAGTTCTCAAAGATGCACGGTTAGTTTGTCCGTTTCTTGAAAAAATAAAGAAATTTTGAGACGAGTTAATGAGTCTCGGTTGAATTAACAATTGTCCGGATTTACAAGGATGAAGATGATAAAGTTTGAATTGTAAATAATATAATATTTTAGTTAGTTTCATCAAGTCCATTAAAAAAAACTAAAAATTCTTCATCGTTTTGAGTTTTTCTAACTAAAGGGATAATAATTAAGAAATGTAGTATATATTATTGGGGACAAATATGACAATGCATATTTGTAAGGAACATGTATGATATTCACTTATTTGTTAGGGACATACATGTCAAAAACCCAAAAAAAAAATATCTTTCCAAATTTTAAGCCCTTGGTTTGTTTGGGAAGATTAAAAAATGGGCAATAATTATGCCAGCTCAGCAGTTCTGGAAAATATTAATTTCACCCAAATTGTGTGGTTGTTTTGGAAAAGCTCTCTCTTTCTCTGACTCACTCATTTTCGTCTCGGTCTTATGCCTAGGAAAAAGAAAAGGAAAACAAAAATACGGCTTCTTGTGACAAAACAGACAACAAAAATTAAGGGGGAGAAGAACGGAAAACAAGTGAACCCCAATTCATCAGTGATTCTGTTTTCTATCTAAACGAACCAAGAAATATTGAAACTAACTTTCCAACCTAAATCTAGGTTCTTTTCATTCATTCAAAAAAAAAAAAAGAGGGGGGGGGGGGGGGGGGGGGGGGGGAGCAAAACCCATCCATTAGTAACCTTGTTTCCCATACTTCCAATTCGTAGAAACAAACAACCACTCAACAGAATCACTCAAAACAAAATACTAAGAACAACATGAATGACATTGAATCTACAACCCAACATCATTACCAAACACAAATTTCACTTCAACATGATCTAAACACGAACAAAATCAACCAACCAACCATCAAAACCCATGAGAATACAGGTCTTAAAATCATACCCCCCTTACCATGAATCAAAAAAATCACTACCCAATTGCACAAAACTAAAACATGATATAGAATCACAAGATCTTACCTGATACCACCTCCAATTACAATGCAGCAGCAGCTCCACACCCTCATTTGCATTTCATCAAACACCTGAGGTGCATTTCTCCAAGAGTTGAGATGCGATCTAATTTTGGGGTATTGATTGAAATTGATGAAGAAAGAAGACAAAGGAGATATTGTGTCTGTGCTTCTTTCCTTTTTTTTTTTGGTTTCCTTTTTTCTAGAAGGTTTGAGAGTGAGGCAAGGAGATGGCTGTAAAGACTAAAGTGGAAGGAAGTGGGGCCCAGGTTATGACAAAATTTGTGGTGGGGCCCACGTGAAGGTTTTTTGGTCGTATATCTGACTGTATTCAGTGGATCTGGATAATGAGATAATCATGCTGCTTTGTGGAGTGGGAATCCTATGCGACCGGCCCCCGCATGGAAGGACCTTTTTTAGAATAGTACCTTTTCTTTAAGAATTTCAAATTTCTCCACCAATGGGTGTTGCGTAGAGGTATCAAACGGGTTGGGCTACCCGAAATCGATCTGAACCCAACCCGATTTTTCCGCGGTTTAGCCCAACTCAAACACGATTCAGCTAAGTCCCAAAACATAGGTTGCTGAGCCCGACCTCACCCAAAGCCCGTTTAGGCCGAACCCAATCTGACCTGAAATCTGTTTAGCTCGAACCCAAAATCCGAATTAATAACCTTCTTCCTTAATACCCTCTCCTGAATAATCTAGCCAAATATAACTTATTTATCCATAAAATTGGAATATATTAAAATTAAGTTTTATGAGAAGTAGAAGAGACTTTAAATCATAATGTTTCCATCCAAATATAACCAATTCCTCCCTAAACATGATTTTCTATCCAAATATAACGAATTCCTCCTAATCACGGTAGTCTTAAATCAGTTTTGTTTATTAATAAATTAGCCTATGACGTTTGAACATAAATTTAAGCATCTAAAATAGGAAAAAATCTGATTTCATCTTTATAAAAAATTAATTTTAAATATAAAACCCGTATTATGCCTGAACCCAAACCCATCGGATTTTGGGTAATGGGTTGGGTTGGGTCAGTCTCCCTAATACCCAGGCTGACCCGAGGAACCCGAACCCGAAAAATTCCTACAGACCCGAACTCTGCCAGAAATCCGAAAAGCCCAATTATTTTGGGTTTGGGTCCAGCCCGACCCGCCCGTTTGACACCTTTAGTGTTGTATTTTAGGAGAAGAATAAGATGAGTTGAAAAAATTGGAACGTGGGTATACATTTTGATTCTTGGAGGAGGAGGGGGAAAAGAGACAAAGGTGGTTGAATTATTTGTTGGAAATAGTTTCCACTTAAATGTTTTTTTTTCTACCGCATCAGCTAATAACTCATTCAAATTTAAAAGGGAAATGAAGGAGAAATATGAGAATTTATATCGCATAAACATGGTTGTGTTTAAGATAGACGTCGTTATTTTAGAAACTGAGCATATTCAATTATAAGGTTTCCACAGTTGCATCAATGGAGTTTTATACATCTACTTGTACATACTCATGGACACGTATAAAAAGATTTAGAATAGCTCTATTATAGATTGTTTGTTATTATTATGTAGATTGTTGTTGAATATACAATCAAGGACAAGAGATGTTAACAAAACATACAATAAAGGACAAGAATGATGCTCATACAAGCCAACATGCTCGCAATGTGATGCTCATCCCAACAAAAGAGTACTCCTACTAAACCAAGATAGACCCCCCCCCCCCTTCCTCAAGTCAGGTGGCGTCTCGTCTGACAGAATCACTCCCTACTCGACTATGCGTCCCTTTCCGACTTGACCTCGTAGGTAGAAGTGGCAATGTCAGCAAACCTTTGTGTAACCTTCTTTTTTGTCGAAGTCCCTATTTTTTCAGACCAAAACACAATATTTGTTACAACTCAACAAAAAACATGGGAAGGACGCATGTGTTTATGCCTAAAAATCTTGTGATTCCATTCTACCAAAATACCCCAACAGGTAGTAGACACCATGATATCCCATCGGAGCCATTCATTGCTGCAAACTTGTGTAGTAATATCTACTCCCCCCCCCCCCCCCCCCCACACACACACACACAATTCTTATTTTGTTGTATTGTTGCAGGCATGGAAAATAATAGTAGACAAAGGATCGAGAAGCCATATGGGCCAGGAGCTTTGTTCTGTCCCAGTTCCCACACCGCATTTTTGACCTCGTCCCGTGTAAATGGAGCTTGCATAGCGTCCACCCTAACCTGTATATCTTCATCCATGGGTTCCCACAGGTTGTTGTCCACCTCTCAAAGTGAACCAATATACGACCTAAAAAGATCTCTAAAATATTGTAGAACGTGTCCATGAATATGTTAATCTCCGACAATCTATCTATCAATAGATTGTAGGGAATGGATGAAGTTCGCTCGTATGTGTTTATTGGCCACTTTATGGAAGTGCGTTGTATTGGCGTCCCCCTCGTTTAGCCATTTCACTCTTGATTTCT
Source organism: Hemerocallis citrina (assembly GCA_017893485.1). Taxonomy (NCBI): domain Eukaryota; kingdom Viridiplantae; phylum Streptophyta; class Magnoliopsida; order Asparagales; family Asphodelaceae; genus Hemerocallis; species Hemerocallis citrina. Next base: position 308,118,298 of record CM030360.1, read on the forward strand.
ACCTCCACATGATTTCCTCTTCGACATCGTTATCAGTGATGTCTACCCTAAGTGCACCCAACATACTGAATTGTGCATCATCTAGGCCCATTGCTTCTTCTTCCTTTTATAATTCTTCGATGTCTTCATGGTGGCCTCCATATACTGGACAATGTTCCCAACGCAATCTCTGTTCCACCTCTGAAGTCTCTTCCTCGGTCGACTTAGCTTGCGCATATATGAAGCCCCGAAGTCACTACACCCGGTTGGATCCTTCCAACTATCAGCTATGATATGCCAACAGTCAATGTGGGAGATCCACATTTTCTCGAACCGGAAAATCCACCTTATGTGCATACTTTGTTCTCCGTTTGACAAAAGTATAGGTATGTGGTCCAACGTATTCCTGCTGCAATACCTTGCTTGTGTAAGTGGGAACTTGGACTCCCAATTGTTGGAGACCAAAATACGGCCCAACTTAGTCATAGAAGAAAAACGCCTTCTATTCGACCAGGTGAAGCGTTTGTTATTGACCGGCACCTCAATTAACTACAAATGGTTAATGGTATAATTAAACGCTCTACAATCATGTCTATTTCCTACCCCTCCCTTCCTTTCCTCCTTATGACTGACTACATTGAATTCACCTTGGGCCCCCAGGAACTCAGGGCTGACCCTGGGTTGGCCTTTAGGGATGGGCCCGAGAACCAGTGTTGTTGGGTCCTCCTCGGTTGACACGTAGTACAACATGTAAAGGTATATGGTGTACGGTCCCCTCTGGTGATGTCACAATCCTAGTTCTATGACCGAACTAGATGGTACATTCCTAATTCATCTTACAAGTCGTTCATTCCTAGTTCATCCACCTCTGGTTTTATGTCACACCGTTCATAATGAACAGATGGGTAGTAAGTCAATTTGGGTCAAAAAACTTGTATTTCACTAGGAATTTATATAAGATTGGCGGGGAAGCGAAGATGCTAATCGTGAAAATGTTAAAGACTAAACCAGGTTGAAATTATGTCAAGTAGAAAACTAGAAATCACTACAGTTGTGAATCAGGTAAGAGTTTCTCATTTCATAGAAAATTTTGAAGGAAACCTGCAAAATCCATATGGGGATTCAAGAAATCTTATTAGTTAAAGTATCCAAAACTAAGAACTATTGGATTCAAATAGTTCGCCCCCTCCCAAAGAAAAAGGAAAAGAAAACGGGTTAGTAATTTTTATAGGGAGATGAAAATAAATGGCTTCCGAGTTCTGTTTCAATATAAATTAGGATTAACTGAGATCTTGGAAAATCTTTCCAACTCCATTTTCATAAGAACAGCTCCAACCGAGTGATTAAATAAACAGCCTTCAGATGAGAAAGTGGACTTTATAAAAGCACTGTAGTGTTGGCTATATATCAAAAAAATAGATATTTTGGCAAAAACCATTTGTAGTCATCATCTATATACCCATATTTTGGGTTTTGAATGAACAGGATACGGCCAGATTTGGGAGACGAAATGGCTTTATCCATATTTTGGAAATCGGAAGATGATTTATCGTTTCATAGTCGGACGGTAAATGATATGTCATCTGATCTGTTTTTTTTTTGGGTAAATGGTTGGACGGGATATGATATCCGTCCGGATTATTAAAATAAATAAATAAAAAGTAGGAAGATCATCTTCCGAAGAACGAAAACAAAATTTAAAAATGTTCAAATGTGTTGGACGGCACATCCGCCCTTCACTTTTTTTTTTAATTTAAAATTCTGAGACAGCAGATCATTTGCCCTCTGATCTGCCTTCCTTCAAAAGATTTTAAATTTTTTTTTATGCGAATCTTCAAATAGTATATCAGCTTTTGTTTCGTTCAAAAAAATCTATTTTTTTGTGTAGACGACTGTAGCATTTTCGCTATTTGTTATTGACATATACAAATTAAACAACTATAGATGTTCTAATAAGTTCAAGATACTCCCAATCTAAATTTCTATAAGTGTACTAGTTCACAAAAACTTCCAGTTTTCAATTAAAATAAGGACACAAGCAAAATCAAAATTTATAATAGTACTAGGTTTGCCCGTTGACACGTGCCTACGGCACGTATTCGGAACGATGCACCTTGTTCGATCATATAAAATAGTTTTGGAGGTCCAGCAAATTAATTGAAGTAGCAAACATGGAGCACAAAACATATTATATGATTTTTTGATTTTTTTGAATTATTTTTAAAGTTTTTAAATTTTTAATTTTTTAGTTTTAAAATTTTTCAAAATTTTTAAAGTTTTTATTTTTTTTTAATTTTTTGAATAGAAGAGGGAGGGAGAGAGAGAGAGGAAAAAAATATATAGGAGTTGTTTTGGGTGGGAGATTTGAATTTGAGTTTTGGGGGGTACTTTTGGGGGGAAAATATGTTTTGTAAGGTTAGATCTGGGCCTTTGATTTTTTAGGGGATTGAAGGAGAGCCACTTGATAGCTTTCTTTGTGTTTTATTATATAGATATTTTCCTTCAACTGAACAAGAGACTATGAATATAGTCTTGGCCACCTTTCTTTCATCACTACCAATCAACTAAGAGCATCTGTAGTCGTTTGCTAAATATTGATAATATGCATATTTGGCTCAAAAACGAGCTGCACTCGTTTGCCAAATTTTCGTATTATCCATATTTCGCTACAGTCGCTTGCTATAAATGAGAATGAATTTGAGATTTATCCATATATGAGTGACGGCACTCGAAGTGCCGTCGCACAAAAAAAACTAATATTTTTTTCGTCGGACGGCACTTCATGTGCCGTCCCTTGCCGTCCCTTGCCTCTACATATCTCGGACAGCACTTCATGTGCCGTCCGGAGATTTATGCAATTTTTAATTTTTTTGCAATTTTTGAAATATTTTTGTAATTTTGTATTTGTTTTTGCAATTTCTGAAATGTTTTTGTAATTTTTTGTAATTTTTTCGTAATTTGTAAAATGTTTTTGTAATTTTTTTGATTTTTTTTGCAATTTTTTATTTGCACTCCGTGGTTGAATTTTTATGGTTGAATGACGTTAATTCCTCGGACGGCACTTCATGTGCCGTCCCTTGGATTTATTCATAAAAATAGCTTTTAGACGACTGCAGCAAAACTTCTTTTGCTATTTCTATATATGCATATATGCATATTTTTTTCCCCAACGACTACAGATGCTCTAATCCAATTGTTTAATGATATACACTAAACTAGTTGGAAATTAAATTATGGTAAACCCCCTAGGTTTTGGGAGTGTTGCACTCTACCTGATCACGTTGAGTTTTGAATGACGCTACATCCCTTATGGCTTCACTTCCATTGCATCCCCTCTTTAAGCCATAACCCCGTTAATTTTTGAGATTATATAACTCTTTTACCACCGTGCAATATATTCTCTTCTCCAATCTCTACAATATTTATTCTCAACAAAAATTTTGACACTATTTCAGAAATGAAATTAAAACCCTACCTAAAAAACCCACCAAAATAATTTCCTTGCCATTTTTTTCTCCTTTAGTAAAAATTCCGGTTATTTTCATGTGCTAGATTTAGGTTTTGTGAGAAATTAACAATGGGAATTAGGATATTATTCTCCCTTTGAGTTTCTCTCTCTAGATTTTCTAGAGAGAGAAACTACCTAAAAAAACTCAAAAAAGAAAACCCTAAATCTAGATCTGAGTTTGGAGGGGGTGGCAGCTAGGTTTTTGCCGCCCCCTCCCCGGTCGCCCCTCCACGCCGTCCACCCCTCCCCCTCCCCGGTCGCCCCTCCACGCCTTCCACCCCTCCCCTCCCACCGCCACTACTCCCGCCGTTCCAGTCCAGATGAAGACCCAACTCAAGAATCGCGCCGCTCTCGAACTGGCGAGGAGCTCCAGTTATCCAGTCGAACTCCTTCCGGCATGCTCCTCCAGACGCGCCGCCCCATCGAAGCCCTCCGGCGTGCTCCTCCAAGCGTCGGGAGAGATGCTGGAGGGGCCAGTAGTCACCACAATGACCAGTCGAGGGTGCTCTAATGCCGACGCCCCATGTCCAGCTCGATGACGTTTGTGCTCCAACGCCGACGCTCCAGTCCAGCACCGGTGAAACTCTGTCCAGTCGATGGACCTGGACACTGAGCAATTTTAGTGGTCAATGTAGGAGTTGATGTGTTGGGGTTGATTGTGTGTAAGTGTGTTGATTGTGAGGGGAAGTGATTGAGATAAGATGGAAGTCGATGGATGACTTCGGGTAAATTCAACACCGATAGCTCAGCGGAAAATACGTTGTGTTTGTATTTGAGTGGGTGGTGTGGAGGGTGGAGTATGTTGTATTGAACGATTGTGGAGCTTGGGGCCCGAAGATGGGGTCCCTCCATGATGTGCGCTCACTTGTCTCAACTTTCGGGATATCCAACGATATCGCTGGTGCAGTCTTCACAGAGTCTACTATCATGTTATTGAGCTTCTTTCAGCTTAGGCCACAGCCTCTTACAGCGTGTATGTCTGTGTGGTGAGAAACTGCCTGAGAGAGCAAGAGCGTGGGAGAGGTGAAGGTATCCTCTCCATGGCTCTTTCTTGGAGCGGTGTTTTTTGGGTGAGGGGGGCGAGATAGTTGTTTGGTGAGAAACCGCCTGAGAAAGCACAAACGTGAGAAAGGTGAATGTATCCTTTGCACGGCTCTCTCTTTGGTAGCAGCTGTGGGACCTGTTGGCGCATTTGTAGGATGAGTGGAGGAGATTGTGGGAGGCTGCATCCGAGCTGCTTCACCTGATGACCACAGTCGACGGGGCACCACCACCACTATGCCCTCATAATGGAAGCTGACGCCCAATGCCATCACCCGTTGAGGCGAGAGGAGAAGGTGATACTTCAATCAGCTGGGTCTTGTATTGGTTTTCTAATTGAGAGAGAGAGTGAGAGAGTGGTTGAGTGAAGGTGTTGCTTCTTACTACACTATATTGGTATTGGCCTGTATTTGTGAGAAATCACTGGAGATAGCAAGGGCGTGAAGGAGGTGAAGATATCCTCTTCACGGCTCTCTCCTTGATTACGGTTTTTGGTGAAGGAGTGTTTATTGCAAGATTGTGGGAGGATAGAAGGTGTAGACAGAGTTTGGAGGTTGTCAAAACTCTGCATGCAGGGCTTGGGCCCAGCGAAGAGAAGGCAGGGCTCGGCGGGTGATAAAATCCTGCCAAACTTGTTTCAGGTGGGTGTGCATGTGCCATGGAGGCAGTGTACGAAGCAAAACTGACGTACATACAATTTTACTGGACCAAGTTTGTTTGTCGGCCCACTCTCCAGGGTTGTTGGAGGGATTTGTTGCTTGTACGGGTCATGTTGCTTCATGTATTTTTTATTTTCTGTCTGTAGTTTGTAATCTGGCCTAGTACTTTGGGTTTGTTTCGTTAAGTTCTTATTAATGAAACAGGGTGGCCATATTCCACCTTTTCCTTCAAAAAAAAAAACAATGGGAATTAGGGTTAATATCTAGATCTAAGTTGCTTGAGATATTCACCCTAGGTATCAAAATTGGAATACCTAGACTACTATTACCAGCCAGTATTTATGGAATAAATACTAGTTTGGGAATCGGGTTATAAGCCCACAAACCCGCGTTCTAATATCCAATCAATTGTACATTCAATACACGTGTTATTCATATGCACATGCAATATTTATATATAGAGAATATACTCATATATCCAACAATCTCCTCCTATATTCTCAATATATAAAATACAAGATTATCTCATCAGTTCAGTATAAAACTGACAAGCTGATAGCAGTCCATAATATAAGAAAAACATCATAAAAGTATTGTTTCATAAGAACTAATATAATTATAAATCTGAATAGTTCAATCAAGACTAAACCGATATAATTAAATAGTTCCAAATCATATCCAATTCAGAATAGTTCACAATGACTAAACCAATAGATAAAATAAATCATAGTCTCAAAACTAAACAAAGCAAATAAATTTTAAACCAAATTAAAGAGTTTTAAGCTAAAAAATGCAATCTTAAACTCAAAAGAAGTTCTTATCAAGCAAGTGATCAGCAATAGAAAATTCTTGCATGCTGCTTCATGATTACTCTTCCATATCGAGCAAGTCATCATCTTCAAAATCGGAGATCTAGGATTCCATCTCCATTATCTTTGCTAGCATCTGTTGCTCAACATTGCAAATAAAAATTTCATGAGTCATTTATCTTTGAATTCAAACAAATTGCATAAGAGTATCTATTTTAAACAAAAGAACTTAGTACAATTCAAATTAGCTAACAAGATTTTAACACAAGCATCACAATCAAGTATCTTTAACAAATAAAGCACATGAACTCTTATAGTTTCTACACAAGAACCATACTATATTTTTGGAATGAAAAGACTGTCATTTCAATCATGGTTTAACACTGGATCATCAAAATTGGAATAAAATATGTATCCATAAAAGACATATCATCAAAATTGGAATGATATTTAAGACAATTTAATCATCGGAAATATATCGACAAGTTTTTATGTTTCATATTGGAATAGTATGATTATTCTAAGTAATTCTATAGATACATAATTCTATCAAAATTGGAATGACATTATATATTTGTGGAATTTATATGGAATCATCAAGAATATCTAAAACATGTTAACTGTCAAATTGATGCTTAAGTTTGAACTTCTCTATGGCTGTTATGGGTTCTAATTATCAAAATAACTAGGGTGTTATGGCCTTTATGACTCAATGACTCTTAACCTCATTTCTCCCGCAGTTTTGACAATTAGACCTCTTTATAATCTCATAGTAAGGGCATCAGCAATATTCTGTTTTGATCTCACATCAATGAGGGTAATAATCCCTTGCTTAATGAAATAGTTCAACTTTGCCTGTCTAAGACCGATAATTCGTCTATTACCATTGTAAAGAGTATTAATTGCTACAGTTTTTGTAGCTTGGTTGTCGCAAAACAAGCTAAGAGTGGTTACTTTAAACATTCTTAATGGAATATCTAGCAACGAGTCTTTTATCCATTCCGCTTCTTCACCAGCACAAGATAGCACAAAGAGTTCAGACTCCATAGATGAGAATACAATGCCTGGTTGTCTTTTAGATTTTCATGACACAGTTGCTCCTCCTATTGTAAATACATTGTAATACCCTGATTTTTGGATATATGAAAGATTATTTATTTTGTTGCACGTGGTGTGCACGTGTAATATTGTTGACTATTATTTTCAACATGGTGAATAAGAATATTGTTTTTATAAAGTATTTTTCCTAAAGCCCAAATGTTAATTTACTTATTTACTTCTACAAAATAACTATTTTTGGCCCAATTGATTTTAAGCCCATGAGTTTAATCTTTTATTATTTTCTACAACTTGTATGGGTAACATTTCTTTAAAAAAGGACTTGTTATTTTATGCACAAGTTCTTGTAGGGGTGATTTGTGCATGCACGTGCATTTCGCATACACGTGCACAAGGCACAAATCTTGGCCGGTTGGGTGGAGTAGTGGACTTTGATGGTGGGTGGTTATTTTGGGATGTGGGTGGTTATCACAACCCCCTAATCAATCCTAGTCCTTGATCCTCCAACTCCCTAGTGCATCCTAACCCTCCATCTCACTCCTATTTGTATATAAATACCCCTCCCCCCCCATCTCATCCATTGTTCTTTACACTAAGATTATTTTATAAGATTATTATTGTGAGAGTTTGTGTGTGGGAGCCGGGCATCATTCTCTGGAGATCTTCGGCAAGGAGCAAGGAACAGGAAGGTGCGCTGCAGTAAGGAGCTTTTGCTGGATTCGATTACTTCATCAAATAAGGTGGGTGTTTCTCAGGACTTCTAGTGTAGAAAACATGCTATACCTGTGATGTTTGTTACTATGCTCATGAGAAGTAAAGTCGTATGTGTTAGAATTGCTTGAGTATGTTTATGTTGATAATTGTGAAGGACTAGTAGTGTAGAAATGGCATTGAAAACAAGGATGAATTGGGTCGGTACAGTCGACTGTCGTGTAGATAAGTCGACTGGTTCGAGACTTCTATTACATGATTTGTTAGAAAGCTTCATGACATATATGTGTATTATTAAAATGAAGTAGTAAGGCTAAACTCATATCCTTCATGATGTACATGGCTAAGTAGACATGAGCATGTGGAAAAAGAACTAGGGATAATTAATAAAACTGAGAATGACTGGTACAATCGACTGATATTCGGAGTAGTCGACCGATGCATTGATTAAACTATGAGTATGCCTGAAATTCCATGAAATGATATATGTTTTCATTGTGATTGCCCTAGTGTAATTGAGAATCATGTTTTATCTCTGCACGAAAGTTATGAATAAGTGTAAATGCAGGTTTAAAGTATTTTCTTAAAGAAAAGACAACATTAGTAACTTGAAATTCCATGCTGTGATGTTACTGAACTAGTAAGAAGTGTTGTGCCTATGAATGTATGTTTATTGTGATTTGACTTCATGATGCAAGTGCATGTAAGAATTGTTGGAAAAATGATCTCTTATTGAAATTGAATCTGTCCAGTCGACTGAATGCGCGTAGCAAGTCGACTGAGCTGAACCTGATAATGTACTGTTAAAAATCCCAGAACAGACGACTGAGGGATGAACAGTCGACTGTCACGTGGATAACATTTGAACATGAAAAGTTACGGGACAGCCGACTGGCCGTGTGCAGCAGTCGACTCTCCCGAGTGTTTATGATGAACTTGTATTGACTGTACGAGTCGACTGGTATCCTTCCAAGTCGACTGTACAGAGTAGATTTTGATATGTCAGAAATTTCAGTTTTGATTATTGCTGAAAGTTGTGAACTTTATGATTGATATCAATGAACTCTTATGGCTGTATGAATTTATATGCAAAGAATCATAGATGTGAGTTGAGAATTAAATGAACATGAATGGCTAAGATCATGATAAGAAAGTCTGTGAGACTCTAAAATGAATTATGAGCTGAAAGTGCTCTATTGGACATTGTGAATTGGAAATTGAAACGAAGAGTAGCTAAGTCTCCCCCGACAGTGAAATGAATGAAATGAAATTGAAAAGAAGACCAAGGTTGGTCATGTATTGAAATGAATGATAAGTCCGGTTTGGTGGAGAGGCTAACTCTAGAGCTTTGATTTTGTTCATGATTCTAATGATTTTAGTACATAGTGAAGAGGTGATGAAAGTGAGAGAAAAACATAAGTATGAGAACTAGAGTTTACGGTGCGGGTGTGTGAGCCGCAGAATGCATGCTTGATGAGTCAAGACATGGCGCGGGCACAACTCAGAATGATCGGACTTTAGTCACGCTTGTGGGATGTTTTGGTGACTGCAAGAGGATCGTGTTCAGGGAGGAGGCTGAATTACCGCAGAATGCATGCTTGATGAGTCAAGACATGGCGTGGGGTTCCCCTCCAGGGTCCAGGATACGTGCTTGTACTCATAGATTCATCTAGGATACTCACTGTAATTACAGAAGTAGAGTAAGTCATGGCGAGGGATTGAACCCTACAAAAATGAAGAACGATTAAGAGGCTTGCCCTCGGACCTATGTAGTATGGAATGCATAGAATCCGAACAAGTGCGCATTAGTGTCATGTAAATTAAGTAATTGCATTAAGGATTAAGTGCACGATCACGACACGACATCATTAAGATTTCCCTCTTTTCTTTTATTCTGAATATGAACAAGTTTGTGATTTGTTAAGAAATGAGATTCGTTATACTGTTTCTGGCATAGAGAGAATGGCCATGTATAATTATCGTCGGTTGAATAAACTGACGTACCCACAGTTTGTTTGCAGGTAAATTACATGTTAAAGAGGAATGGATGCATAAAGATTTTACCATGTTGTTGTACATTTATGTAAATATTGTATATTTTTTTACTTCCGCTGTGCAAATGTAAATGTAATATATGATGTAACTCTGATGTAAAGTGATAAGTTTAAATTCCTTGTAAAATTGTACTAAAGAAAGTGAAAAGATCCTGTAGAACATCTCGAATTCGGTGTATTTGGAATTCGGGGCGTTACATACATAACCACTAGTGGATCGACTTTCACCAAATTCTGTGCACCACGATGCATCAGAATATCCTTCCAAAACTGAAGGATGTCCAGAGTAGCACAAAGCCAACTCTTAAGTATCACTTAAGTAACACATTAACCTCTCATGGGCATTCCAATGTGACTTACTCGGATTACTAGTGAATCTTTTAAGCATGCCTACCGTAAAGGCTATGTCTGGTCTAGTGCAGATCATTACATACATGAGACTTCCAATTAGTTTGGAATAATCCAACTGTCTCACTGTTGCACCATCGTTAGGTGTCAACTTATTGTTATAATCATAAGGTGTTTCAAACCTTTTGCAATTATTGTATCCCCACTTTTGTAACACATTATTGATATAGTGAGATTGACTAAGGAATATACCTTACCTACTAAAATTCACTTTCATACCTAATATAGTGTCCACAACACCTAGGTCCTTCATGCTGAATTCTTTGGATAGCAATATTTTAACTTCAAATACAGTTGAGAGGTCGCTTCCAACAATAAGCATGTCATCAAAATACAAGCAATTTATGGCAATTTTATTTAATGGATCATGAAAATAAAGGTATTTATCAGAATTACTAGATTCAAAACCTAAGCTTTTTATTGCTGTATCAAATTTTTTATGCCATAATTTTGGTGCTTGTTTTAATCCATACAAATATTTTACCAATTTGCAAACTTTGTTCTCTAAACCGTTAAGTACAAAACTTTCAGGTTGATTCATATAGATTTCTTCATTAAGATCTCCATTTAGGAAAGCAGTTTTAACATTAATTTGGTGAATAACAAAATTTTCAATGGATGTAATGGCAAGAAGAATTCTTATTGTAGCAATATGACAAACAGGTGTGTAAACATCAAAATAATCTACCCCACTTTGTTGAGTATAATCTTTAGCTACTAGTCGTGCTTTATACTTTGCTACAGATCCATCCGGATTAAATTTCTTCTTCAAATCCCACTTATTTTCTATGGTTTTAGCCCCTTTTGGTAGATCAACTAATTTCCAAGTTTTATTTTGTAATAAAGAATCCGTCTCATCATCAATAGTCTCTTTCCAAAGTAAACCATTCCTAGGCCGAAGGGCTTCCTTTACACTAAGTGGATAGTGGATCCGCCAACAGTGCATAAGTTACAAAATCATCACCATAGGTTCTAGGTGTCTTATCTCTGGTGAAAGTTCTTCTAGGCTCAATTTCATTTGTAATTTTATTGTCAGTTATATTAGGTCTAGATTTTGTTCGTAAATCATTGACTAAGTCTATGTGGCCAGATAGTGTTATACCTTTGTCATTGATGAACGCATCTTCAAAAAATTCTGCATCTCTAGATTCAATTATCTTATTGAGAGATATGTCATAAAATCTGTATGCCGCACTATCAACTGCACTTTCTAGATACACACAAGTATATGTATGATATCCTACTTTAGGCCTTCTAGGGTCTGGTATGCTAACAAAAGCAATACAACCCCATATTTTTACTTTATCAAAACAAGGTGTGTGTGTGTGTGTGCCATAACTCATAAGGTGTTTCAGACAGTTTAGAGTGTGGTAACATATTAAGTAGCAGTCAATGCAGCCTGCAGCCTCTCCCCAAAAACTCAAAGGCAATCCAACAGTCAATAACATAGAATTCAACATTTCTGTGAGTGTTCAATTCTTTCTTCCGGCTATACTGTTTGACTGTGGTGAGTAGGGTGCTGTTGTTACAGAGATAATTTCATGTGAAGTGCAAAATTCTTTAAAACTCATTGATACATATTCCTCACCGCTATCAGATTTGAACATTTTTATTTTAGCATTTAACTGATTTTCGAACGGACTTTAAATTCTTTGAATTTATTAAGTGCTTCGTCCTTAGTTTTTAATAAATAAATATGACAATACCTAGAATAATCATCTATAAAAGTGATTAAGTACTTCCGACCTCCTTGCGTCACAAAATTTTTAAAGTCGCATATGTCAAAATGAACTAGTTCAAGAAGTTGTATACTCCCTAGAAACAGAACTAAATGGTTTTCTAGTGATCTTTGTCTGAGCACACACTTCGCATTTGTCATATCTTAAGAATGTATCAATTGGTAGATTAAAAGTTTTAGCAACAGTAAGTAATTTAATATAGTTCACATGTCCCAATCTGTTGTGCCAAGTATAAGGGCTACACAGTTTTGAACTAACAGTATTAATCACTTCATTTGCTAAATTAAGTCTATATATACCATTGACTAAGTGAGCACGACTGAAATAGTATGAGTTAACAGATAATATAGCTCTACCACTTATCATTGAAACTATCTTGCCAGCATGATTCAGCAAGCTAATAGAAATTAAATTCTTTGCTAAAGCATGAACAAATTTAACATTACGCAAAATTAAATTTTTACCTGATGAAAGACTGAGATTTGCAGTTCCAACTTGGAGCACCTTGACTGATTCTCCATCCGCCATAGAGACGGACTCGTTTGCATCTTTGAGATCAGTAAGTAGGTTCTTATTGTTGCAATCATGGCATGTAGCCCCCGAGTCCAACAACCAACTAGCAGAGGCACTAACCTTATCATCACCAACAACACACAGAAAGTTGGTGGATTCAGTGTTGCCCTCTAACAAATTCACCCTTTCATTGTTAGGTTGTTCTCTTTTGGGTAGCTTACATTCGGTAGCATGGTGACCTTACTTTCTACAGTTGTAGCACATTCCTTTTCTTTTGACAATCTTTTTAGTGACTTCCAACTTAGACGGTTCACCCTTAATATTAAGCTTGTTCATATATTTGATATTGGTTAGCACATTAGCATGAGAAAGTTATTTCTTAGCCAACTCCAAATTGATCATAGTTCTATTTCATCCTCAACTTTAATACATTATTTGAGTTGTGCAAGCTTAATTTGTTCTGCTAGTCTATACATTTCAGTCTTAAATGTAAGCCATAATACAGGTAATTTAAAAATTATTGCTCCAGTAAGAAAAGCTTCACACACAATGATATATTCAATTTTCAATTTAGCTACTAAGTTTTCAAGATCAGTTACCTGAGGGAGAATGGATTTCTCCTTTCTGAATTCAAAACTCATGAACTTATCAACCAGTGAGTCTTGGAGACCTTCTCCTCCTTTTTGAATTCATCAAGCAGATTATCCCATATTTTCTTAGTTGTTCCGTACTGCATGTAAACATCTGCTAACCGATCTGAAATACTGTTCAACAGAAACTCCCTACACAAGTCCTCATCTCTTATCCAAGTGGCATCATCCACATCTTCGATACACCAATCATAGGTCGTTTGACAAGTATAGAAAATCTTCATAAATTTCATTCCATACTGTGCTTTCCTCTTCCAGCTATTGAATTCAGAACTACTAAACGCCTCTAGTTTAGGAACCTCATACGGTCGATCATGTTTTTCCATCTTAAGGAATAAACGACGAGTTCCTAAAGTTTGAGAGTATATTCTGAATTATTACTACACAAGTAATTTAGATAAAGAAGATGATTTATCTGTAAATCTGCAAACTAATAATAGAATAAATAAATTAGATAATAGCACGAATCTTAAAGTTCAGAGATACCAGATCTGATGATGAGATGAAAGCAAGAGAACCCCACTGTCTTCTTCACAATCTGAAAGCCAAAAAACAGTTTCTGAATGGGTCAGGTTCGGATCCGACTACACAGCACGATAGAAAAGAGAGGAGGAAGATGGGGTTGCTTGCGGGTCGGGTTCGCTGCAACCGGGTCTGACACACAAACTCTAGGCAGCTGGAGAAGGAGGTCGACTGCGCACGTGAGGCTGAGTGCGAGCGGTGGCGTCAACGAGCGTCGATGAAGTCAGCGATTGGTCGACGGAGCAAAGGCCGAATCTGGTCGACGGAGCTGATCGACGCTCAGATCTGTCGAATTGGATCGACTGCGGGGTGCGACGACAGACGACGAACGACCGTACGACGACACCGACCATGATGGCAATGGTCAGGAACGACAGCTTCGACGAGATCCGATGGGAACGACGGGATCCAACAAAACTTGATTAATCTCACAAATTGATTAATTATAATATCTCAAGATTGTTAGGTCTTGAGTTTGAAAAACTAACCGGGTTATGGCATAAAAAAACAAATTCCAAGTTACAACAAAAGTGAAGTCATAGACGGTTGGAATATCATTCAAAATTTCCGAGAAGGATGTGGTGCAACCAACACTGCCAAAATCTATGGTGGGTTTAGTGAAATTTATCCTTAAATTAAAAAAGAATAAACAAACTTAGTTGGCTTTAATTATAATAGTGTCTCTCTTCTTACCCATTAATAAATGAATGTCACACTCTACTCTATGAGTCCCACCTCTCCTTCCTATCTTTAAATTTCATGTCGTGGTAGAGTATGCCAATAAATTATAGACCACAACTCTAATTCCCTAATTATAATAATAATAATAATAATAACCAGTTGTCCTATAACTTTATTTCCCCTACCATTTCATATCTTCCTCTCCTCAATTTGGATGTTGGAACTTTGTCTTTCTTATCGTCAAAAGAAAACTAGTGGGTAGGGTTGGTAGGGCTAAAAAACTCTTGACCTATAATGACAACAATACCCTCCCTCCAAACTTTGGGGCCCACATTGTCCACGTGTAGATTAGACAGGCTGACACCTCTCACAATCTCCCACAAAAAAAAGGTAGACCGTAGACATCCCATTCACGTCTTTGTCCTTTTAAAAAAAGGTTTGGATCTTGTTATTCTTTTATTAGTTAATATATATTATATATATATATACTATTTTAATCACAAATCTAGGGATAATTAAAGTTTGGCAAACTCATTTTGAGCCTCTCATTTGACCTTTGATTTTCCAATTTATATTGAACTATTCTTTAGATTTTCACCCTACCGGCTATTCTTATTCTTGATCAGATATTGCAAACTTAATGAAAATACAATATTACTAAAAGTTGCTATATATAGTAGTCAGTAGCATTGGTATAAATACCTGAAATCCGGATTCGATTCGGACCCAATTAGGACCCGGCATTGGACCGGAACTAACACGGCCTATTCGGGTCTGGGTTCGGATCCTAAAATGGGACCCGTTGTACTTTCAGGTCCGGCTCTGGGTCCGCTCAGAAGACCCGACCCGGACCCGTTTAAAAAAATCCAAAAAATCAACATATAAATAAATATTCTATCTTCATCCCTCCCCTCATTCCTCCTCAATTCTAAATCTTAATCTTCCAAACTCAAAACTCATATCTTTTTCTTCTCTCCTCTATTCTAAATCCTCAACTCACCGCCACCGCTCGTCGCTCACACTCTCGATCCTATCCGAACGGGTAGGAATATTTTAATAGGACTCGGACCCGGAACCGGATCCGGTCCTCACGGGTCCGGATCTGGGTCCAATTTTTGGACCCATAGGGGACCGAGTTCGTATCCAAGTAGTGAAGGACCCGACCCGATACCAATGCTAGTAGTCAACAACGGAACTCTCGTGGCACCCAAAAAAATACATTTTGTTAAAAGTTGTGCTTGTTTAAAAAAATTGTCCTAAATTATACACTTTTCTATAGAAAACCGCGCTGAACTATTTTTTACGCAAAAAAATCCACTAAAATATGTTTTCAAAAAATCTTCTAAAGTATATTTCAAAAAAAAATCACATCTAACTTTTCTGCTTGTATTAGATAACAACATTTAATTTTACAAATTGGTTCAAAAAACATCGTGTATCTTTCTCATTATTTCAAAAAAACCTCACTCAACTTTAGCAGAAAACTCACATCGTCGGAATAGTTTTTTGCAAAAAATACTTCAGTGTGGTTTTCTGCGCAAAAAAAAATTCAGTAAAGTTTTCTGTATAAAGAGGGCAATTCAAGGGAATTTTTCAAATTTAGCCTTTACAAAACAAATAACAAAAATTACTAGTGTTAATAAAAGTAAAGTCATATAAGGGGCCTAGTGGTATATTTCCCGTATACATGATTTTGAAATGGATAATTCAGCAAATGCCCCTATTCAAAATATAGAAACTATCATATATCCTCAAATTAGACGGAACCGTTAAAATTCCAGTTAAGTGAACTCACGTGTGTCACACGTGATATATAAAATGATCTAAATACACACGGTAAAATATATTTTAGCAAATGTCCCCATTCAGAATGTGGAAACTAGCATATGCCCCCACTATTTTAAAAAAAAAGATATTTGAGCAAATACCCTCATTCAAAATGCAAAAACTAGCATATGCACCTACTATTAAAAAAAACTAAGAAATACCGTTTGTTTGGATAGAACAGTTTTAGGAATTTGAATGGTATATAATATGTGTTTGTTGTTTTAACAAAAAAATATCAATGCCAGCATCAATGCTTTGTTACCACATTTCAACTTGGGTGTTGCTGAAGATGATGCACAACCTAGTGCAACAGTAGGTAATACCATATTAACAAAGTTCGTGAATAATTTATTAAATTTACGAAAAAATATTTGTCGAACAGATTCACGAAATATTTGCAAGTTTGCATTTAATTCCTACAGTTCGCGAATTATTCACGAAAATCACGAATTAAACGCATGTTTCGCGAATAATTTATGAATGTTTCGCAAATTATACAAGAAATATTTATGAATTTATATATATTTTTACTTAGGTGATGAGTATTAGCTACTTAGATGCATTAAATTTTGTACTTCTTTCTTCCTGAACTTTTGCTGGTTTTTTTCTCTTCCAAATTTGCCGGATTTTGTTGATTTCCGAATATTAAATATTGTCGAATTATTTATAAACGACGAATATGTGACTATAGGTAATACACAAACTATTGTTGAACCTATTGTGAATGAAAATGATGAAAATAATGATACACATTCTAGAGTGGAACAAGAGACCACACAATCTGTTGTAATAGATGATGGTACACAAGCAAGTGATGATGCACAACAATCCGTTGTAATAAATGACGATTTTTGTGTTTTTTTGTGTCAAAATCTGACGTAGAACTTTTTTCCATTACATTCTTATCATCAGTACAGAAAGAATTTTGTTCAGATTGAGTAACAACACATAACACTAATATTTTTCACAACACATAACACCAAAATAGTAGGGGTATATGCTATTTTCTGCATTTTTAATGTGGGCATTTGCTGAAATATCTCAAATATCAATTTTTAAAATTGTGGGGGTAGACACTAATTTTCACATTCTGATTGGAGCATTTGCTAAAATATATTTTATCGTAGGTATTTAGGTCATTTTTCATATCACTTGTGATGTATGTGTGTTCACTTAACGATAATTTTAACGGTTCCATCTAAATTTGGATATTTATTAGTTTTTAAAATTAATGAGTGTATATACTAATTTTCACATTTTGAAAGAGAACATTTGTTAAATTATCCAATTTTGAAATGTATGCACAGGTAATATATATATATATATATTTTGAGGAAAAGGTGAAGTCTGGCCACCCTGTTTCATTAATCAGAGATTAATAAAAAAAACTCAGGGTACTGAGCATACAACAAAATCCTAGAAAGAAAACAGAAAAACATCATCCACCCCAAACATGGGGGGTGGGACAAAGTACAGACAGAGCATAAAGTAGTCAAAAGTAATACATCATTCCCCCCAACAAGTCCTGGGGTGGTGGGTATCAATGTCCATCCAAGCTCGTGTCTCAGTCAATCGTCGGGCCAATCTTGATCTCCTAATCGTCAAACTCTTGTACCTGGAAGACTGTGGCGATCCTGCCCCTGGGACCTGCTGCTGCCACATTAGCCTAAAATGAGATTAGATGCATAATATGATTCAGATTGCCAGAAATAGTATTGCAAGTTCTACGAAAGTAAAGATTATTTCTGTCTAACCATAGCACCCAAGTCATTGCGGCAATCGCGATAAACCACGCCTCTCTCATGGCACCTTTCTCCATCGCGAATTTGGTTCATACCCACAGGTCATCGTATGAATTAAGGTATTGAGATATCCCTAGTGCACTGAGAACCTCTACGATAACCGCTCTGGTCCTAGGACAATGAAGAAACAGATGGTCTCTAGTCTCCAGGTTGGCTCGGCAGAACCCACATTGAGAATCCAAATTTGATTGGCGCTTGACTAGTTTTTCTCTAGTCATGACCGCAACGTTCAGCACCAACCATAGGAAAACTTTGATTTTCAGGGGCGCTTTCGTTTTCCAGACAATGGCCGACCATTTTGGTGAGCATCCCCTAAAATGGATGCGATGTACATTGAGCGAACTGTGAACTTGCCATTTTTCTCCAGATCCCAGGTTTTCTTGTCGGGACCCTGAGTACAGCCAATTCCAGCATTGGAGATGTAGGTCTGAAGTTCCGTCTGTCTGTGTTGGGAGTCCCTGTCGAGCGGATGTTTGAACGCTGGATTCCATGTGCCTCTTTTCCAGGCTGTTGCCACCATGCAGTGTGGTTGTGTCGCTTGCTTGTATAAATCTGGGAACATGGACCTGAGTGTGTGGTCAGCACACCACTTATCTCACCAAAATCTAGTAAGTCTGCTATTACCTATAACTGACTTAACACAGCTGTTGAAGGGTTTGTATGCCTTGGTGACACCTTTCCAGAAGCAGGAAACTCTAGGGCCTATCCTGAAGCCTTGATTTCTTGTTCCATTCTCATGCATGTATCCCTGGACAAACTGCTGCCACCCTTCTCCATTAGGGTGGAAAACTTTCCGCCGCCATTTACCCAGTAGCGCAAGATTCATATCTCAAAGATCAATTATACCCAGGCCTCCATGAGTCATTTTCATACATGCCTTCTCCCAACTAATGAGATGGTATCCTCCTCCGTCTGGGTCTGCCCCTTTCCATAAGAAACGTTTTCTTGTCCGGTCAGTTCTTTGTATAACCCATCGTGGCATCTCGAAGAAAGAGAGATAATAGGTAGGAAGGTTTGAAAGGACTGCATTGATGAGCATGACTCTCCCTCTCAAGGAGAGGGCTTTCCCTTTCCATCTTGTAAGCCGTTTTTCGACCCTATTAATGATGGGTAGCCAATCTGCCTTTTTGAGTCTTCCGGGTCTTAGCGACAGTCCAAGGTACTGAATGGGGAACCTCTTGATGAAGCAATTGAGAATAGTGGCATGATCCAGCGTCTCTTCTGGAGACAAAGCAATGGGAATTAGGGCATTTTTGTGGAAATTGACTCTAAGTCCCGACCAAGCTTCAAAGCAATATAGAATTTCTTTGAAGACGGTAGTTTCCCCTGGGTTTTCATTGTCGAATAGGAGAGTGTCGTCAGCATATTGTAGTATAGAACACCCTTGACGTTGTACTCCTTTAGCCACTGGTACAATCAGCTTGCTCTACTGCATCTGGTCATCATGGATCTAAGCACGTCTGCAACGATGGTGAAGAGGAGGGGTGATAGTGGATCTCCTTGTCTGAGCCCCCGTTTGCAGGAGAATGGGTGACCTACTGTACATTGACCAAAATAGCCGTCTTGCTAGTGGTGAGGTACGTGTGGATCTATCTCATCCATCTGTCTCCGAACCCCCGTCCAGCAAGCGCTTCCAGTAAACAATCCCATTCCACGGAATCATAGGCTTTCTCAAAATCCAGCTTCAGGAGGTAGCTCTTCGCATTGGAGGTGTGACATTGATGGATAGTCTCTTCAGCTGTAGTGATGCTGTCCTGAATGCATCTTCCCTTAATGAAGCCTATCTGGTCCAGACTAATGAGGTCGTCCATTACCTCTTACAGTCTGTTAGCGAGAGTCTTGGTAATGATCTTAACCGAGTAGTTAAGGAGGCTTATGGGGCGGAAGTCACCGACACGTCGTGATTCCTCTTGTTTGGGGATGAGCACCACTTCCGCGTAGTTGAGTCTCCCCAATTTGAGTTTATGTTCATAGAAGTCTTCGAATAGCTTCAGCAGATCACTTTTTATTTCCTCCCAGAATATCTGATAGAATATGATCGGGAAACTGTCTGGGCCTGGGGCTTTATCTTTACCCAGCTATTCGACTGCATTCCATACCTCTTTTTCGGTGAAGGGTGCTTCGATGGATTGCATGGATTGCACCCCAGAGCCTGGAGTGCCTGCTCGGTCTTGCCAGAAGTCGTGTCGGAGAGGGATTCTGAAGTCCGCTTTGCGTCCACAGAGGCGCTTGTAATGGAATTAGAAGGCCAGTTTAATAACATCCTCGCCTTGTATTACTTCAGATTCCGAATTGATAGGGTGGATGAGGTTAGTTCTACAGGTAATATATTACATGTGCTGATGTGCACAGAATATATAACACGAACTTTGAAGTTTGAACAAACCATTTCATATACAAGCTACACCTACACCCACGTCCACGTACACATTTATAGAGAAATATTATTATACATATTGTTAGGTCAATATAATAGGGCTATAAACAAAGAGGAAATATTATTATAGTTGGCTAATAAGGTAATTGTTCATTAGTGTCGGCCCTTACAATTATTATATTGGTGCAAGCATTGGGATTCCTTCAAATTATGATATTTAATTACACTGTTTCAATTGAGGTAATATAAAATGAACGAGAAGCATTTCTTTATATTAAACTTAATATTCAAAACCAAACTCTAATAATTATTATAATAATAATAATAATCTCTAATCTCTAATATCTCTAATATAATATAATATTATAAAGGGAGAAAACCTTAATGTCATTTGTCAATCTATCAACGCGTGCAACACACGTGTATATCTATTATAAAAGAGGTCTTAGGTTCAAATCCAGACTACTTCTGAATTTTAACTTTAAATAACTATATTTATTAAAACGTGCATCGCACGTGTAAATCTATAATCTCTAATCTCTAATCTCTAATCTCTAATATCTCTAATATTATAATGGGAGAATGTCTTGATGTCATTTATAAATCTATCAATGCGTGCAAAGCACGTGCATAACTATTATAAAGGAGGTCTTAGGTTTAAACCTAGACCGCATTTGAATTTTTATTTTTAAAAAACTATATTTATTAAGACGTGCATCGTACATGTAAATTACTAGTAATATTATAATGGGAGAAGGTCTTAGTGTCATTTGTCATTCTACCAACACGTGCATCGCACGTGCATAACTAATATAAAAGAGGTCTCAAGTTCGAGTCTTCACTATGTCAATTTTTTACTTAAATTTTTTTTAAAAAATATTGAACAAGCATCACATGTGTAAATTACTATTCATCTATCTATATTATAATATATTTACTTAGTATTTAATGGAAGAGTTTGTTACAAATAAACAATTTTTAATTTTTTTTTGTCACAAATGAAACACCACTTTTGTTACCAAACAAATATGTGCATCGCACGTGCAACTTCAAATCTATTTTCAACACGTGCATCGCACGTATACATCAATATTTTTCTTCTTAATTTTTTAAAAATACGTGTATCGCCCGTTCTGCTCCATTTTTTTAAAAATTAAGGCATTCATCGCATGTGTTAATTACTCGCACGTTAACTCCAACTCTTTATTAAAACGTGCATTGCACGTGAAAAAGACTAGTTATATATTAAAGTTGCAAAGATCATTGTAATTGGTAAGGGTAATGCTACACCTACAACCTTCTCTTACAACCTTTTCTTTTACAACCTTAGGTGGCACAATCTCATTGGAATGTATTGTAGAGTAGGTTGTACTTGGTTGTACACATTTCCAATGAAATTATGCCACCTAAGGTTGCAAGGTTGTAAAGGTTGTAGGTGTAGCATTACCCAATTGGTAAACCATTCAATTCAATACGGATTTTAGCATTTATGTTCCTGTGCTTTGAAGAATTGCATACTTCATTATCGTATGTGGTACATACACCCTTCTTTTTTAGTTAATTCTATTGCATCTCCTCGGTTGCAATTTATCAAAATGTAAATTCAGATTATGTAGAATAGATTTTATATTTGATTTTTCCAAATTTTTTACATAAATAATGCCCACAAAGTTGTCTGAATCGCCACTATGTTTACCTTTATCAATACATTTCTTAGACATGAATAAAAAATTTGGATAATTATGATTTTATTTGTAGAATTTAATCTACAATAACTTTGGTAAAATTTGATTTAGTTCAACAATGATTAACATAGAATACATGGAATATTATGTTAAAAACAAGGAGACTATGTAGCAAAAATGTGAAAGGACAAGGAGATATATGTAAATTACATAAAAGTACAAAGATATTATAAAAACTTAAAATGGTATTTAATATATACAAATTTTTATGGAGGTATGTGTATACAAGTAGAGTGTCCTTTTTTTAGATTTGCTTGTGCCATACCTAGATGTCTTTAGATTTGCTTTTAGCCACCCAAAAAAAGCCTATGCTCCTCATCCGCATGCGGTTTAATAGGGTTAGTGGTTGTCTTGTTTGGTGTTTTTTTTTGAGCTAATTGCTTATTAAGCATAGTATAGTATTATGCTTTGGAATAAACAAAGGAATCATATTAATAAAATACACACTTATTTTATGTGGAAGGAAGGATTAAAAAAATGGTTTTCATAGTATCTTCTCTCTGTTTCTTTATGATTAAATAAGTGAATATTTTATTCATTTGACGGGGACCGGAAACACAACAGCCACATATGCTGACGTGGAATGTACATGACTAGTTCAGTGCACTTCCCTGTGATTTTGATCTACTAATTGACCTGAAAATTCTGACTCAATCTCTCGGTGCTACAAGCACCACAAATCTTGGTGGAAAAGAAAGACGATGTGGAGCAGTCTTATTGGTCTGTTAATATAATTTGCATTTTAATTTGGAGTAATGCTGCATTCACGACACAATTATTGCAGGTTTTGTATCATCTTCAATAGTAACGTACCACCTAAGATGGTAAAGAGAAAGTAATTTTGATAATTGGTATAGCATTACTCTAAACTAGTACGGATAATCCAAATCCGAAGAAATTTATAACTAGGTATCTACTCTAAATCAGCTAAATTGTTTTTTTTTTTTGATGAATCGGATAGAGCCAAAAGGCTCCAGCCATCAATAATAATATAAATCTCAAAAACAGTAATAATACAAAGAAACCGTTGGAGGTTTTACAAGATGTAAAACAGGAAGAAACTAACACTAAGGACAAAACAATACATAAGTTATCCAACTGCATCAAAAAAAGAAACACAAGCAGAATAGAACCAGAAGAGGATTCCAACAATGCAGGCTCCAATCACTCAGATGCAATGAGCCACAATCGCTGCTCAGACCGACCAATCAAAGCGGAGGAAGCTGGGGGGAAACGAAGAGCGATGCTGATGAAACTCCACTTCGTCAGATACAGAGATCAAAACCACCCGACAGTGACAGCTCGCGCAGACAACGAAGAGGTAGAAAAGTGATCCAAAACGCACAGCACAAAACTAAAAGCATGACAGGCTAGCTAACCAAAACGCCGCTACAAGACGAGCGCAACCGAAAGGAAGGGCTCCTCCAGTTTACTGAAAGTGACCAGCGCTAAAAAAACCACACCCCTGAGAACCTAATAACCAACATAGAAGCCACGCAAAGAGAGAGCAACCACAGATAAATCCTCCAGGCAAACCAAGAGGAAGAGGAAAAGAGACCGAAGTAACCACAGGCTAGTAATGCATATCGCCCGTAAAGAGGAAAAAACACACTTAGCCAATCACAACCGCCCAGAAGCAAACAGCAAAATAATACACTTAGCCAAGAGAGAATGAAATATGGCTAAAAAGATGCTCAAGCGCAGCTTGGGATAGCTGCTAAACATACTAAGAGCAACCACAACATATCAGCACAGATGAGAGAGCTGCTAAGCATACATTTCAACCACAGATGATCACAAACAGTAGAAAGAAAACCCAAACATTGAACATAAAAGAAGAGAGCAACCACAGACTAGTTAAGGGGATAAATATTAACAAAGTCTACAAAATAGTGATGCCTTAAGCATCAATAAGGAAAGTAACAGAGTGGAGACCAACACAGAAAGGTAGAAGCCCTCAGCATCGCAAAAGCCCCAACCACAATCAAAGCAAGCCTAAAGCCAGTCTGATGGCCAAAAGAGAAAAACAATCAGATAGAGTAAGCAGCGATCACAACAAAACAAAGGGAGTACCCTTAAGAAGAAGAAGAAACCTGCACAGCACAGAATAGAGAAAAGAATGTAAACACACAGGCAGAAAAAAGAATTAAAAAGCTTGAAGAGTCTGCAGACAATGAGTAGCATCAAGTAATCTATGGCAAGCACCAGAAACATTGTCTTTGGGTTTCAAGCCTGAAGCCCAAAGATTGAAAAGCAATAAAAATTCCTCAATAAGCGCAGAGGTAGAGGAAACGCGATGCTGAAAAATTCTAGCGTTCCTCTCCTTCCAGACAATCCAAATGAGGGTATGAATAGATAAAATCCAAGCACTCCGGAAAGAGGAAGGCGACGGCTTAGAACCCCATACCTTAACCAAAACCGTAGGAAGGGGGCCCGTGCACCACGCGAGGGAGCAAATCTTCCATAATGGAATAATAACCGGGCATTGAACAAATAGATGATCGACATGCTCCGGATGCTGATTACACAGGGAGCAAATCAGCTAAATTGTTAAAAATCATTTTTCATTTTTTATAGGGCATAGGTGGAATATAGATGGTAAGGAAAAAAACATAGATGACTGTGCAACTGTACAAAGAAGAAAAAAAAAGATACGTAAAATTGTTAAAAAACACTACATTGGATTTCAGTAGATTACAGTGTTTGCTTATCACACCTAGTACCGTCAAAGTAATTTACCTAACTCATATGTTCACATAACCGATAATTTATTTGTACAATGCACATCTTAATAAATATATATTTTTTTAAAATAAAAATTCAATTTAGTCTGATTTTGAACCTGATCTCTCTTTTATACTCCCTCAGTTCCACTTTAAGTGATATTCAGTAGTTTTGCACACAGATTAAGAAAGGGTGAGATAAACATTTGTTTCCCTCTATACCCTTATTAATAAGTCTCCATGATTTAATTACTAATTCTTTTTTCAATATAGATTCTGAATTCAAGAAATTGTAATTAATGTTTTCTCAATACAAATTCTGTTTTCAAGAGAAAATAGAATTGCTAATTCTTTTTTCAATACAATTAGCATTAAATTTTTGGAGAAAATAAAATCTAGAAAGTTGAAACTACAATTTTCTAAGAATATTTGATAGGATTAAGATGAGTAATTAAGACAAAATTTCAACATAAATAAGGGTTTTCTTGGAAAAAATTGGAAAAAAATTAGATAATATCACTTAAAGTGAAACAAGAAAAAAATCCAAAATATCACTTAAAGTGAAATGGAGAGAGTATTAGTTATGTACAGACAGTACACATAAGTTGTTAAATTTACAAACCGATAATTTTTACTCTTCCATTATAATATTAAAGATTGTGTGTACTAAAAAAAAAGAATGTGCATTAGGCCGGGATGAATTACTTTAAGTTCAGTTTTGGCTTTTGGAGAGCATTAAAAGCACTTCAGACTACAAATAGGTTTTTAGAAAAGATATTAAAAAGTGTACTCATCCAAATTTACTTTGTTTGAAGATTATTACTTTCGCAATATACATTAAAATGAGGAAACCAAACCAGTCTAGTCTGTTCAGTTTGTCCTTTACAATGCATTTGTTTTTAATTTAAATAAATTGAACATAATGTTTACAAAACATATGTGTAATTATTTTTTCGCTAAAATTAGCACACCATCCTAAAATACTATATATCTCTAATATCATAATGAAAGAAGCTCTTAGTATCATTTGTCAATTTATCAACGCATATAACACACGTACATAATTAATATGAAAGAGGTTTCTGGTTTAAATCCTCACTACGTTAGTGTGTTTTTTTAGATTATTTATATTAAGTCATATATTGTTCGTGCATAACTAATATAAAATACATCTCACGTTTGAGGACATATTACGTCTAAATTTTTAGCTTATATATATATATATATATATATATATATATATATATATATATATATATATTTTAAGACGTGCATCGTATGTGTAAATTATTAGCGGTCAGATAACTCTTTTTTACTTTATCAATAATTTTATAGCGATATTTGAACATAGGTGTGGTAGGATAAAAATGGCCTGCGGGCCCAACCAGGGCCCAATACAACTCTCACTCAAGAAAGGTAAAAATAGCATTCTAGCTCGGCTTCGAACCATTACAGGGTCGGCGCCGAACCTCAAGTGCACCCCCCCCAGAGCCGGCCTCCTCGTATCCGACGAGCCTCAGTTGTCCTCGGTCTCCGACCCGTGACTGCCCCATGAGCCGTCCCTCCCCCTCTGGCGAAGCAGGGGGTTGACCTGGCGCAGCCTAGGCCCTCCGATTCTCCCAGAAGCACAGAAGACCCACGATCAGCCTTGTCAGCTCTATACCACTCAGGGTTTCGCCACGTCAGCCCTATACCACTCCTGGTATGACCACGTCAGCCCTAAACCCCCTGGGCCTTCTGCCATGACAGGCCCATGGGCTTTCGGGTTCAGACCCGGCCCCCAAGCGGATCCAAACCCGGTTGGGATTCTCTATAAATACTAGACCCTCACCCACCTTTTCAGGTAATCAATCTTTTGCCACTTAAATTCACCTAGTTATTGCTACTCTCTCACAGAGACTGACTAGATCGTCGGAGGGTCCGCCACCGGGACAAACCCCGGTGTTTCAGGACCGTCTGCAGGTACACAAGACCTCGGATCCGAATCCTCTGATCCGAGCCCAGATCTCCGAACCGCCCCGAGGTCGCCACGAATTCTGCCCGGTCAGTCAAGGGTCGGCAGACGAGCAACATTCTCCTTCAAATATAAATCGAGTCCGAACTCACACCTGGTGCTTCCACACGTCTCCCAGAAATAAACCGCATCAGGTTGGCGCCGTCTGTGGGAAAACTGCTTCAGAAGCCGACCCGAGCACGACCATCAAGGCACCTTGACAGCCGAATTCTCATGGCCTCGAAGGGCAAGGGGGCTGCTTCCTCCGTCAACCGACTGGACTCGCCCCCACCAATCGCTAACGCCGGTCCACACACTTCAAAACACAGGGCTTCCCATCAGGGATCCCAAAGGAGCGTCGCCCGCCAAGACCAGCCCGACCTCCGAGGAGTCATCATCAACCGACAGGTTAACCGCAACAGGGGAAGGGCCGCTTCCAACCCGGCCCCGAACCATCCAAGACCACCGCCCGAGGGACGGAGGTCAGCACTCAGCCGCATCGGAAGGCAGCCCTCGGACCGACCGAACAGGGTCGAGGGAGCCCCCGTCACTCACAAGGAGTTCCGAGAATTCCGGAGAGAAATTCTCGGGGCCCTCCGACGGGCCCCCAGGGAGGAGACCTCCCACTCCCAAACTAGGTCGGATGCCGAGGCCAGCATGTCGCACACGTCAACTATCCAGCCAGAAGACGGCGGCGTACTCCTGAGGCGCCTCCAAGAAATGGAGGACCGCCTCGATCACATAGGGGACGGCGACCGACGAGTGGCTCAGGGGTACAGACCCATCCGTCCTCCCTTCTCCGCCCCCATCCTTCAAGCAGAGATACCCAGGAATTTCCGACCACCTCAATTCGAGACCTACGACGGCGAGGGAGATCCCGCTGATCACATGGAGGGTTTCAAAACCCTCATGATGATTCACAGCGCCTCGGATCCCCTGCTATGCCGAGCCTTTCCCGCCACACTCCGAGGTCCGGCTCGTGAATGGTACTCCAAGCTCACCCCCGGCTCCATTTACTCCTTCGACCAACTAGAAGGCAATTTTCTCGCTCACTTCGTCACCAGTCGGAAGGCAGAAAGGACCAGCGCCTCGTTACTTGGGCTCAGACAGATAGATGGAGAATCCCTCAGAGTGTTCGTCCGAAGGTTTACCACGGAAGCCAGGGCGGTCTCCTCCCTTGATCCAGGCGTCGCCTCCGCGGCCTTTCGGCACAACGTCCGTCACGAACAGCTGAAAGCTTCTCTAGCAAAGAGACCCCCATCGACTTTCCCGACCTCCTCAACAGGGTCGAGAAATACATTAGAGCAGAAGAGGCCCTTAGCCCCGAAGACGCCAGAGAGGCCAACTCGAAGGGAAAGCGGAAAGCCGAAGAAGTCGAGCCATCAAAGAAAGCTCCGAGGGACGCAGGGGCCGTAAAAAAGATCCCGCCGATCCCCCTCTTCGAGAAGTACACTCCCTTGACGCATAACGTATCCGCCATCCTCTTAGAGATCGAAGACAAAGGCATTGTTCGACTACCTCCCCGACCCAACAACGGCAAGAACCGAGATCAGCGCTTCTACTGTCGCTTCCACAGAGACCATGGGCACGACACCGACCAATGCCGGGCCCTGAAAGACGAGATTGAGGAGCTCATCTCCAGGGGGTACCTCCGAGAATTCACCCGAGAAGTCCCGCGGGATCGACGAGATACTAGGAACCGGAGACACTCGCCCCCGAACCCTACTCCGAACCGCATCCAGAGTCGGGATCCCGAGTCCGAGGGAGCCGCGGACCCGCCATTTATCTTACACTGTGTCCATGGTGGGCCAATGGGAGGGGAATCGAATACTTCCCGAAAGGCCTTCATCCGAGAAGTGAATGCTGTCCAAGACAACCCCTCCCCCAAGCTACAACCCATGCCAGTTTCGTTCTTAGGGGAGGACCTCGAAGGCGTTCGCCTCCCCCACTGCGATGCCCTCGTCATTAGCCTCTACATGGCTAATTGTGAGGTTCGCCGAATCCTCGTCGACAATGGCAGCTCGGTGAACATTCTTTTCCTCGAAGCCTTCGAGAATCTGAAGTTACCTAGGGGCAAGCTCAAACCAGCCGGATACACCTTGCATGGGTTCTCCGGCGTCCCTGTCGTGATAGAGGGGATTGTCACCCTCGACGTTACCGCATGATCGGCTCCCGTCAAGAGGACCGAGTCTATGGACTTCATGGTGGTCAACGTCAAGGCAGCCTACAACTCCATACTCGGCCGACCCGGGTTATGCTCCCTCCAAGCAGTGCCTTCGGCTTACCATCTAAAGCTAAAATTTCCCACCCCACAAGGAGTCGGCATCGTCCGAGGCAGCCAAGAAGCAGCGCGATCGTGCTACATGACCACCGTCGGGGGAGGAGTGTTCCCCCTCGATGCCGTCGAAATCGAACCAGAGAAGGACGGCCCTACCCCCGGACCTGCCGTCGAGCAAGAGAGGTTCCCCCTTGACACCAAGCACCCAGTGGATTCTTGCGAAGAACGAGCATAGGTTTTAACTTAGCTAAGAAATGAACCTTTTGTAAAGCTTTCCTTTGTAAAAGGGCCGTTTTTTAGCGGCCCCCCCTATGTTATACGAAGGAAATCTCGTTGTATCATACTCAGAATGCCTCGGCAGATCCAACCTAATACCAGGTTAGGAGATCGACACCGAAGACTTCACCTCACCCCACTCCGATTCCTCACAAAACGATAAGGCCGAACCACATCCCCTTCATCATCTCGTATGCTATCAACCGAAGCAAAGGGTGAAGCGAGTTCCCTATTCATGTTCCTTTATTAGGTTCAGAGGAAACCTACAAAGAGAACCAACTCGAAACACATAAGCAAGGAGATTCGGAAATGTCCGGTGCCAAAACACTTGACAAATCATAGATACTTTTTTATAAATTTTGCTGCTTCTTACAAAAAGGCGGTGGCCAGTCCGCGGGAGGCAAGCACAATAAGAAGGAGGGAAAAAGAAAGAAAGGCAAAACTATACAACTCGATTTCCCTCCTCGTCATCGATCGGGTTCACCGGAGGGTCGACAGCCGGATCGACAACGAGCCCCTCTTCGGCAGGAGTCTTCGGGGTCCCATCGATCTCCATGTCATACTCAAAGTTGGATAGGTCGACGGTCGGATAGAAGTGCCTCACATGACTGAGGGCCTTCGCGTAGCACTCATCCTGGGCGGCGATCACCATCCGCTGACCCGCATCTGTCAGCTCTTTCCTCTCCTTGGCGAACGCGGCTGTCAACTCCCCCTTCTCCTTGGCGAACTTCCCCTTCAAAGAGGCCACCCTCTTCCCCCACTCGGTGTCCTTGGCCTCGAGCTCCAGCTTCATCTGCTGCTCCCTCTTATGCGAATCCTCGAGCTCGATCCGCATCTCCTTCATCTCTCGCTCGCTCTTGTCCGCCCGAGTACGTTCTTGTGATAGGGACGCTTCGTAGAGATTCTTTACATTAGCTCCCTGCATACAAGCCTGCGACCGAAAGACACCCATAAGAAGAAAACTCCTGAAGCAAGACTATCAGGAAGAAAGAGGTCGACAAACTTACCAACACGGTGGCCTGCGCTAGGCGCGTAAAGGCCACCTCTACGGGCTCGCTCTCCATCATCTGGCGATCGCCAGGCGTCGCCAGCTTCTCCACCACCTCTACGGCCTGGGCTTCCCCGGTCAGACAGTCTCCCATCCGAATCGACCAGTCCGGCGCCCACCGTTGCCGCAACATCTCCACCACCGGGTCCTCCTCCTCAAACTCTACCAAGTGACCTTTTCCCTTGTCAAGACCGGATGCCCCCACGGGGCCCTTACCCCTCGAAGGGGCAGCCCCCTTGCTCGTCTCCGAACGAGTCTTCTTAACCCTCGGCTCGAGCGGTACTTCCGAGATAACGAGGGGCAGCTCCCTCGGCCTCTTCGCCGCCTCCCCCTTCTTCTTCTCGGCATTCTCCTTCTTCATGGCGAGCCTCCTGGCTTTGATCGATGCCTCATCCATATCTACAGAAAAAACCATTAAGAGCAATGAGCAAGAAGGTACGAAAGGATCGAAAGAAAAGAAACAAACTACATACGCAGGACGACTGGGCTCAGTCCGACGCTCGCCAGGTGGACCTCCGTCACCTTCGTCCAATCAATACTAGGGGACAAACGAAGGCGCTCGACAAACCCCCACTCCTCGGCCGTTAGATCCCCCGGCCCCGGCGCGGAATGGCTCGGCTTGGAGTAGTTCCATCGGGTCGGAATGTCCCAGGGCTCCTCACTCCGGATCACCAGATATTTTTTCTTCCAATCCTTGATGGAGTCCAGGTGGCTGTGAACGACCTTCCTCCTACTCCGAGGGGAGATATAGTAAATACCCTCAGCCGCCGAACTAATCATCAGCATCGCTCGGAACACGTTCAACCGCAGGGGTACCTGTTGTTCCTCGCACATCAGCACAAAACAGATTATCTGCTTCCAAGAGTTCAGCCCATACTGCATCGGAGCCAGGGAAGCCCAGTTCGGTACTTCCCGAACAAAAGGGTGGACTGGCAGCCTCAGTCCAGAAATGAACGCGTCCACTGGGAAGACACAATACCAAGCAGACAGGGGATCGGTTGGGCGCAAAGTAGAGCTCGACAGCATCAATTCGTAGCTGGGGCCTATGTGGTACGCCAGCTGCAAAACCTCCAAGTCCCCGCCATCCAAGACGGTCAGAATCGCGTCCATCAACACCCTCTTCCGACTCGGTGAAGAGGCCTGCACACCAAAGAGCTCCTTGTCGGACAGGTCGTCAGGATATTGACGGAAATGCTTCGGCTGCACGGGCGAACCTGTCCACAAGTTGCGGTAGACAGACCCCTGGCTCGAACCACCAGTCCTCGATCCTGCCTTCCTCGGAGCCTTCTTCCTCTTCTTGGTTCGCTCCGGCCAGGGAATGAATAAGGGCCCCCGACCAGTCAGCATGGAACTCGGACCTGCACCCTGAACGGTGGATCTCCGTACGGTGCCACCTTCGCCTCCCTCTCCCTCGGAAGTCAACTCCAAAACACGGACGCCGTCCGAACCATCATCCGCTTCCTCCGACTCGCTGCTCTCCACCACGAAGGGAGGACGAGAACGCAACAACCTCGCGCCATATACCTCCTCCTCACCTACTGGTTCCTCCCACGAAACCGTATCAGAAGACTCATCGACATGTACTGACTCCCCCTCGAGTATGGGCTCCTCCCAGGACGTCGATTCGGAGACAGGCTTCATTCCCCCCCCAGACGTCGACGCTGATGAGCCAGACTGAGCCCTATCCATCTATGCCTAAACTAAGCAGACTTACCAACTCACCTGGGGCTACTTTGGAAGGGCGATCCTAGTACAGCAAGCTGCAAAGATGAGCGCTGAAGGGTTGAGAAATTTTTTGAAAAGAAAAGAAAGCAGCAAGAAAGGAGTGGACTGGTGGGGGAGAAGGGGGAATATTTATAGGAGATAAAGGCGACTCCTCGATTTCCGCGAGTACTGTTCATCTATTTGACATGCAACTGCCGCCTGGGAATTCGCGCCACGTCCTCGAAACGTGCGCTGCTGACATCATCCAATGACAGACTGACAGCCAGGCAAGGAGGTTAGCTCGGAAGAAATATTCGGAGGAGGGAACATTTTTACTTAAGATTTAAGGCGCCGTCCTTAGACAGACGCCCCGGGCTCCGAGGCGAGGTCGGTTCCCCTTTCACCCGTGAACAGCTCGGGGCTTACAGACTCGTCGGCCGAAGATCCGAACTGTTCAAGGGTGAGACAGAAACCACCATCACCTGGATCCCTATCGGAATGCAGAGTAGTCAACCTCCAATCGGAGAACAACTCATCCATCCGAGGCTCAAAGCCTTAAGACGCCGCCCTCGGCGAGCATCCTGGTTGAAAGCAGATCAACACTCAGAGATCGAGAGAAGTGCAACATTCCGAGCCAGTTGATGCAACTGCAAAGGTTCGGCCTACAAAGGCAACGGAACCTTCACAGTTGCAAACAACTGGCCCAGAATGCCCTTCACCTCTTCCGGAAGGACAGACCCTTCACAGTTGCAAACAGCTCACCCCTCGGAGTTCGGTCGTTACCCCTCTCGCCCTGATCCCCCCTGGATCTGGCCGCCGTATCAGGGCCATCAGATCCAAGAGAAGATCCGGGCGGCAGAGAAACCACCTCTCCGACACAACCGGGGGTAAAAATTGGCGAGAGACAGGCGTCCGCCAGAGCAGACACCTTTAAAGGCCAATAGGCCACCCTTGCTTTGATCTGACCCACTACGAAAGGGGGGGGGGGGGTACTTATAGCCTCCCCCAGGGGCCAGCTTTTATGGCATAGGGGAAACCAAACGACGGAAGACCATGCGCCCTACATTTATTAGGCGGCGCCATTAAAGCACCTGGGGAATTGGAACCTCGCACAGATCCCAAGGCGCCCCCAATGCTCCGCAAAGACAGCAGACCACCCTGCTCAACATTCCCAAGACACAACGGTTCGCCCACAATCTGACCGGCCCCTAAACCCCTCGCCAGCTCGAGACCAGTTCCTAGCACCAGAATAGTCTTCTCAGGAAGGCTCCTCGGCTCGCCATCACCCTTACCGACCCGTAATCCCTCCTCAACTTGAGGTTCGGTCTGGCACCAGGGTACTCTTCTCAGGAAGAAACAACGGCTCGCCATCACCCTTACCGACCCATAATCCCTCCTCAACTTGAGGTTCGGTCTGGCACCAGGGTACTCTTCTCAGGAAGAAACAACGGCTCGCCATCACCCTTACCGATCCATAATCCCTCGCCAGCACGAGGTCCGGTCTGGCACCTGGGTACTCTTCTTCGGAAGATCCACCGGCTCGCCATCACCCCTACCGACCCATAATCTCTCCTCATCTCGAGTTTCGGTCTGGCACCAGGGTACTCTTCTCAGGAAGAAACAACGGCTCGCCATCACCCTTACCGACCCATAATCCCTCGCCAGCGCGAGGTCCGGTCTGGCACCTGGGTACTCTTCTTCGGAAGATCCACCGGCTCGCCATCACCCCTACCGACCCATAATCTCTCCTCATCTCGAGGTTCGGTCTGGCACCAGGATACTCTTCTCAGGAAGAAGCAACGGCTCGCCATCACCCCTACCGACCCATAATCTCTCCTCATCTCGAGGTTCGGTCTGGCACCAGGGTAATCTTCTCAGGAAGAAACAACGGCTCGCCATCATCCCTACCGGCCCATAATCTCTCCTCATCTCGAGGTTCGGTCTGGCACCAGGGTACTCTCCGGAATATTCAACGATTTACCATCCTATTTCCACGACCATGAACACTCCTCCCAGGCTAGCTCCCGCACCCCCGCAGGAGTGGGGGGCTTGTGTGGTAGGATAAAAATGGCCTGCGGGCCCAACCAGGGCCCAATACAACTCTCACTCAAGAAAGGTAAAAATAGCATTCTAGCTCGGCTTCGAACCATTACAGGGTCGGCGCCGAACCTCAAGTGCCCCCCCCCCAGAGCCGGCCTCCTCGTATCCGACGAGCCTCAGTTGTCCTCGGTCTCCGACCCGTGACTGCCCCATGAGCCGTCCCCCCCCTCTGGCGAAGCAGGGGGTTGACCTAGCGCAACCTAGGCCCTCCGATTCTCCCAGAAGCACAGAAGACCCACGATCAGCCTTGTCAGCTCTATACCACTCAGGGTTTCGCCACGTCAGCCCTATACCACTCCTGGTATGACCACGTCAGCCCTAAACCCCCTGGGCCTTCTGCCACGACAGGCCCATGGGCTTTCGGGTTCAGACCCGGCCCCCAAGCGGATCCAAACCCGGTTGGGATTCTCTATAAATACTAGACCCTCACCCATCTTTTCAGGTAATCAATCTTTTGCCACTTAAATTCACCTAGTTATTGCTACTCTCTCACAGAGACTGACTAGATCGTCGGAGGGTCCGCCACCGGGACAAACCCCGGTGTTTCAGGACCGTCTGCAGGTACACAAGACCTCGGATCCGAATCCTCTGATCCGAGCCCAGATCTCCGAACCGCCCCGAGGTCGCCACGAATTCCGCCCGGTCAGTCAAGGGTCGGCAGACGAGCAGCATTCTCCTTCAAATATAAATCGAGTCCGAACTCACACCTGGTGCTTCCACACGTCTCCCAGAAATAAACCGCATCAATAGGTTTTGGAAAAAGGTATATATTTTAAATGCGCTGAAAAAATTAGATGTATAATGACTACTCCAGTAAAACAAAATTACTCCATTTATCACATCAGTAGACCTTAGTGTCAATCTATCACCTTACGTGTATTGTACGTGCAACTCTAACCCTTCCATTAAACTCATTAAATATATATTTATTAACACGTGTCTCACACGTGCTATATTATATTACTTTAAAAACTATATATTTAATAAAACGTGCATCGCACGTGCTAAATACTAGTATCGTTTGATTAGAAAGATAATTAGCTTAATTATTGTCCATTACACTCTTCTCCTATCGATCCAGACTTTGGTGGAGTGTGGTCCCTTTCACATGGTTTATGGAACATGAAGATATTGTTTGGTTTGTTGGAATGTAGTGTGCGCATCAAAATTGTAAATTCCATGCTTTGTTTGGCATTTTTCTTTCGAGATTGTTGAGCTCACATAGAAGGTCTTGTGGATTCCAGAAAGATTGAATATGACTTTCAACTCTTCATCTCTCTTTCTATCTTAGTAGATAGATGATTAATTAGCATCTCTTCTTAGTCGCTATCGTCCATTTTAGATCATATAATTGGTTTATTGTATAAATCTCGATAGAAAAATAGGCATGACTGTTAAGAATTCTCCTTGTCGCTCTTTCTCTCTCTGAGCTAATTGGCTTCTCTTCTTAGTCACTATCAGCCATTTTAGATGGTATAATCGGTTAATTGTATAAATCTCGATCGATAGAAAAATAGGCATGACAATCATCGTGACCCTCTCTCAAATCTTGTTCCAAATACTTTACCGTTTACAATGGAGAAACCTCTCAGATATCAGATGAAGTACTTTATTTATTTATTTGGCACTTCATTAAATTGTTACATTGAATATATAGAGATATTAAAACCATATTTTGATATCTTAATACAATAACCATCTGATGTATTCTGAAAATATAATTATGCAATTAGAGCCGTACAATATTATTTGGAGAAGAAGTTGTGATTCAATCGAATCCCGAAGATCCTATCCCAAAACAGCCGCCTGCTACATTGCGGTCGACTGCCACAAGAGGCAGTCGACTGTAAAGCCTCGACTCCAAACAAATACTTAATGAGGTCTGGACAGTTGACTGTCATTGCTGCTGCTGCTGTTGGCGTTGTTGTTCCTCTTCTTTTTTTCGTCCAACGTCGCTTCAAACATCTTCTTACTTTATCTGTCTTATCTTCTCATCGAATAAAGTATGCAATATATAAACTCAACAATCTCCACCTTGAATTTGATACTCATGTATTCACACCAGTGTGATTTAACCCATCTAGACTCTTTCCTTTCTCATATTGTAAAACAACTCAGTTCAATGACTTCTTCTACTAGTTGAGTATACCTCAACATGTTTTTCTCCAACTGTATGCCCCCTTTAAGGGCATATCCTAGTAGATATTACTATGGAGGTGCCACCCTCCACACGAACTCCATCTACCCCGAGACTCTTTTCACCTTCCGATGATATCCGAACGTCGCGGTCTCGCT
This sequence comes from Hemerocallis citrina, assembly GCA_017893485.1. Classification (NCBI taxonomy): domain Eukaryota; kingdom Viridiplantae; phylum Streptophyta; class Magnoliopsida; order Asparagales; family Asphodelaceae; genus Hemerocallis; species Hemerocallis citrina. The sequence goes on from CM030360.1 coordinate 308,154,799, forward strand.
TCGGTGATTCTAGTGATGCCAAACTAGATAGTGCTTTAGGAACGTAGGGCTTTAATCAACTTGCACGATATTTTGTATTCCCACAAAGCTGGTAGAGATTGTGCCGACCCTGCTTATTACCTCTCTTATCCTTCATCACCTTACGACGACTCTCAAACTAGCAAAACTCTACATCAAGTTGTGTACTTGCAGCCTCGAGTATCCAGAGTTCATAAGGATATCAGATTTCATTTCATAAAAAAAATATGCATGACCTATTCTAATGTGAATCCTTTACCATATAGCGTCTCCAGTTCAATTGTTCCCATATCCACTACCTCATTAATCTTACCAATCGACGTTCTCACACTACGAGTTGTTGTAGACTTATAAATAGATTACATTTTCTTCTCCAAAATATGAGAAGAACTTCCCCAATCAAGATACCAGTTCGAATTCACATTTAAAAAACTTGAAATAAGAAGACAATCGAAGTTATCACTTGATTCAATGGCGCTCACCACGTTGGCGTCAGCATCCATCTGATTCAACTACTTGCGATAGTCCCTCATGTGATGCACAATCGCTCTGCAATGGTGCCAACATATTTTACCTTTGTGCGCTTTATCCCTTTTTGAAGTATCATTCACCGCCAAACAACTTGTAATGCCCCGAGTCTAACTTGACTCAACACGTGCATATATCACATAACCACGGCCCCAACACATGACATAACCTCACAAAAATTGCTATAGCTTTGTAGGTGCTATTGGATCATGGGCAACCTAATATATGCACTCAATCATCCTATTTTACCACCTATGTAGGATTAAATATCTTCTACTACTTCCTATCTTTATTCAAGCATTCTACCAAACTCCTTGTGTGCATACCATCATTCATTCAAGCATTTAAGCAAACACTTCATGTGTATACCATGTATGCACACAACCTAAACTTGTGCATATCCAAGCCCACTCTACTCGAGGTATTACGTTCACATGCCTTAAAATTTAGCATCATCGCTAAGCTCGGGACATACAATCTAATACATGCTATCCTTTCTAGTCAATATTGAGTGGAGTACCATGATTCTGTTAGTGTACATTGCTGATCTTTCTACCAGCGTACATCGCTAACTTCATTTCAGACATACATCTCACCTACTATCGGTGTCGAAAGTCGGCTTTAATACCATTTTGCACCACCCAGAGCCTAACTTGGCTCAACACGTGCATATATCACATAACCACGGCCCCACCACAGGGCATAGCCTCATCAAAAGTGATATATCTTTGTAGTGCTCTTGGATCATGGGCAACATTAATATGCACTCAATTATCATATTTTACCACCTATGTGGGATTAAATATCTTCTACTACTTCCTATCCTCATTCAAGCATTCTATCAAACTCCTTGTTTGCATACCATCATTCTTTCAAGCATTTCATTAAACACCTCATATGCATGACATGTATGCACACAACCTGGACTTGTGCATATCCAAGTCCACTCTACCCGGGGTATTACACAGCTCGTAGAAGTTGACCATGATTTATGAGTCTCCTTGCTAAGCTCATCATCTTTCAAACATTTGAACACCCTGGCTACAATAAGTGTCTCCTTAGCAGACTTTTTGTGTAGCATGATAGTTATCAAGTGTTCATACGAATTTGGCAGAATCAATATATCAAGTTGAAAACTTTATCCGCTTCGCTTAGATCATCCGCGTTAATTGTCTTCAGTTCAGATAATACATTATTGAACTCCACAATATGGTATTGAAGATGAGTAAATTCCTTCATTGAGAAACGAAATAACTTTTTCTTCTAGTATATCCGAGCCAGTAGTGACGACCCCGAGTAGTCTTCTTTGAGTCTTGCCCGTAGACTAGGCACATTTTCTCTTCAAGATATTACATTTGACTTCGTTTGCTAATGACATCGGGATTAAACTCAAGGTCTTCAAACACATATCCTTTCAAATATCCTGCTCCATGTCGGATGACTTCCATTTATCTCTGTTTAAGGCAAGATGCAAGCCCTTCTAAACCAGTACGCCATACATGTCTACCTTTCAGAGATTAAAGTTGATCTTACCGTTAAACTGCTTGATCCTCGTGTTGTGCTTTGCCATCTTCTTTAAGGAACTCGTGCCTGTTATCTGAATGTAACACCCCAATTTTTGTTTCTTCAAATCTATAACTCCAATTTCAATTCTTTCATTTCTATGACACTTTAAACATAAACAAAGATAGTTATATTTCAATTTAAATTTTGGTAGAGTTTATCCTAAAATTTCTGGCCCGAAACACAAAAAACTTACGAAATTCTGCTCATTTTGGCATGGGGAGCCCATGAAAATATTGCTTGTGTTATGAGCTACTTTGGGGTGTTACACTGATCGAAGCGCTGATAACAATTGTTATGAATTTTCCTTGTCAGATATGCTCAGTTTACTATGCAATCACTATGAACAACCATCAAGCAAATAGTAGATTAAATTAAACACACAAAAGCACACAAAATTGTTTTGTCCCGATTTAGGCGAACCCTAATCCGAGGGAGAAAGCCAATATAATATTGAACTAGAGAAAGACACAAAGTCACATCTCTCACCACGACTCTCTCTCAAGCCTCACCGGAAATACTCACTGTTCACAATGGAGAAACCGCTCTTATTTTAGATGAATTACTATGTTTATCTATTTGGCTCCTATACTTCATTGAGCCGTTAAATTTAATCTATAAAGATCAAGAGAAACTATAGTTTGATCCTTAATACAATAATCGTCCAATGTATTATGAAGAGATATCCATGCAATCAGAGCCATGCGATATAACTTTGAGAAGAAGTTGGGCTTCAATCGAATCTCCAAGACTCGACTTAAAAACATCTGCATGCTACATTGCGGTCGATTACCGTAAGAGGCAGTCGAGTGCAAAGACTTGACCCTAAACATAGACTTCATGCGGCTGACTATTCATACGACAGTCGACCGTCATTGCTGCTGCTGTTGTTCTTCTTGGTGTTGCTACTGCTCTTCCTTTCTTCGTCCAACATCGCTTGAAGCATCCTCTTACTTCATCCGTCTTCCCTTCTCATTGTATATAGTATGAAAGACATAAATCCAACAATGACAATATTAGCAACTAGGGTTTCATCTATTTTTGGTAATCATTATACTTGTAATTATTATTTTTTTTTAAAAATTGACTCGAAAGTACCAACAGTTAAAATGAAATTATCATGGAAAATAAATAAAAGAAATTTGAATAATCAGTTAAAACATTTACAATAACAAAATAACTAGGGTAAGATTACTTCATTAATACTAGTAGTTTACACGTGCGATGCATATTTTAATAAATATAGTTTTTTAAAATAAAAATTTAGACGCAGTCTTGATTTGAACCTAGGACCTTCTTTAATAGTTATGCACGTGTGTTACACGGATTGGTAGATTGATAAAATATTTACAAATGACACTAAGGCTTTCTCCCATTATAATATTAGGGATTAGAGATTGACATAATTAACTCAAAAAACAAAAAAACAAACACAAAAATAAAAACAAAAACAAAAACAAAAACAAGAAAAAGACGGAGTTTACTGCCATTTATAAAAGGTGGGTCAACCAGCAATAGTGATTGTTGTTGGGAGCAATAGAGGCGATGAGCGACGCTAATTCATGTAATTTGATTGTTGTAGCCATTAGCGATCAACTATTTTCCAAATGCAACCGGACGTAGAAAAACTGATGTTAAATTGCCTAGTGAGTATGAAAAACTGATGTTAAATTGCCTAATGCTATACTCACTGCCAATTTTTGCTATATTTCTTTTCATTATCTTTAGATGTTACACTTCAATGGATGAGAAAAGTATCCGATACAAGTGTGATATCTAAGATAATAAAAAAAATGATCGTAAAGTTAGTGGTGAGTGAAGCATTACTCTACTAAATTATAAATACTTTTAGAAGTAATTCATTTAAATTTTTTAATAATACTCACATTCATGTTATTATTGAGCTAAAATTGTTTAAATAAAAAAGAATTGTCGAACTGTGCGAAAATGATTAAGCCTTCTGGATACCACCTACAAATGGAACAGTTAAATTCAACACAACTATCCTATCGATTTCAATTCCGTGGACTGGCGACCCACATGTCATTTTCCGTTGTTATAGCGAATTCCCTTTATTACATATACTACCAGTAACATTAGTATAAACTAGTAATTTGCACGTGCGATGCACGTCCTAATAGATATAGTTTTTTAAAATAAAATTTTAGACATAATCTGGATTTGAACTTGGAACCTCCTTTATAATAGTTATGCACGTGTATTGCACGGGTTGGTCGATTGACAAAACATTTACAAATGACACTAAGGTCTTCTCCCATTATAATATTAGATTAGAAATAGGACTATTTCTTAGTTTTTAAAAATAGTGGGGGTATATGCTAATTTTCACATTTTAAATGGGGGCATTTTCTAAAATATCCCTTTTTTAGGACCTGCATGTGCATCACACGGATATGTTTGGTGGATTTAGTTTGCCGTATATTGCACGTGTTTACTCAGTTACAAAATTAGGATTTGTTTGTTTACAACCCCAACTCTCCCATTAAAATAGTAGAGATATCCAAATCCGGATCTGAACCCGTTAACAAAATCTCAAAAAATCATCATAAAAATAAATATTATATTCTCATCTTTCCCCTTATTCATCCTCAATTCTAAATCTTCCAATTCCAAACTCAAAACTCACGTTTTTTTTCCTTCCTCTTCTCTCCTTTATCTAAATCCTCCACTCGTCGCCTCCGCTTGCCGCTCACACTCCCGCTCCTTCCCGAATGGATATGAATATTTTAATAGAACACGGACCCGGATCCGGACCCGTGTGAACCATATTCGGATCCGGGTAATGAAAGACCCTACCCGACCCCACCCGAGACCAATGCTAACTACCAGTTAGATTTTGCTAGATATATGTTCCAACAATAAATGACAGAAACACCATTCTAAATTGATTCCCACGTACAAATAGCCCCATGGCCCATGCTTGCTTACAATTAAAAGGTAAATACTTTATTATTTACTCAATTACAGTAATAAACAGAAATATACAGTATTTAGATCATCTCCAACTACACTAATCATATCTCATTTTTAGTAAAAATAGTTAATTTAGGGAGAAAAATATGCTTCAACGGGACTCGCCAAACTACTACAAAAAATAGATTTATCAGATTTACTCGTCAAATCTGGCGATGTTATATTGCTCGACAAATTTTCCTTTTGCTCATTCAACCTATTGATATCGTGAAAAGGAAATTCCAAAAAAGAGCGTGAAAAGAAATTGCAAAAAAAAAGCCGGAAAAAAATCCCCCTCCCACCCCAAAAAAATATCGCTTGAAAAAAGAAACATCACTTGCAACACTCACGAAGGTCCCGATCTGAGAATTTTCATTTTCATAAAAAAAAATGTCTTGCGATTTCGCGAGATTGCAAGATTCGATCTCAGTTTTATTTTCTTCTTATCTGAGCTTTAATTATTTTAATTATTTGACATTTTCTTTTTGGCTTCAATGGATTAGTAAATAAAAATAAAAATAATTATTTTTAACCAAAATAACTAGCATGCTGTGGATTTTTTTTACCAGTCAAATTATCAAATTATTCTTTATTTTGCCTATTCTAAAGAGCTAAAATCACAAACATCTCTACTACTATAATGGGAGAAGGCCTTTATCCATAACCCAACCCGTGCAGCGCACGTGCAGGTAATTTTTTTTTTTTGTTCTTTTCATTTTCCCAATTTTTCTTCACGTGCACAGCACGTGTTTCATACTAGTGATTGGGGGGAATTTGGGATGCTGTTAGTGGGGAGCCCAAAAACTAGATCCCTAAACAGCTAAGCGCATATATTGCCACGTGTTCTGAACCCGCGTTCTGCACCACGTGTCAAATGGATAACCCCACCACCATCTCGGTCGTGGCTCAAAACTAAAAGGATAACCCCACCCACCCCGCACAGTAAAAACGTATGCGAGGTTCACAATTGACCGCCCGTTACTACGCCAAAACAAATCTACCCTTTCTTGTCGCATTCAAACCGCATAAACATGTTTATGCGGTCGCACGATTTAAATTTCAAAAATCTCGGATAGAATAAAATATTGAAAATACTAAAATAAGCTTTCGCTTTCACTGTTTCACGGTGCTGTGATTTTTTACGTGTAAATAAGAGAGAGAGTGATGGTGTGTGGGGTGACGTCATCGTAGTGCCACGTGGATGACACGACAAATGGCACTCACTGGAGAAAGTCCTATGCGAACCGCTCACGTATAGTCCAATCATCCGCCGTTTGATTAGGAGTAACGTGAATCTCAAAGTGCCTTCTACGGTCTTCAGAGATACGCATAGATTGGGCTGGACAGTAGGAATTATTTCTTTGCACCCCCGAGGAAATTATGCTCGATCGGCAGGCAGCAACTTTTGTGGGCCCCACGACATTGGGACAGCTTCCGTGACCTCGGCCCGGGCCTAGATTCTTCATCGCCACCGTCCATTCCGCACAATCGAACGGTCCATATCTGCTTAAAGCTGCCAGCTAGGTTAGGATGGATCCCACCACGTCATCGCACAGATCCAACGGCTCACATCATCCCACGGTCATAATCACGAAATCGGAACCGTCCGATCCGTTCAGTCGCTTTCGTGGTGGGCCCCGCATTAACAATAAAACAGGGAGGGGGGGGGAGGGGGAATTAGAAAAAGGCGCACTGAAAGGGGAAATATTGCGCTCGACCGGCCCCGTGGACCAATCCGGTAGTTTGCAACAGGCTACACCCCGTTCCCTTCAGCAAATCTGACCGCCACGTGTCAGTCAAAGATGCTTGAAGCGAAAAGGTAGCGATATTTTCCGAAAAACGTAGCGGCCCATGTGAGTGGAGCCACCATCGGACATTCTTTCAACGGCTGGATTGACTGACACGCTGGCACTGACCATTGCAGGCCGTCCGATCAGAAATTAGATCCAACGCTTACGATTGATTATCGGGGTGTGACTAATAATCAGGACCGTCTAATCTCACCGTAGGGTGGGGTTTGGCAAGTGGAAACTGAAATAAAGGATGAGACGACGCAGCAGAACAAGAGAAAGAAAGAAAGAAAGAAAGAAAGCTAATAAGGAAGAAAAGAAGATAGAAGAAGATAAAGAGAGATCTAATAAGAGAGAAATTTTCAGGTGCAGTGAAGTGAGATTCGAATAGATCGGAAATCTCAGATGAGAGATCTGGTAGCAAGTTCCATTTGATGAGTAAGATTCGAGAGGAGGAGAAGGCGGCGATGATGGAGAGGAACCGAGATGCGAGAAGATCATCGATGCCCGCCGTCAACGGCGGCGGCGGCGGACTTACGAGAAGACGGCAGCAGCGCACCACGAATCTCAGAGACTCACCTGGTTCCGATCTCCCCATCTTTTACAACCTTATGTATTCGATTATGTGTGTCATAAATTTGATGTCTTTTTTTTTGTTTTGAAACAGAAGAAGACGGGGGTATGGAGATGATGCAAGAGCCGCCACGGCTACGAGATCGGGGAATCAGAAAGGATCGGGATCGAGATCGGGACAGATCTAGTTTGAGGAGCAAGAGACGGAGAGGGGACATACTTATGCATGGTGGTGGGAATAATCGAGAAGACGGAGACGATACATCTGAAGAGAGCACGGATAACGAGGAAGACGATGAGGATGAGGATGTGACGGTGGTGGTCAGATTACCGCCGTCGAATTCCGTACCGACTCCATCGTCTTCCTCTAGTGTCCAGCAGCAGCAGCTGGGGAATCACCATCATGTTAGAAAAAGTAGTAGTTTTCCGGCAAAGCCGGTGAGGCCGCCGCCTCCGCCGCCTGCAACTTGGAAGGTGGCGGAGGAGGTCATCGGAGTTTCCGTGCCGAGGAAAGCTCGGACATGTAAGATTAGAAAAGTTTGAGAAAAAAAATTTTAATTTTGTTTTTTGCCAGGATGTTTTTGTTTATTTTTTATTATTTTTTATTTTTTTGGGTTGTGCAGCATCTATGAAAAGGTCACAAGAATGTTGGGTTTCAGGTGAGATGACGCATCGGCAAGCTTCGACATCGCCGGCGAGGCCCAGCCCTTCGTCGGCGACTCCAGTTTCGCCGGCTGCAGCCATCTCGCCTTCTTCCTCTAATGTTTCAGTTCGCAAAAAGGTAGGATTTGGATTTGGATTTGGATTTAGATTTTTTTTCCTTTTTTCTATTCAGTGGTTTGACCTTATCTTTCCAATTTTGTTTGCAGAAACCAATCAGTGTTAGTAAGCACAGACCGCCGAAGATGTCCAAGTCATCAGCTGCATCGTCCTCCATTCAGGAGATCGAGATCGAGGTAGCCGAGGTTCTGTACGGAATGACAAGACAAGCTCCACCTCCACCTTCCTCCAACAACAAGGAGGAGAGCAGCAGTAAGGTTGAGTCGAAAGAGACAAACGGTCTCGGTGCCGAAGCTAGACCACAAACTCCCATGGCGGCCACCGGTACTTAGCAGCAAAATTCACTTCTTTTTCTTATTCTTCTTTTTGTGGTTGATGCTGAGATTGTTTCTGAAATTTGATGGTTTTTCAGTTCCGAAGAGGAAGAGGCCGAGACTGAAGATCGATGAGGAGAGCCCGACGAGGACTGAACCTGAGGAGGCCGCGGCGGTGGGTTCTACTTCGCCAAGAGCGGAGAAGATGCCGTCAGTGTCGCCTGCGGTTGAAAATGGTGATGGGTCGAGCGCTCAAGTAATTGATGATGGGGATCGAGATTCGGATTTGAAGGGATTGGTGGAAGGGAAGGAGCAAAGTAGGTTGAAGGAAGAAGCAGCTGCTGCGACTATGGCTTCAAAGTCAACGGACGCCGATTCCGAAGTTAAACCTGATGAAGTAACTACTCAAGCTGCAAGCAAAACGTGAGTTTGAAGATTCAATTGAACCTTTTCGTTATCCACTTTTCTTGTTTGCATCTTTTCGAAATTTTGATGGTTTTGGTATTATTTTCAGTTTGCCAGCAAATGAAATCCCGCAAGAAGAGAAGTTCAGTATTGATCTAATGGTGGGTGGGTGTTTGATCAGTTATAAGGAAGTTGTGTGTGTTTGTTTGTTTTTTTAATTTTTCCTTAAAATTTTGAATTTCGGTTTGTGCAGGCTCCGCCTCCGCTACCTGAGAAGTCATCTTCAGAGGAGAAGCCGCTTGCCGCCCCAGAAAAGAAAATTGTAGGCCAAAACCTGAAAATTGCCTTGTATGTTTACTGAAATTTTGGGCCTTTCGATGCTTACGATTTTTCCCATTTCCCCTTTTGATGTTTCAGGCGGTGGAATATGACATTGTGAATAGAGAAGCAGCAGAGAATGCGGAGAAGTCATCGAAGAATGAAGTGTTGATGTCCTCTGACGATCGGAATGCTGGGAAATTCCTAGCTGAGGAATTTGATCTGAGGAAGCAGCAGCAGATTTTGAAAGAGAAGGCCCCTGAATTGCAGTTGGATTTAGAGAAGCAGGATAAAGACGGCCTCACCCTCGGTTCCGGCAGCAACAAACCACAGCAGCAGCAGCAGCAGCAGCAGCAGAAGGTTCCAAAGCAGCAACTTAAACAATCTGCAAGAGTCGAACCTAAACAAGAGAAGCCTGGTAAGATTTTCTTATTTCTTACATTTTTATCCCCCCCTATTTTTTTTTTGTTCGTCTTTAGTTGTTGAGCATCAAATGGAAACATGTGTACATTTGATTCCAGCTCAATCTGCATCGTTGCCTTTGCCTGTGTCAATGCCTGGTTGGCCCGGTGGTTTTCCTTATTTTGGGTAAGCAATGCCATTCAATTTTTCTCCTTCTGTTTTCCTGTTTTTGGCTGGGTACTTATTGATGTTTATCTTCATTTTCCATTATCAGGTACGTGGGTCAGCGTCCACCACTACAGGCAGTTCTACCCATGGATGGCAGTACCTCAGGATCTGCTAACACTCTACAGGTATCCTTTTGTCACCACCTCCTCTACTCTTTGTTGTTAACCTCTTTATCATAATCCTGTCCTTGTATTTGATATTGTAATCCATCAGGCACCACCACATTTGGTTCAATCGCAACCAGTGCCCCGACCAAAACTGTGTTCGACCCATCTGTACATTGCGCAGAACATTCACTACCACCAACAAATCGCACGCATGAACCCCTTGTGGCCGCCCCCTTCGGCAACAGCAACTATGGTTGCTGCAGCAGCTCCCCCTGTTTATGGTAGGGCTGCCAAGCAGTACAATCTCAATTCAGTGCCTCCTCCATTTGATTCGTCCGCTGCTATCCTCGGAAACTCTTTACAGGTGGGAGGGTTTCCTCAGAGGAGTGTAGACAAATCTAACCCTGCTGCAGTTGCAATGCTATATACTGGCCCTCCCCCAATTGAAAAAGGCTCTGCCTCGCCAGCATTAGCACCAACTAATAGTAGTAATGCTGCTAATGCGTACATGGAACAAGCTGCACAAGCAAAGCAGCAGTTCTTGATGCAGCATTCACAATCTGGAGCTTCACCAGCACCACACAACATGATTGTGAGATTTCTGCACATCTGTTTCGATATTAATCTTTCATTTGATTTTGTTGATTGATTGCGGTTCATTGATTTATTCATGGTCTATGTATATATTGTATATCTTGCAGCAGGGCCCTGCATTCATTTTCCCCATAAGCCAACAGCATTCTTCGGTGGCAAACCACCGAACGGGAGGAGCATCGCCATCATTAAAATCAAATGCCCCAGTGAGCAATGTACCTGCTCCTTCTGTTAGTTTGACACCTGGACATTCAACACCAGCGACTACTACATTGAGCTTCAACTATCCCGGTTTGTCCCCAAATGATGCTCCTGGTGCCCAGTACATGGCAATTGTCCCAAACAATGGTGCATACTCATTCCCTATAGCAGCTGCGCAAGTCGGGGGTCCGCCACCTTACAGAGGGGCAGGGGGAGCAACCGCTGCAACCCCAGGTGGTCAAACTGCTATTCCTTTCATGCCGTTTTTAACACCACCACAGCAGCAGCAGCAGCAGCAGCAGCAGCAGCAAAAGCAATGGCAGCATCAGATTCAGCAGCAACAACAACAGCAACAGCTCGTGCAAAAGCAGTCAATGAATCAGCAGCTTATGCAGATGCAGCAGCTATCATCTTCTCCGCAATCTCATCCGAAGCCCACCACTTCAGCTGGTTCCTCAACTTCACAGAAACACACACACCACCAGTCTCAACATCAACATCAACAACATTTGGGTCCTCCTCCACATGAGGACAGCCCATCCACTGCTGACAGCAGCAGCAGAATGTTACAAGCTCAGAAGAGCATATACAGCACCCAAAACTTTGCTGCTATGTCATCCTTGCATTCCCCTCAAAATTTTGCCTTGGTCTCTTCTCCTTCAACTGGTGGTGGGGCCCACAATGAGAACAAGAACCAGCAGCAAACTACAAATCTATCTCCTCAGGCAGCTTATGCCATGTCCTTTGCTCCCTTTGGTGGTGGGTTTGCTGCAGCTACAGGTGCTGCTGCACCGGCGGGTCTTGATTTCCCAGCCATTGTTCAGAACCCTGCTCTGTTCCAGAACTTTCCGGAAGTGTCCAGACATGGCTACCAAATTGCAACAGCCGCTGCGACAGCTGCAGCAGCTGCTGCTCAGGCGGCACAACAACATAAGAAGGTCGCTCACCTTGAAGAAGGAAAACCTGGAGGTGATTCTCATTCGAATGCTAATGTGGCTACTACTGCTGAAGAGGGAAAGAAGAACAATTCTGCTAGTGTCAGTCACTCCCTCAGCTTCTCGAGACCCGGTAATGATCCATCTCCAGCCCCCTCTTCTAATATCCAAAATGCCCTTGCTGAGAATGCGAATAATGCCCGGGCATTGAATTCTTCCACTGCCTCCGGTTCTGCCATGGCCACCTCCGCTAGTAACTCTCCCAGTCCACAGCAGCAACAACAAATGATTCAGTTTCGGACACAACAGCAGCAAGTGTTGCAGTATCAGCAGCTGCAACACCATCAAATGCAGATGATCAATATGAAGACTTCTGCTGCTCATAACAGCAGTTCCCCGGGCTCCACCATGGCTGTAAGATTTCCTCAAGGTGGACTGCAAGGTTTCCCTCCATCTCTCATTCAACAAGGTGGTGGTAATACTGATGCTGCTATGTCTCTTCAATGGAAGGTGGCAGCCGCAGCTTCAGGCATGAGAACGGCAACACCACCAGCAGCCCTGCCTGCTTCTGCAACTACAACTTCATCTTCCTCTGCGAAGAACCAACTAATCCCCCAACAGCAGCAACAACAGTCTAATAAATCATTAGGAGGTGCTCACCAAACACAGATCTCATTTGGGGTTACTTCCTCGTCTAGTAAACCACTAGGGCGAGCTGGATCACCTCAGAATTCTCTATTAAAAACCAGTGCAGCTGGTGGTGGTGGTGAGAATAGTGGAAACAGCCCACGTGCTTCATCGAGTTTCAAACCCGGGCAACTACCAGGTTCTATACAGCAACAGCAAGCAGCTGGAGCTGCAAATCTGAACAAATCATCGTCATCATCATCCCCCATTCGTAATAGGAACAACATGACTACTACTTCCATCCTTGGTCACCCCCCCCACATCATTACTTCCTCCACTTCTACAACTGCCACAACCACCACCAAAAACCAACAACAATCCCATCAGCAACAGTCCCAGAAACAATCCTCTTTCCAACCACTGCAGCAACCACATATCTTCAACAATCCTTACATCCAACAACAGGCATCATCCATAGCTGGAGGCACTTTCACTTACCGAGATCAAATGGAACAAACACAACAACTAGTACGTGAGCGACAAGAAGAGCGCAAGTCTCGGTCCAATTCATCAGTAGAAGCATCACCGTCAGTTCCTGGACGCACTGTCACTTATCAAGAACAAATCGAACAACTACAGCTACAGCGATTACATCATCAGGCTGAACTAGAAAAGCAAGAAAGCAAGTCGAGGTCCAATTCATCTGTAGAAGTTGGGACGTCGAATCCTGCACACAGACGGCAGGTTGATCAAGTAGAGCACATGAAGCAGCAACAACAGCAACTAGAGCAGGTAAAGCAGCAGCAGCAGCAGAAATCAAATCAAGCTGCTGCTGCTGCTGAGCTTCTACATAAACATCAACTTGAGATGGTAAAACAGAAATCCAATCAAGCTGCTACTGAGCTTCAGAAGCAACATCAGAAAGCAATGCAACAAGGCCAGGCCTCTCCCCACATGCGGCAACAAATTACTCAACAAGCAAAATCGTCGTCCACTACCAGTCAGTCTTATCCACCAGCAAACCCTGCTGTCATAATGCACCTACAAAAGCAGTTGCACCAAAATAACTCGCCAACCCAGCAAGGTAAAGCTGCTGCTGCTGCCGCCGCTACTAGTACTGCTAATACTCAGCCCAATAATGCTGCTGCAATGCAGAGGCAACAACTTGAAAATTATGAGCAAATACGGAAGCAGCAGCAGCAGAATTCAACCTCTTCGGCGATGCTCTCATTGTCGTCTTCTTCTCCATCCCCCATCTCTGACTCCACTGCTGGGAAGACTCCAAGTAGCGTTAAGGCACAGCAGTATCCTGCAGGTGCATTTATGGCAACTCGTCCTCCTGTCATGCCTGCTGGCTTCCCTTACATCAACACGATGCCACCACCTTCATCTGTTACTGTGAAACCTGCCTCTGCTGCTGCTACAGACCAGAAACAGCCTACTGCAACCAGTAAGTCTCAACTCAATTATTGTTTTTAGTTTGATCTACTACTTTCTGGTGAGCTGTGGGAAGAAAGATAACATACATGATTTACTGTGCTGGGTGGCTTAATGCGTGAGTTAATAGCAATTCACAAGGTTTGGTGATCTTGAGATATTATACGCTTGCAAGTTGGGTTGTCACTGAATTGTGGTGTCTTTAATGTTTTGGATTGCAGGGAAAGACAGTGTGCATGCAAGTTGGAAACCGGAGAAGAGATAGAGAATGCTGCTTGAAGTGGTGTTGTTTTGGAGGTTTTTGGCAATGGCAACCGGAAATGGGTTTTTTTTTTGGCCGATGCTCGCAGCTAAAAGCAGGTGGTGAATGGAAGACGATTGAACCCATGTCTGCCCACAATTTTGGAGGGTGAAATAGAGTAAGGATGAAAGAAAATGTAGAAGGCCCCTTTAAGCTTTACCTCTAGAGAGATATTGATATATAACATACACTTGACACTTTCCCTCTTCTTTCCTTCCTTTTCATTGATTGAATATGCATGGTGTGTGAATGGTGAAACAGGCTGAGAGGAAAAGGGGAAAAGGGTATAAGAGGGTAGGCGAACAAGTAGAGGGTTGGGTTGTCGGCCATGATGATCCCACAAAAATGAGCCCTTACATACCTTTTTGATTTCTGGGTTAGATTACAAGTTAGAAGAGGAAGAGAGTGAGTGAGAGTGAAAGAGAAGCACAGAACAGTAGAGTAAGAGAGAGAGAGAGAGATAGGGGCTCAAATCTTCTTGTTGATTAGCTGAACTGAGCTAACCTGATATCAGTGACATGTACCAATTGTGTAAAAAAAAATTCCATTTGAACTTTTTAAAACCGTATTATATTATTTATTCTCTCTCTCTCTCTCTCTCTCTCTCTCTCTCTCTCCCTCCCTCTCCCTCTCTTTTTCCCCCTTTCTATTTTAGCCCAGGAAAAGAAAATGGCATATGGTTTCAGGTCCATATGACTTATTAATATTGAATGTGGAATTGAATTTGATGGCGGTCTACTTTTCTTTTCAGTTTGCGTGGCTTTCTTTCTCGGTGTGTTTGATACAGGATGGTGGGGTCCATTTTAATATTATGTGGTTAATTTTATTATGTGGACATATTTCTATGGGTGCTGTTTGGTAGTATCATTTTCTACTGCTTCTTGAAAGCGCTTTATCTCCTCCTCTGTTTAATTGAATACAAGTATTACTTTACTTTTTGTGTGTGAAAACTCTGCTACTTTGGACTGAGAATATGAGAGAGATGTTGATGGAGGGTGGAAAGTAATGTTTAGTTTAGCAAATGTGGAGTTGGTAGGAAACAGAAATCTAGTGACCACCATCTATGTTAATCATAGAAAGTCTCTGAATTTAAGTGTGTCCAACTTGAAGCCAAATTTTTTTAAAAAAATAATTAAAGATTTGCCCATCTCTATCACGTCTCTCTTTCCCCACTTCCTCTCGTCGCCTTTGCCTGTAGGCACAGCTTCTTACTCTGCAGCTGCACCTAAACGTGCATCCCCTTGATCCAAGCTGCTCCTTCCGGTAACTCACTCGAACTATATCGGGGACTCTTAATCTTCTCCCATCTCTCTCCCTATTGCATTGTCGCTGAATTTTTTTTTAATAAAAAATATAATTAATTAATTAATTTATTTATTTATATTATAGGAGAAATGTGGAGTATGGTCATCCTGTTTCATTAATAAGGAGTTAATAAAACAATAGTACATAGCCTACAATACATGAAAGAAAACATAATTTTTTTCCTAGCATGGGGGGTGGGACAACACAAAAGTACATATATGCTTTTACAAAATATATCAAAACATCCAACTCTCCCCAACAAAAGTACAACAAAAAACAACAACTCCCTCCAACAAAGCCCTGGGGTGGTGTGGGATCTATGAACAGTACGACCTTATAACCAAGCTAACAGAGTACATCGAAGGCTCTACTTCCCCCAACAAAAACGCTGGGGTGGTGGGGATCAATCACCAATACCTGTCTAACAAGTAGGGCACATTCCTCAGTCTAGCATCGGCCCCAACTCGACTTCATCATCATCGTACTCCACCTGGAAGACGGTCGCGATCCTTCCTCTAGGACCTGCTGCGGCAATATTTGCCCAAAATGAAATAAGATGCATAATGCGAGTCAAATTACTAGAAATACTATTACATGTCACACGGAAGTAATAATTATTCCAGTCTAGCCAAAGTCCCCAGGTCGTAGCGGCGATAGCAATAAACCAAGCTTCTCTCATCGCTCGTCTCTTAGTAGCGAACTTTGGTCCTACTCACAAATCCTCATACTTACTCGGGTACTCATTCGTCCCCAGGGCGCCAAGTACTCTACAAGGACTGCTTTGCTCCATGTCTGGTTTTGTTGTCATTAGTATTCTCTGCCTGCCACCATGCTCTCTTTTTTCTGCTTGCCTCTTTCTGTGTTTATAACACCATTGTTCAATGTGTAGGGGGTAGGGGTAGAAAGATGAAAGCACCGACTCTTTCCGGTGTTTGATTGCCTACTTTGCAAGCGGGCGATGCATATTTCTTGTTATATGAATCTATATAATAAAACACAAAGAAAGCTATCAAGTGGCTCTCCTTCAATTCTCCCAAAAATCAAAGGCCCAGATCTAACCTCACAATACATATTTTTCCCCCCAAAAGTTTCCTTCCAAAACTCAAATTCAAATCCCCCATCCAAAACAACTCCTATATTTATTAATTTTTTCCCCCTCTCTCTCTCTCTCTCCCTCCCTCTTCTATTCAAAAAATTAAGAAAATAAAATTTTTAAAAAATTAAAAAAAATTAAAAATTTAAAAACTTTAAAAATAATTCAAAAAAAAAAAAATCATATAATATGTTTTTTGCTCTGTGTTTGCTACTTCAATTAATTTGCTGGACCTCCAAAACTATTTTATATGATCAAATAAGGTGCACCATTCCGAATATGTACCGTAAGCACGTGTCATCGGGCAAACCTAGTTCAATTATAAGTGTCATGTTTTACCCCTATGTGCTTCTTTCCTCATTTTACACTCTTTTTTAATTTTTTTTTTAAATTTTAAATTTTTATTTTTTTAACTCGTACTCAAACTTTACGATATCCCATTGTGAATAAGACATCATCACGGGACACTGCCTCTTAACACTGACATACTCGAAAAAGTGCAAATCAAATGTAACACCATAATGCAAATTTCTAAATGTACTACTTCAAAGCAGCATATATAGCACAATACCCAAATGTACTACTTCAAAGCAGCATATATAGCACAAACCAACTTATTGGGTAAGAGACTTGTTAATTGGTCTCAACCCTTTATGATGCCCACAACTCAATGATCTAACATTTATGACGATAGACACATATACAACTCGTGTACAACTTGTGTCTATGACGATATGACGATATGACGATGGACACGTACGACGATAGACACATATACAACTTGTGTCTCAGCTGGAAAATAAATTAAATAATAATAATAATAATAAGTACAGTTCAATAGTATATATAAGCCAACTTACAGTTCCACGATAATAATAAAATTGACTGTATCATAAATTGGGGATAAATTAAATCAGTCTTAAATAAAATAGATCAAACAGAAATAACCAAGAGATACAGATTTAAGAAATTCAAAATCTTCAAAAAAGTGCTGAGGCATTGAATTACCACAGTAAACACCTTGAGTTTTTTTGATGAACCGGATAGGGTCTTGTAACCCCAGCCAACAAATCAATAATATATTAAAACAACTCAAAATGTAAATTTTACAAGCAGTAAGATGTGAACTGATAACAGAGAAAAGGAAAAGAAATACAACATAGAGCAACACTAGAGAAAAGAAAAAAGGAACCACGTCGCAGCAAGAGCCTCTCTCATGCAACAGGAAACAAACAACAAGCAAGCGATCGGCAAGCTGAACTGCAGAAGGAGACCAAACGCTCCAAAGCCCGAGCTACCTCGACCAAGCCCATCGAGGAACACCTCCACTAGGGTGCCGAAAGCAACCACTACAGCACAACCTCCCTGAAGACCATGATCGAAACAGACAGTCCAGACCACGGGCCAAAGAAAGCGAACTCAGGCCAGCCAACAGAACAGCAATAAAAGGTCACAATAAGACGATCCCTTAACCAAAACCAAAAGGTTGCCGCAAACCACTCTTCACACCCAGATAAAGAATAGAAAGAGTAGGGAAGAAAGCTCTAACCGAAGCAATACCATGAAAATAGATCAGCCCCATAAAGAGAAAGGAGCAGAGCAATAAACAAACCATTCGCAAGCAAGAACAACCCATCATCGAACGCAAATGCTACCAAACAGCAGATAAGTAACAACATAACCAGAGACACTAAAGAGACAAAACCAAAATCCGAGGAAAACAAGCCATCCCAATGCAAAGGATCAGGAAGAAAAGGCCAAGTAGCTCAACCGAAGCAGCCACAATAATCAAACAAGCGCCCAACATGCCCAGACAAAAGATCAGAAAAAGAGAATTTAGGCTAAAGCAATAACGAAGGAAACATTCACATACTAGAAAACAGAGTATAATATAAGCAGCGTATACAAAAAACAAAGCCCAAAGCATCTTAAGAACAGAAACAAAAGACTGGGGAAAGCATCCCACAGATGGAGAAGGCAACAGCCTCACAAAAAAACCCCATCAAAACCCAGAAGTAAGCTTCAGTTAAAGAGCGCCAGCATGGAATGGAGCAAAGGGATAGGAGCTCCGCAATGGAGAAAGTTAATCCTGCAAATGGAAAAGAGGAAGAAGAGAAAATATAAGTCCATAGTCAAGGAAAACAAAATTATAATGCATTAAGAGTGCGCAGACAAAGAACTGCATCAATTAATTTTTGGAAAGCATTAGAGTCGATGTCTTTGGGTTTCAAACCCGAAGCCCAAAGATTGAAAAGAAATAGAAAATCGTCAATCATCGCGGAAATAGAGGAAACACGATGTTGAAAAACTCGGGAGTTCCTATCTTTCCAAATGATCCAGATGAGGGTATGAACCGACAAAATCCAAGCACTTCGAAACGAAAAATTCGAAGGCTTAGATAACCAAACAGAGGCTAAAACTGGAGGTAAGGATCCCGTACCCTACGCTAGAGAGCAAATCTTCCATAACGGAGGAAACACCTTGAGCAAATCTTCCATAACGGAGGAAACACCTTGAGTTTTAAAACTAACTACTATTATACACGTGCTGTGCACGTGGAGGAAATTTGGGGGGAATGAAAAGGACAAAAAAAAATTTACCTGCACGTGTGCTGTACGGGTTGGGTTACGGACAAAGGCCTTCTCCCATTATAGTAGTAGAGAAGTTACGGTGCTATTTGCCATATGAACCCTTAACTCAAAGTATATTTATACACTGCAGTAAAACTACATATAACCAGATTTTTTTTGCGAAAAGAAAAATATTTACACATTTTAAAAAAAAAATTAAAAACCCCCGATAAATGGTTCTATTTTTAGTTTTTCTTTTTCGAAATCTTTTGTGAAATCTTTTTTGTCACTAATGGGAGCTAGCTGGATATTCTCTTCGGCGTGTTCATACAATGTCCTTTTAAGTGGTGGTATCTATCTGTAGGATTTTATTTATTTTCGAGAAACACCAATAACATCAAAGAAAAAAATTCGAGTCAACAGATGCATGCATTTAGGAGTAGAATGTATTAATACTTTCTACTTTTTTTTTTTTTTTTAATGAAACGGATAGGATCTTTGTAACCCCAGCCAACAGAATAATAATATATAAAAACTAAACAAAAAGTCAATTTTACAAGCCGTAAAATGAAGACTGATAACAGAGAAATAGTATTATCAGTCAATTTTACAACCCCAGACTGATAATACTTTCTACTTTCATTATCATTCAACATGTTCATTTTTATGGTTGCTTGTAGTCTTCTTTTCTGTTCACAAAGTCTAATCTAAATGAAAAGTGGATGAGGAGCTTCTGCTGATGGGCTGGGAACTGTTACGGAATTTATGGGTAATTTTAGATTAGGTCACTAGCTTATAATTGACTCTCCTAGATCCCTTGACTTTTTAGTTTTTAAACTCACCAAAAAAAAATATGGATCAATTCCACACGGGTCACTAACAAATGTGGAAATTCCATACACCCCAACTCACATATGAATATTTTTTTATAACTCACTAACTTGCTATTCTTACTATTCTTACGTTAAATTTTACCGCGAGTTTAAAAATGACTATTTTGCCCTCTTTTAAAATTAATGGTTAACGTTTAGGGTTAAGATTATTTTAAAAATTAAGGACTAAAAATGACTATTTTGCCTTTTTTTAAAAATTCTAACTCTAACCCTAACATAATCCTAAACCCTAAACCCTTAACCATAAATTCTAAACCCTAAACCATAAATCCCTAACCTAAACCCTAAATGGAGGGCAAAAAAGTCATTTTTATACACAGGGTAAGATTTAACATAAGTAGAGTGACAATAACAAAAAAAGTACTTTTTTGACATTGGTCAATATTGTGAGTGAGTTATATGGAAATATCAATTTTTGAGTAAGGTATATGGAATTTTCATATTTGTTAATGACCCATGTGGGAAAAACCCTTTAATATATACTAGTAATTTATACGTGTAATGCACATCTTAATAAATATAGTTTTTTTAAAGTAAAAATTCGGACGTAGTCTGGGCTTGAATTTGAGACCTCCTTTATAATAGCTGTACATGTGTGATGCACGGGTTTGTTTGTTTACAAATGACAACTCCAACTCTCCCATTATAATATTAGAGATAATTAATATATATTCGGAGTAAAGTGTAGGTGGTTGCGACTTCTGTCTTATTTTATACAAGTATAATGTACGTGCGATGCATGCCTATAAAAAGTATAGTCATTAAATTAAATGAATATATATCCAATAAGAAAAGAAATAGTTATATTTGAATGTTTTGATTTGGGCTACACGTGCGGTGCACGCTTATATTTGTTGTATATAGTTTGTATGTGTATTGCACGAATTTGTTTGGTTGCAAAGTTAGGGTTTGTTTGGTTATAAAGCCCAACTCTTCCATTAAAATAGTATATATATAAAATAGTATATATATATATATATATATATATATATATATATATATATATATATATATATATGAACTTCTTGGATTATAACCAAACAAACCCTAAACAATATATAATCTATATTATTTTTATAAGTTATCTATTATGTACTGCCATTATAATTGTTTTGAGATATATAATATGGATTATATAATATTGTTTTGAGATTTATGTACTGCCATTATAATTTATAAGTTATAATTGTCTGAGGGTTATAAATAGAGTTAAAAAATCAAGGGCTTTATTGACATTCTCCCTTTGATCAAAGAAGATATTTTTTTTTAAAGTTTCATAGTTGCGTCTGTTCAATATTTAAGGTAGTTTATAAGGGTATGTAGGCAAAAATGTTCTTAGGTTTTCATATATGGAAGAAGTTTTTATGGTATTTAAAGTATGTTAGGATTCCTTTGAAATTTTTTGTCATAAGACACTTTTTGAAAATATTTGTAAAAATAGGACAGTTGCTCAAGTATTTGTGCTTGTGGACTCAACAACTAAACTCGTCAATCCCAACGGCGAGTTTAGTTGTTTCATGTTCACTGTTGCGACACGACGAGTTTAGTGCTAATTTTTTGAAAAACTCGCAGTTCTCAATGGCGAGTTCAGTTCAAAATTTTCAATGAAGACTTGCTATTTCCAACGGTGATGACATTTATACTAGGCTCGTTGTTGGGAATTGCAAGTTTAGTTCAAAAATTTGAAAGAAGACTCGCCGTTCCCAATGGCGATGACATTTATACTAGACTCGCAGTTGGGAAAGGCAAGGATGTAGGATATTTCACAGAGAGTGAAACATTCTGTTGGACTTAATGAATTTTCGAAAAAAACTCCATAAAATTTTTTTTGGAACTAAATTCGCCGTTCCCAACAGAGAGTTTAGTGTAAATGTCCTCGTCGTTGGGAATAGTGAGTCTTCATTGAAAAATTTGAACTAAACTTGCTATTCCCAACAACGAGTCTGGTATAAATGTTATCGCCGCTGGGAACGAGTTTTCATTGAAATTTTTTGAATTGAACTCGTTATTGTGAACGGCGAGTTTCTAAAAAAAATAGCACTAAACTCGCCGTGTCCCAACAGCGAGCATGAAACAACTAAACTCAACATTTGGAATGATGAGTTTAGTTGTTGAGTGCACAAACATAAATACTCTGAGAACTGTTCTATAAGTACAAATGTTTTCAAAAGGTGGCATATAATAGATTAAAAAATTGATTCATTTGATATATTTATATGGCAGTTGTATTGGGATTATTTTTCAAAATTTTTGTTGGTTTTAAATGAAATGAATTTCCTTATTTCTTTTGTGTAATTGAAATATTCGTTCTAAAGTAACACTGACAAAACTTTTCTTTGTTTCTCTTCTCTTCTTTTTCCTTCATTTAAAGTTAGCTGTAGATTAGAAAATAAATAAATAAATAAATAAAAATTAAAGTTGCGTAAAGATAACGCGGACCCACATCAATCTAGCTATCTATCTTGAGTTAACTAACCCCACAAATAGAAAAGAAAGAAAGAAAGTCCAAAGCCAGTTGACCCCACACATGAAATAGGAAAAAAGTATACTGAGTCTAGATGAGATTTTTTTTTAATATACCGTTTATAAAAATTATTTGTAGCAAGAGAACAGTTATCACAGTATTTGTGCTCGTGAACTCAATAACTGAACTCGCCGTTTCTAACGACGAGTTTAGTTAAAACTACAAGTAGGTTACCAAACACGTATCCAGTGTGGGTCATCCACAAGTTTAGATACCCGTGGTAATTGTGAGAGAGAGGAAAAAGAAAGTATGCGAGATGAAAAGGTCCCAGAGTAGGGGTTTCAATATCGCCTATTTGGAGAATGGATCTCCGACCATCTCCGACCATGCAGCCTCTACTCCGATCTTTCTTTTCTTCTTCTTCTCCGACATCTTAGCCTGATCCATCTTGCCCTCTCCATCTTCCCCAGCACTCTCAACCTATACCACCACCATCACAACAAGCCTACCCTCACTTCCTCCCTTTTTTCTCAATGCACCGGACCATTTTGCTTCATTCCGCCCCCGTGCTGTCGGAAGTAGAGTTGAGTGGGTGCGGACCCAACGAGAGGGCCTGCTACACCGACTGCCCCCCCTCCTCCCCCCACCGCCTCTGAGATCCCACCCCCCCACCTGGCCCAAACAACGGCCCCTGTCACACTACCATCGGCTGCTCCTCCTGAGCACAGCCCCCAGCCACAACCTACTCCGGTGACCCCCCCCCCCCCCCCCCCCGAGGGGGATGCCCCTAGACTCAGGCATGCACTCTCCCCACAGCGGGCACACCGAAGTGCACTTCATCGCTAAGAGGGGAGAGGCAATACTCATCATCTTCATCATCAGGACGTGCCTCCGAGGGGACGGGCCAATAGAGAGGGTCCTCCTACTCGCTACTGTGAGCGTAGAAGAACCCCCTCCCCCCACGGTCCAGCATCGCCCTCAGAAGCATCAAGGCTACAGAGGGATAGAGATTACAGGGACCACCGCTATCGCCAGAGGCAACCAGAGGCTTTTCAGAGAATCAACCACAACCAACACAGTCACAACCAACACAATCACAATGCCCAAGGAATTCAGCAGGGTTATGGCCGCAATGTGTCTTACAACAACCAACAAAGTAGCAGCTCCAATGTAATAGTGAAATGCACCATGATTCCCCCTTCTCACCCTAGGCCTTTAACCTCACACACCCCTCCTCAACACCCCCCCCCCCCACACACACACACACAACAAAGTGAGGATGCACCCGACCCCCTCAAATCCGTCATCGTTTGGGCCCAAGGAGGGGATCCAAACGAAGAGGAACAAGAAAGGGAGGTACAAGCTCAGATTGTGGAAGCGGCGGAGGAGTGACAAGTAGTTGCCAAAGGGGGAAAGAAGAAACAGAGATCCACACCACCACCAGACCAACAGGACAACAACAGTCACAGCCCACCTCCACCACCATTTCAACAAGATAACAGGAAAAGGAAAAAGAAAACCAGTACCGTGCTTCAATTGTGGGGATTTAGGGCATTACCGAACAGAGTGCACCAAAGAGGTGCGCTGCCTGAGGTGCATAAAGTGGGCCCACATGTCATACACTTGCACGAATGTAATCAGCTCAAGCAACGACGAGGAGAGGCAAGTGTGCAGAGGAAGGTCGCCGGAGAGCCCAACACTGATCAAATTGGCTAATAGCTTAGAAACGATCAAGAATGAAGAAAATGGCTCCACCAATGGTGTGCGATAGCCAAAGTGCGATCAGGTTGCCCCTCCGAAGCACACCATCTCCATGCCTTGAACCTCAAATGGCCTATGCGAGCTGACCAAGATTGGGTAGTAAAGAAAATGTGCCATCTTCAATTTCTAGTGTCTTTCCCATCACCCCAGAAGATGATTGAAGTCACCGGAATGGGTTCGGTGGATTTTGGCTTCTTCAAAATCGAATTCACGGCATGGTCACCGAATTTTGGTGCAGAATTACCGCAAGGAGATAAGTATTGGATTTGGATACATAACGTGACTTTGCATTTTTGAAAGAAAGAGGCCCTTCAAGAGATTGTCTCCGACTTTGGAACGGTAGAAGCCATCGACGAGAAAACTATTTGCCGCTCGGAGATAGTATCAGCGAGGATTCTCATTCGAAGCGGAGACATCTCTCTAATGCCTAGATTTGCCAAAGTCTTCTCGTTCAAGGAGGCTTACCTCATCCGGTCTGTGCTAGACAAGAGAGCGGAGACAGAGGAACCCATCACTTCCCCCAAACCTCCTCCCTCTATCAGAGATGGCAGATCTTTCAAACAGGTGGTATCACCGGAGTGGGATCTCACCATTGACGGAGCACATGAAGTGGAGCGTGCTCACAAAGAGGTGATCAAAGCAGCTAGAGGGAGGGACGGTCACCGAGAGACTGCGGCGGAGGGATCAGAACCTCAAGGCCTAAGGCCGATCACCGGTGGTCAAGGAAGAGGTTTGGCCATGGGATCAAATGAGCAGGATGGAAGGAGCCCAGATTTGGTAAGTTTCGAAGGGTCAGAGACTAGCAACGGTAAAAGGGTCAAAAGAATTACCCAAAATGGTGGTCAAGCTCTGCATGTAGGTAAGGAGGGGCATGTTGTGGCTCAGAGAAGGGGGACAGGGCACGCAGGCCCTAAAAATGGCAAAAATCCACTCCGTAGCAACATGCAAGCTTCGGGACAAGAGTTGGTGAAGGAAAGCACCACTTTGGGGAAGAAGACAAGCGAAAAAGATACATCGACTAGGGAGTTGATAACGAAGCTTGGGATGTCACCAGAGAGAAAAAAAGGGGCTTCTCAGGGTCAAGGCAGCCAGTATGCAGGCGCCTTTTTGGAGAAAATGACAAGCAATGAGCTACTCGTTAACAGAGGAGAGAGCTCAAAGGAGAGCGAGAAGAAAGGGGTTTTTGAATCTCAACATTTGAGGAAGCTCAAAAGGGGTAAAGAAGACAACGAAGGAACCTTTGCGCTTAAGGTAAAGGAAAAGGAGCTGGCGACTGTTGCATTGAACCAACCGCCTTTAACTTCGAAAAGCACCCACGCTGCACCAGCCGCAGAGACTCCCAATCATAGGGAGCCACGTGGCGAGGGGGGTGTGCTTACCGCCCAGATACGACAGCCGGTGCTCTCGACTTTCGAGAGAGGGGATAACATGAACCGCGGAGGATGGAAAGAATTTAATATCGATGCTGTTAGATGCACAGGGTTACGGAAGGAGTGTTTTGTAGGAGTTAGTGGGCCCAAAGAGGGGCCCAAAATGCTTATTATTGCATCTGAGCCAAGTACAACTACAAAATTGAACAATCAGGTTCAACTTCATATGGGTAGTGGGCCCATCGAGGGGTCCGCGACTGGAAGCACCATCATTCTTGCAGAACCATCATCAATTTGTGGGCTCAATAAGGAGTCCATGATGATAGACTCTACTCTACAACTGGATATTCAGCATGCAGATAGTGATGAGGACCTAGAAGGGCGCTTAAATCTGGATAAAAAATTCTCATTCACAGATGAGGAGTCAAAGAATCTAGAGTTTATTGCTGATACATAGAGAGAGATTTTGCCAGAGATGGTCTTGTCCACACTCCCAGAATCAGCACCTGGATATAGTACCGGAGCATCTAGCAGGACAACTGGGTTTAGGGTTCAACGGTCGCTTAAGAGGGCTCATGTGGAGTCCTTGGATGACTATCTAGAGGTGGCGGTGCCGGCCAAAGCGGCAAAATTCGACGACGGAGGTACGAGATTTTTTTTTAGCTTCTATATTAAATTTCATGTCAGACTCTGATATTTTTACCCTAGCTCAAACCTGTGGGTTAGAAGTTTGGGATGTAGAACGAAATGCCTTACTGCTCAACAAAATTAGGAGTTGGGAAACTGAACGGGTTAAAACTAGTTATCAGAAAGACATAGGATCTTGCTCTGGGTTGACAGAGGTCTTCGAGGAAGATGCCTGCCTCACACCCACACCCACGATCAACCCAAACACGGTCCCCCAATGAATACACCATTCTGGAATGTTAAGGAACTGGGGGGTAAGGGAAAGAGAGATATGGTTAGAGACGTAATTAACAACTTTAAGGCAGAAGTGGTAGGGTTGCAGGAGACCAAGCTCGCGCATTGGTTCAAACTCAAAAGAGTAGGGGGCAACAGAATCAAGGAATGGGTGCTACGTCCGTCCACAGGAGCCTCAGGGGGGATCACTATTGGGTTCAATCCGGATATTTTCACTTGTACCGAGGATTACAGTGGAACGTTCTCCCTGACCATCCGACTGAAACGACAATCTGATAACTGGGTTCAGACGATCACTGTCATTTATGGGCCGAATGTGGCTACTGATCGAGACGCCTTTTGGCAAGAACTTCTCGATATTCGGCAACGATGTTCGGTAGCGTGGATTGTTGGGGGGGACTTCAACATTACCAGATATGCCTTCGAGCACAAGGGAAGGGTTTCCAGCGACAGAAACAGAGAAGAGTTCAACAGGGTGACCACAGAACTAGAACTGATCGATATCCCAATTAATGACAGACTATTTACATGGTCAAACATGCAAGCTATTCCGATTATTGCCAAATTGGACAGAATACTAGTTTCGATGGATTGGGAGGCTAAATTCCCATTAGCTACCGCTATATCGATCCCTCGACCCACGTCAGATCATACCCCGATCCTTCTTGATGCTGGGATACAGGGAGCTCAAAGGCCAAGGAGGTTCAGATTTGAGAAGGCCTGGCTAGAAATTCAGAGATTTTACCATATGGTGATGGAAAACTGGGCGCTCCCAACCACTGGCACGGATGCTGCATCCCGATGGTGTGAAAAAATCTGCAGATTGAGAAAGCGGCTGTGTAGATGGAATCGATCTAGATTCTCGACCATCTGGCGGGCGGAAGATTCCTTTCTGGAAGGAATTGATGAGCTGGAAAGACTGGAAGAAACGAGAGTCCTATCACAAGAAGAGAGAAACAGGCTACTAGAGCTCCGAGAAAATATTGCCAATCTTTATAAGCTGGAGAAGATAAAATGGAAACAAAGGTCGAAGATTTCGTGACTCAAAGAGGGAGACGCGCTACTTCCACCGAGTAGCAAGTGCAAAACGTAGATCCAATCTAGTCTTGTCAATACAGACGGAAACGGAAACATCGCAAGATGAAAAGGTGATCTCCAAAACCTTTCAAGATTACTATAAGGGCCTCTTTGGGAAGAAGGCCAATTTCAGGATCCCTCTCAGGGATGACTACTGGCAGGCATACCAGAACGAATCTGCACAGACATTATCCACTTTGGAAGCAACTTTCTCGGAAGCGGAAGTGGAAAAAGCCGTCACACAGATGGGAGCAGACAAGTCGCCGGGGCCAGATGGCTTTCCGATGATGTTCTTTCAAGTGTTCTGGGAAGAAATTAAAGGGGATATTATGGCATTGATGGATAACTTTTTCCACAACAACCTCAGAATGGGTATGTTCAACTTTGCGGAAGTAGTTCTGATACCTAAACGGGAGGAGTCCAAGAGAGTGGAAGATTTTAGACCGATTAGTCTCATAAACTGCTCGGTTAAGATCATCACAAAAGTTCTAGCCATCCGCCTGGGAAGGATAATGGACAGCTTAATTAGCAAAACCCAGACGGGCTTCATCAAGGGCAGGTGTATCCTAGACTGTGTAGCCACCGCTGAACAAGTTATCCACCCATGCCATACGGGCAACTCTAAGAACTTCCTCCTCAAGCTGGATTTTGAGAAAGCATACGTCTCTGTTGACTGGGAATGCTTACTGGAAGCTCTCAGAAGGAGAGGATTCAGGGATAAATGGATTAGGTGGATCAAACAGTGTTTATACACTAGTAAAACGGCAATCTCAGTAAACGGGCGACCAGGTACACCGTTTTTCTGCAAAAAGGGACTCCGACAGGGGGATCCGCTATCACCACTTCTTTTCACTATTGTAGCGGATGTGCTAAGGGGCATGCTTGATAACTGTTGGAAAAGAGGATGGATAACGCCCGTGGCTAGAAGAAGCTCTAATCAAGGGTGCACGATTCTTCAGTATGCTGATGACACGCTTCTATTTGGTAACGGGACCAGGTCAGAAACAATTTGCTTTAAAGGGGCCCTCTACTGTTTTGAAGCCTGGTCAGGTCTCAGAATAAATTTCCACAAGAGCGCAGTGACTCCAATTACACTATCTGAGGAGGAAGCAAGGGAACATGCTACAATATTAAACTGTATGACAGACGAGTTCCCAATCAAATACTTAGGGCTCCCACTCAGACCAGGGAAGCTTACTAAGGCGGACTGGCTACCTATCATAGACAGGGTGGAAGACAGATTGTCTGGTTGGAAAGGAAAATCGCTTTCCCTTGGAGGTAGAGTGGTACTTATCAACTCAGTATTATCTAATCTGCCCATTTACTACATGTCATTTTTTGAACTGCCTAAATGGGTAATTCAAAGGATTGACCGAATCCGCAAGCGATTCCTCTGAAAAGGGGCGGATTCAAATAGAGGGGGATACCACCTGGTCAGGTGGGGTATCACATGCATGAAGAATAAGCATGGAGGGCTAGGCATCATCGACTTAAGAGATATGAACCTTGCCCTATTGGGGAAGTGGTGGTGGAAGGTTTTCCACCACAGTGGAGAAGGATGGTAGGACTTCATTCAACCCTACCTCCGGGGAAAAGGTACAAGAAGTTTAGGCTTCCGGGTAGGGTCTAGAGTATCTCACTTCTGGAAAGGAATTACCATAGCAAGCGGGCCGTTCAGCTCAGCAGTTGCTTCAACTATTGGTAATGGACGATCCACTAGATTCTGGTGGGACAAATGGTTTGGCGCCTACACCCTTAAGGAGACCTTCCCAGATCTATATGAGAAAGCAAATCGCTCGAATATTTCTGTGGCTGACACATGGAAGAGGGGCAATTGGAGACCATCGTTTCGAGGACCTCTAAACCCAGGTCTACTTCAGCAACTGCATGAACTGCAAACACACATTACATGGAACGGATCGATGTGTGCGCAAGGCCCAGATTAGTTGCGCTGGGGATTAGAGACCAAAGGAGCTTTCACTGTTAGGTCTCTATACCACCGAATTCACTATCGAGGATGCAGATCCGGCTGGGCACAGGTGTTATGGAGGGCCAAAACACCCCTTAAAGTAAGGGTCTTCCTCTGGCTAGTGCTCAATAATGCAATCCTCACCAAAGAGAACCTAGCCAAAAGACAACCCCAGATAGTGACCAACTGTGGATTCTGTAACACACACACGGAGAATCTGAATTACCTTTTCATTCACTACCAAAGGAGTAAGGCAGCCATGGTAGAGGTACTACGGGCCTTAGGGATAAGTGACTATCCCAGCGAATACGAGGAGTTGTGGACTGGCCCCAAATTCGCCTCGATACGCCACGAAATGAAGGATGCTTGGTATATAGCAATTGCGGCAACCACTTGGGTTTTATGGCTATACAGAAATAATTTCTATTTTCGTGCTTCATGTAATAGTATTTCTGGTAACCTTACTCATATCATGCATCTTATCTCTTTTTGGGCTACAGCTGCTGCCACAGGAGCGAGAGGGAGGATTGCCAGAGTCTTCCAGGTGGAGGAATTTGACAATGAAGAGGTAAAGTTTGGGCCGACACTGGACTGAGGGGTAGGCGCCCTCCATACTCTTCGGTTTTACATTAGCCGCAGTCGCCGCTACTTTGTATTTTGTCTCGACCTACTGTACTTTTGGTTGTATGTTGTACGGATAATTAGACTCACCCCTCAGGGTTTTGTTGGGGGATTATGTTTTATTTTCTGCACTGTACTTTTGTATTTCTCCCGGTACACCGGGGTTGTTTTATTAATTTCTTATTAATGAAACAGGGTGGCGTTATTCCACCTTTAACCTAAAAAAAAACGACGAGTTTAGTTATTTCATACTCGCCGTTGGAACACGGCGAGTGTAACTTTTTTTAGAAACTTGTCATTCCCAATGGTGAGTTTTAGTTCAAAATTTTCAAAGAAGACTCGTCGTTCCCAACGGCAATGACATTTACACTAGACTCGCAGTTGGGGACGGCGAGTTTATTATTATTATTATTATTATTATTATTATTATTATTATTATTATGTGAAGAGTTGTCATTCCCAATGGCGAGAGCATTTACACTAGACTCGTTGTTGGGAACGACAAGTTTAGTTCAAAAAAAATTTTATGGAATTTTTTTTCGAAAACTCACTAAATTAAACAGAGTGTTTCACTCTCTATGAAATTTCCTACATGATCGTCATTCCCAACAACGAGTAGTATAAATGTCATCGTCATTGGGAACAGCGAATCTTCATTGAAAATTTTGAACTAAACTTGCTATTTCCAACAGCGAGTCTATTGTAAATATCCTCGCTATTGAGAAAGGCGAGTCTTCGTTGAAAATTTTGAACTGAACTCTCTATTGGGAACTGAACTCCATAAATTAATTTTATATGAGATTTCCAATTATATTCTTGTCATTTTTTTATAAGAGAAGTAACAAAAAAATTATAGAGAATGACAAATAGGACATTGTACAATTGATGACTCATTTATGAGCTTCAAAAATTAAGAATATGAAGTACTTTGACTCAATTCTAGATTGTTTCGTAATAGCTGTGTAGAAAGCTAGAATGCCTTATATTTTGAAACAAAAAGAATATACAAGAGTAAAAACAGTGTTCAGAAAACATGCCGAAAAAGAAATGACAATACGAGAAACCAGAGAAAAGAAACTTCTGTGTTTTTTTTTTTTTTTTTTTTTTTTAGGGAAGAAACTTCTGTGTTTTAAGACTGAGAAACCTTTTCATCCTTAATCAATCAAAAATAAAGGACAAATGAAACATGAAAAAAGGAAATGACAAATAAAACCAGGTTAATTTTATTTTTTTTGAAATTACAAAATAAAACCAGGTTATAATTGAAGGATTTGTCATTTCGGCTCTGAATTGAACAGATAATGTTCTTAGTATTACAAGTACTTTTATGAGCTTACAAAAAATTGGAAATTACAAACACGGAAAGAAAAACGTCCAACGGGAGATATGGAAAACTAGCCAACAAACATAAACCATCCGAACTTTTTTGAAAATATTTACCCAATTGACTCAGTTTTAGACACGTCAGCATAAAAGCTATTGACAATAACGTCATCTGTTATTTTGAAGCCGTTGTTGTCAATAGCGACACATGTAAAAAAAATATTTGTTGCCGCTATTAGAAGTAACAACATCAGTATATCTCGCATTCACTTAGGAATTCTATGACTTCAAGAAAAAAATATTAGTAAAAATCGTTTATAACCGAAGTCGTTATTCCCAATAACGACATAATTAGTTCGATGTCGCTATTGGCAATAACGGCATCAATACAATCCACAGTGTACTCCAAATTTCGTGCATGTGCATCAACTTCAAACCCGTTTCGACCTTGTTAAGCTAGCATCTCTCAAAACTCAAAATGTAAAAATTATAGAGCTTTGTCTTAACG
Source organism: Hemerocallis citrina (assembly GCA_017893485.1). Lineage (NCBI taxonomy): Eukaryota > Viridiplantae > Streptophyta > Magnoliopsida > Asparagales > Asphodelaceae > Hemerocallis > Hemerocallis citrina. The sequence continues at coordinate 308,186,768 of CM030360.1, forward strand.
TTCCACAACATTTTGAATCATCTCAATTGAAGTTCAGATGATAAAGTTATGCCCATATTACGCGGCAATGTCGAAACTGTTCTGGAAAAAAATTATAAGTAAAAATCACTTATAACTGATGCCGTTATTCCCAATAATAACATAATTAGCCTGATACCGCTATTACCTACGACATCAATATAATCCATAGTGTACACCAAATTTTTGGACAATTCTGACATCGCTACATAATATGGGCATAAATTTATCATCCAAATTCCGATTAAGATGATTCAAAATGCTATGGAACGCCAATACAAAGCTCTACAACTTTCATGTTTTTAGTTTTGAGAGATACAAGCTGCATCAAGATCGAAAACGGGTTTAAAGTTGATGCACATGTACGAAATTTGGAGTATACTGTGCAATGTACTGATGCCGCTATTGCCAATAGAAGTATTAAGCTAATTATGCCGTTATTGGGAATAACGACATCGGTTATAAACGATTTTCACTTACAATTTTTTTCCTCAAGTTATAAAACTCTTAAGTTAATGCGATATGTATTCATGTCGTTACTTCCAATAGCGGCAAGCAGGTGCCACTATTGACAATAATGGCATCAAAATAACAGATATCGTTATTGTCAATAATGTTTTATGCTGACGTATCTAAAACTGGATCAGTTGGGTAAATATTTTCGAAAGTGGGTTAGTTTGGTCAATATTATATATAAGCAATGCTCCATTGTAAACCACGGAAGCCGTTGTAGAAAAGAATGGCTTCAGGCTTAATATAACTGAAGCCGTTGTTCCCAACAACGGCCTAAGTTTTAACATAACAACTTATGTTTATAACCTAAGCCGTTGTTCCCAACAACGTTCTAGGCGGTTTTCACGCGTTTTCACGACATTTGCGTTTGCAATAAAGCATTGCTCTCTCTCTCTCTCTCTCTCTCTCTCTCTCTCTCTCTCTCTCTCTCTATATATATATATATATATATATATAAGTGAAAATAACTAAACGAACCTAGACGAATCTGGGCAAAATAACAACAATAAAAAGTACGCACAAAAACAACAGCCTCCGATAACCCTAAGAGGATAGTCAGAATAATAAGCAATGAACTAAAACACAAATATGAAATAGCAAGCTCCCCCAACAACCATGGGTGGTAGGCTCTATCCGATGGTAGGGCCTATCTCGATCTCATCATCATAGGTCTGTTGTAGGTACGGTCCACTAATGTGCTCACTGGTCCCTGCTGATATTCCCTCTGCACAAAAGGAAATAAAGTGCATGATCCATGTAAGTTTGGATGGATGGAAGTGCAAGAAGAACCATGGAAGCAAAATTGTTCATGTCTAGCTCGAGTGTCCAAGTTGTTGCGGCAATCACAATAAATCAGGCCTCTTTTATAATGTGTTTGTTTCACGCTAAGGTGTTGTCTATCCATAAGTGTCATAGGTAGTAAGGTAAGCTTCAACACCAAGAGCCTAAAAGACTTCGTATCAAACAGCTTTAGTGCGTGGGCATTCGAGGAATGGGTGAATCCTCATTTATGAATATGCATTGCAGAAACCACAAATGGTCGCAGTGGTCGGTTGTGTCTTAGCCATGTTCTTATAGGTCAGAATCGTGTCATTGAGAACCAACCAGAGGAATATTCTTACTTTAAAGGGGGACTTTGCTTTCTAGACTACGGTCAACTGTTGGGCGTATGTCTTGCATACGATGTTGGATACGAAGATGATAAGATAATGGAGGGATAAAGACGATTGGAGACAGAGTGGAGGCGAGAAGAAACAGTTGGCAGCAACAGTGAGAGTTGCGGTCGACCGCAACCTATGTGCGGTCGACCGAACCTTGTACGCTATCTTCCCGAGAGGAGACAGTTGACCGTCTTGTTGGTGCGATCGACCGTTCGTGGCGCTGATGGGTTTCGAGCTTGAGTCTGGCTGATTCGTGAAAGGCCCAACTTGCTCTTCAAGTTAAATCGTGTGGCTCCTATCGTAGGGTTATCTCTTATGTACTATCCAATGGCTATTGTAACTAGATATCAAACTTAGGGTTTTCTCTAGATCTATATATAAACTATTGTAATGGCTCATAGATCCATATGATTCTATTGAGTACCGAATAGAAGAAGAGAGTACTTCATAGAGAGGGTGAGAGAGTTTCTCCATTATAAGCAGCATCAAGTTCCATTAGGCTTGAGAGAGGGTCGTGGTGAGAATTTTAATATTCTTGTATCTTCTCTTGTTGAAATAATATCTTGGTTCTTCCTCCCCTGGATTAAGGTGAAAGCCCCAACCGGGACAATTCTTGTGTGCTTTGTGTAATTTGTGTGATCTAGTTTTACTTGGTGGTTTGTGTTGATTGTGTCAAAGACTCAACAAGATCCTCAAATTTCTAGCAAGTGGTATCAGAGCAATCAGGTTCGTGGGTTTGTTCAAGTTCCTTGAAGATGGCAGATCAAAAGACAAAGATCAAGCAGTTTGACAGTAAGATCAACTTCTATCTATGAAAGGTGGACATGTATGATGTTTTGGTTCAGAAGGACTTGCACTTTGCCCTGGAAGAAGAAACCAACCGACGTGAAGCAGGAGAAGTGTGATGATATTTGTTTGAAGGACTTGAGTTTAATCTGGTTGTAATTGGCGGACGAAGTCAAGTATAATATTCTTGAGGAGAAAAGTGCGGCAAGTCTATGGGCGAGACTCAAATCTGACTACTCGGGGTCGTCGTTGCTAGATCGTATGTATTGGAAGAGAAAGCTGTTTAGGTTTCCAATCAAGGAAGGTACCCATCTTCAAGATCATATTGTGGAGTTCAATAAGGTAATATCTGAACTGAAGGTGATTAACGTTGATGATCTTAGCGAAGAGGATAAAGCTTTCAACTTGATATATTCACTGCCAACTTCTTATGATCACTTGATAACTACCATGCTACATGGGAAATTAGCCAAGGAGACACTTACAGTAGCTGTGGTGATTAAGGATCTGAATGAAGATGAACTAAGAAAGGAGACTCATAAAGGAGGGCATATTTCTTTAGGGTGTTTTGTGGTGGATGGTGATACTTCAATTGGAAGGGATGCGACACACAAGGGTAAGATTCGTTGTCATTACTGTAGAGGAGTTGGGCATTATAAAAGAGACTGTCGTAAGTAATTGAGTCAGAAGAGTGCTACTAAAGAAAGGGAACAAGTCCATATAGTCAGCGCAACTGAGTCAGGAAATAATGATGATTATTATCTTTTTGTTTCGAGTTCTTCAGATGTGGATTCAAGTTGGTATCTTGATTCGGGAAGTTCTTCTCATATTTGCTCCGAGAGAGAGATGTTTTCTTCTAACAAGTCATCAACATGCCGTAGTGTGAGAACGGGGAGTGGTAAGATTTGTGAAGTAGTGAGTGAGGGAACAGTTGAATTGGAGATGCCAGATGGTAAAGGGTTCACACTAGAAGACGTCATACATATTCCTTCGATACAACAAAATCTTATATCCTTGGGTACTCTTGATGCTCGTGGCTGCAGGTACACAGCTTGAGGTGGAGTTTTGATAGTTTGGGATAGTCACCGTAAGGTAATGAAGGCTAAGAGGAGAATTGGGCAGGATCAGCACAACCTTTACCAGCTTTATGGGAGTAGAAAATCTTGGCAGAGTGCATGGAAGCCCATTATTCCTAAAACATCATCTAGTAAACTGTCACTAGAATTACCGAATCGAGACTGCAACGTTCAAATACCATTGAAAGGTGGAGAGAGCCTTGATGTAGATGGAGTTCTTGTGGAGGGTGGCACCTCCATGATTACATCTACATGGGAGTGCCCTTGAGGGGGGCATACAACTGGAGGAAAACAGGTGGAGGTTTATACAACTAGCAGGAGAAGGCATAGAAACATGTTGTTTACAAAGCGGAGAAGAAAGGTCTAGAAGAGTTTTGAATCACACAGGTATGGATTCATGCGTATGCAATCCAAAGTGGAGATTGTTGAGTTATGTCTTGCATAAAATGTTGGATACGAAGACGATAAGACGATGGAGGGATAAAGACGATTGGAAATGGAGTGGAGGCGAGAAGAAACAGTCAACAACAACAGTGGGAGTTGGAACCGCAACCTATGTGCGGTCGATCGACCCTTGTATGCAGTCTTCCTGAGAGGGGGATAGTCGACCATCTTGTTGGTGCGGTCGACTATTCATAGCGCTGATGGGTTTCGGGCTTCAGTTTGGTTGATTCGTGAAAGGCCCAACTTGCTCTTCAAGTTACATCGTGTGGCTCCTATCGTAGGGTTATCTCTTATGTACTATCCAATGGCTATTGTAACAAGATATCAAACTTAGGGTTTTCTCTAGATCTATATATAAACTATTGTAACGGCTTATAGATCCATATGATTCTATTGAGTGCCGAATAGAAGAAGAGAGTACTTCATAGAGAGGGTGAGAGAGTTTCTCCATTGTAACTAGCATCAAGTTCCATTAGGCTTGAGAGAGGGTCGTGGTGAGAATTGTAATATTCTTGTATCTTCTCTTGTTGAAATAATATCTCGGTTCCTCCTCCCCCGGAGGCGAAAGCCCCAACCGGGACAATTCTTGTGTGCTTTGTGTAATTGGTGTGATCTAATTTTGCTTGGTGGTTTGTGTTGATTGTGTCAAAGACTCAACAAGATCCTCAAATTCCTAGCATCAACCAGGGGGGGTATATAGCCACAGTATTGAATTATGTAGTAGAGAGAACAGACCGAGAATTGGCCTTTCTTCTCTAGCTCGCAGGCTCGGCTGTCATGTCCAGAGGTACATCTGACACCCGACACAAGGATGTGTTGCCTAAGGTCCTCTAGTCGAATCATCAGTTGTTTCATGAGTCTTGGGTTAGGGATAAGGTTCTAGACAACCCTCTTCTAAGCCTTGGCCGCTAAAAGATGTGGATGTCGGTATTTGTCATACAGATCAGGAAATAGTAACATCAGTCGATGTCCTCCACACCACCAGTCCCACCAGAATCATGTAGAGTGTCCATTCCCTAAAAAGGTGGACTTGCATCTACTAAATGGCTTGCAGGCTTTGGAGATTCCTTTCCAAAACCATGATGTTCTGGGTCCTACTCGGAATCCATCCAATCGAGTTCCTTTTCCTCTGATATATTGGTTCACCGAGTCATGCCACTGTCGCCATTGAGAGTGTGATTGGGACGATGCTACTATTGTGGAAGTTTACGCTTAGTCCCGACCATAATTAAAAGCAGTAGAGCACTCCTTTGAATGTCACAGTTTCTGCAATGTTCCCATTGCCGAAGAGGAAGGTATTGTCTACATATTGGAGAATGGAGCAACCTGCCTTAGTTCAACAATGACCTACCGGTGTAATCCACCCTTTCTCTGTGCAGTCTTGGTCGTTCCCCTTAGAGCTTCAGTAACTAAGGTGAAGAGTAGCAGAGAGATAGGGTCACCTTGTCGTAAGCCTCATTTGCAGGAGAAGGGATTTCATGTACTTCCACTATCAATGATGGTGGTTTACTCATATTAAAGCATTGTTGACTAGATCCATATGGTTCTGAATCCCACATATTTGAGGGTTTCGATCACGCATTTACATTCCGCTAAGTCGTATTTTTTTTCGAAGTTAAGTTTCAAGAGATAGCTCATGATGTTTGTAGCATGGCAGTTAAGTATTGTTTCTTCCTCTGTGGTAACACATTCAAGGATGCATATATCCTTGATAAAATTCAAATGTTCTTTCCCGAGAAGTCTGTCAATAATCCTACCAAGTCTAGATGCTAGGATTAGGGCTGCAAATGAACCGAGCTACTCAGCTTGAGCTCGGTCAAAGCTCGGTCAAAGCTCGACTCGAGACGAGCTCGAACTCGATAGCTTAACGAGCTGAGCTTGAGCTTGGGCTTTTTTTTATTTTAGGCTAAGCTCGCGAGCTACTCGGCTCGAACTCGGTCAAAGCTCGGCTCGAGCCGAGCTCGAGCTCGAGCTCGAAACTGAGCTGGATTCCTTAACGAGCCGAGCTCGAGCCTCAAGATACTCGGCTTGACTCGGCTCGTTTGCAACCCTAGCTAGGATCTTGCTATTTATTTTTACAGAACGGTTGAGTAGGCTAAAACTTTGGTATTTTAGATATTACCCTACCTTTGAGGACTTTTTTATGGATAATACCTTAAAAAAACTTAGGTATTTCTATACTCAACAAACTTTCTAATTCTATAGAACACCCAAAAAAAGTATTAAGTTATCGCAGAGTTCCAGTGAGTTGTTTCGTTATTTTTTCTTTAATAAAACATGGTGACTATATTCCACATTTTCTTTTAAAAAAATATATTATTTCAAAAAACTCTGAAACCTAAAATCGTCTCTATATATAATGGGAGAGTTGGAGTTGTAATTTGTCAACATACAAATCCATACATTGTACGTTCAACTCAAACTCTCTCATTAATTACAAAAAAAACTAACAAACATACAAAATTTTACCTATTTATAACGTGCAATGCACGTGCAAAATAAAATTTTCAATATTTTTTAACACCGTGTGGCTGGAGTCGACAGACTCTATCCGTTTTCATAAAAAAAATATATATTTTTTAACACCGAACATACGCATATGTTGAATGTACAACTCAAATTCTACTTATAAACACGTGCATTGCACGTACAAATCATAGTATTTTCTTCAAAATATTTTTTCCAATTACATGCAACGCACGTCCAACACCAAAACTATTTCTTACATATATCGCACGTAAAAATTCTCCAATTCTTATCAAAACGTGCATTGCACGTGAAAAATACTAGTGGAATTTAACTACCCCTTTCTCTTGCCATCTTAATACTAAACTACCATTTTCTCTTATCATCTTACCCACTTAAAATAATCACTATTTAACCCAATTTTTTCTCATTTTCCATCCATCCTTCATTGATTTTTTTTTTATATGCCATTTAAAAAAATATTTGCACTTATAGGACAGTTGCCAAAGTATTTGTGTTTGTGGACTCAACAACTACACTCGCCTAGGGCTGCAATCGAGCCGAGCCGAGCCGAATACCTTGAGGCTCGAGCTCGGCTCGTTTACGAAACGAGCTTACTTTTGAGCTCGAGCTCGGCTCGAGCTCGGTTCGAGCCGAGCTTTGACCGAGCTTTGACCGTATTCGAGCCGAATAGCTTGCGAGCTTAGCCTAAAAATAAAAAAAACTCAAGCTCGAGCTCGGCTCGTTTACGAAACGAGCTTACTTTTGAGCTCGAGCTCGGTTCGAGCCAAGCTTTGACCGAGCTTTGACCGAGCTTGAGCCGAATAGCTCGCGAATAGCTCGATTCGTTTGCAGCCCTACACTCGCCATTCCCAACGGCAAGTTTAGTAGTTTCATGTCCGCCATTGGAACACGGCGAGTTTAGTGCTACTTTTCTGAGAAACTCGTCGTTCCCAATGGCGAGTTCAGTTCAAAAAAAATTCAATGAAGACTCGCCGTTCCCAACGGCGAGGATATTTACGCTAAACTAGCTGTTGGAACAGCGGGTTTAGTTCAAATTTTTCAATGAAGACTCGCTATTCCCAACGGCGAGGACATTTACACTAGACTCGCTGTTGTGAACGACGAGTTTAGCTCCCAAAAAAATTCTATGGAGTTTTTTTCGAAAATTCACTTAGTCCAACAAAATGTTTCACTCTCTGTGAATTTTCCTACATCCTCGTCGTTCCCAACAGCGAGTCTAGTATAAATGTCCTCGCCATTGGGAACGACGAGTCTTCTTTCAAAATTTTGAACTAAACTCGTTGTTCCCAACGGTGAGTCTAGTATAAATCTCGTCGTTGGGAACGACGAGTCTTCATTGAAAATTCTGAACTAAACTCGTCGTTGGGAACGGCATGTTTTTCAAAAAATTAGCACTAGACTCGCCGTGTGCCAACGGTGAGCATGAAACAACTAAATTCGTCGTTGGGAACGACGAGTTTAGCTGTTGAGTCCACGAGTACAAATACTTTAGCAACTGTCATCTTTCTACAAATATTTTCAAAAAGTGTCTTAAAAAAAAAACTCCTTCATTCTCCTTCCTCTCTCCTTCCATTCAGATTCGTTTATACCCCTTTGAAAGAAAGCATGTGGTTTAAACAAAATAGACTGTCATAGCCATTAATGAGGTTTGCTATTCCTTCAATTAGTTTTAAAGAGTTAACTGGTTGGAATTTTTAAAAAACAACTTAACATTTTAATAGAGTTATATAAAAGTATAAAGTTTGGGTTCAATAGTAAGTGTTGTAAGTGAGAAAGATGAAAAGAGAGAGGGGGTACTTTAGTTATTAAAAAGGGCAAAAGCCAAAGTACTCCTCCAACGTTTGAACCGAGTATAAAATGCCCATACAACGTTTGAAAAAATACAATAAACTCATTCTTCCGTTAACCATTTCCGTTAACTTAGCCAAATTTTTAATAATTAAAAATTTATCTATCAAATTTGGGGAAGTAACTTAATATATGATTTAATGAGGGTAATTTAGAAATACAAAATTTGCTAGGGGTTATATAAAAATACTTAAGTTTTATGAAGGTAATATCTTCAAAAAAAACCCTAAAAAATTAATACCGTAAAAAAGGCAAACCTGAAATGAAATAGTCAGAATAATGAAGCAGTCACACAACACAACAAAAGTATGGATCAGATTGTATAACCTGTCGTTCCATGTTTGGGTTCGTTCAGCGTTTCAGAACATTGTTCGCAGTTTTGGGATGCTCATTGAGATGGATAGACAGACGCTAACCCATTCAGCGCGGAAATTCACTCGAATCCGTATAGGCGTCGCAAACAAGCATGAAATCCCGTCAAAGATCATCGTCGATTTCGAAAATGTGCTCTACGATGTCAAAGTCATTGTTGAAGCTCCAAAAAATGTATCTTTTAGTGGGTTAGCTCCGACAGGGAAAACCCAATTTGCTGGAGCCGAAGTAGTGAGCCAGGTTGAAGACGACGAAGTCCCATCAGAAGCGAGAAAACGTGATCAGATCAACACCACATCAAAACACATCGCTGAGCGCCAAGGCCAAATCACGCCGCTATCAATCAAGCCCCAAGCCAGACCTACTACTCCTATTCCTCCTGCTGCTCAGTACGGCTACGACACAGACAAAGGGAAGAACCCAATGGACAAAGCAAAACAGCATCGAGCCCAACTATGGAAGCATGTGGGGACTGCGGACATCAACGAAGAGGGGACACTGTGCGGCGATGGGATTGAAGGAAAGAGGAGCGCTGTCAAAGCTGGCATTTTGAAAAGTAGAGGTACCGATGGGATGGAAGTCAGCAAGAGGATGGGTCTGCCGATGGAGGAGTGGATGGGTTTTACACAGGCTGATGTGGAAGCTTCTGTTAAGGCAGCAGTAAACACTTTAATCCTTAGCAAAGGCCCTATGGGTGGTGGGTCTAAGCCCATGGGCCAGGGAGGAAGTAATCTTCTTTCAGATACTTTTGTGGGAGGGAGCCCAAGATCAAAACTATTGGATATCGATGGCCAGAAGTCTCTAAATGCTATTCAGATTGAGTTGGACCAGCGTTCTACTGGGTCAGACGATGGAGATGGTATAATTGGTGCTCTAGACGGTGTGCGTGAGGACAACGTGATATCAGCGACAGAAACAGAGTGCGAGGATATCGAAGCTAAAGGCAGTGTGGGGAGCTCCATTAGCAAAAAAATAACGGAATACCAGAGAAAAGGGAAAAGACAGATAGACAGCGGTGGAGGCCTACAAACCGGGTGCAAGGGGATTCCGAAGGGGGGAGAAAAAACGTTGGAGACAGACACGACTGGGGAAGGTACCCATATTAATAATTATTCTGTTTTAAACTCATTGAATGATGAAACGCTTATTTACTTTGCTAGTCTATACGGCCTAACTATGGGTTCCTCTAGGTCTGAACAACTTATTAACGTAGCCCTAATTAGAGAAGATTCAAGATTAGCTAGCACTTAGACTTGTGGGAGGCGGGTTTAGAGGGGAAAGGGTAGAAGATCAAATAGTTTATTTAATGGTATACATCTTTTGGAATGTGAGGGGAATGCGACAGAAATTAAAAAAAAGAGCGTTAGGAGTAACTCTTTACAAAATTAGACCTACCATCTGCGGGTTACAAGAAACGAGGATCGAATCACCATCCAAAGACGAATTTTCATCCCTTAGAGGACTAATAGATTTTGACTGGAGATTTAAGCCGTCCGCGGGATTTTCTGGAGGGATCGCGGTGGGTGCGAACTCTAGACTATTCGAGATTGTAGATAATCTCGTAGGTGCTTTCTCGGTCTCGATTAGAATCAGAAGAAGACGTGACGACTGGCTCTAGACTGTTACCAGTGTATATGGACCTTACGACTCTAGAAGGCGCAAAGAACTGTGGAAGGAATTAAGAGACATTAGAGAAAAATGGGACGGTCCCTGGATTGTAGGTGGAGATTTCAACATCACCAGATCACAAGATGAACATCAGGGGAGGAGACACAGCTTTACCGATCAGGACTCGTTCAACGCAACAATTGACGAGTTAGAGCTACTGGAATTAGAAATGAAAGATAGAAAATACACTTGGTCTAACATGCAACGTGATCCGATCATGGCTAAGTTAGATAGAGTCCTGGTCTCCAATGACTGGGAGGAGGAATTCCCTTTGTCAAAGGTCAACTTCGCCTTGAGATTCACGTCAGATCATCTGCCCCTAGTTATAAATTGCAAGCAGGATGGGAGAGACAAGCCTTTCTTCTTTAGATTTGAGAAAGCATGGATCGCATGTGAAGAGACTAGACAAGTGATTGCTGATTCCTGGGCTGCAAATACCAGAGAGGTATCAGCAGTGGGAATTTGGGTGGAGAAGACGAGGCGTCTTCGCAGGCGATTAAAAGGGTGGTCAAGACAAAGAATGTCCGCAATCAACTGCAGAAGAGAGTGGATAGGAAACAGAATCGTAACCCTGGAGACCATTCAAGAAAGCAGAGATCTGCAGGAACTAGAAAAAGATGAATTGGGGAGCCTAAGGATAGAGGTCCAGCAGATAGGGTACATGGAAGAAGTTTACTGGAGACAGAGATCTAGGGTGGAATGGCTCACGGAAGGGACGCTAACACAAAATATTTCCATAAGGTGGCAAGCGGAAGAAGAAGACAAAACCATATCACTGGATTATCAGTAGATGGTACTTGGACTGAGAACGAATCGCGGATCAGAGATCACTTAGACAAGGAATTTCACGACTTACTAGGACGCGAATCTGCAGGGAGATGCAAATGCGACTCGGACATGTGGAGTACTTCCAGACTGGACGGAAGCGAAGGTATCGAAATGAGATTCACAGAAGTTGAAGTTTTGGAGGCGATCAAGAATCTTGGCCAGGACAAGGCCCCAGGGCCGGACGGTCTACCTATCTTTTTCTATAAGACGTACTGGCATATCATCAAGGAGGACCTTATGAACATCTTCCACGAGTTCAACGATGGGAGAGCTAAGCTGGAAAGGATCAACTATGCCTCAATCATTCTTGTCCCCAAGAAAAGCCAGGTCAACTCTGCCGAAGACCTAAGGCCGATAAGTTTACTAAACGGATCTTTCAAAATAATCTCCAAAGTCCTAGCCCAAAGATTGGCACCGCATATGAACGATGTGGTTGCCCCATCCCAAAGTGGATTCATCCGCGGAAGAGACATAATGGACAGCATAGCATCGGCACACGAAATGATTTTCAGGGGGAGTAGAACTAAAGCAGATGGATTTCTTCTAAAATTAGACTTCCAGAAAGCTTATGATTCCGTGCACTGGGAATGCGTAGTTGAAGTAATGGATCTCAAAGGATTCGGACCGAAATGGAGGATGTGGATAAAAAATTGTGTCCAGGGTGGAAAATCCTCCATTCAAGTGAACAGATGGCAAGGTAGAGAGATCAGATGTAAAAGAGGACTTAGACAGGGAAACCCCCTATCATCGCTTCTTTTTGCTTTAGTGGCAGACAGCCTGGCAGAAATGATTAGGAGGGCTCAGAAAAAAGACATTATCAAAGGAGTGGAGGTAACTGGAATTGCGCAGCCAATGGCGATATTACAATACGCTGACGACACATTGCTGTTTGGCAGGGCTAAAGTGGAAGAAGTGGTAGCGATAAAGGCAGCTCTTATGTGCTTCCAAGGATGGTCAGGATTGAAAGTAAATCTTACCAAAACAAGCGTAATCCTAATCAGCGAGCGGCTATCAACCCCTGTCAGCGACTGTGACAGTGTAAAAATGGCCTGAGGCCCATCCAAGGCCCAATACAATTCCTACTCAGAAAAGCAAGAATACCGACCTGGTTCGGCTCCGGACCCCTTCAGGGTCGGCGCCGAACCTCGTGTTTGCCCCCACAGTGCCGGCTTCCTCGTACTGACGAGCCTCAGTATCCCCCGGAGTCCGATCCGGAGCAGTCCCTCATGCCGTCCCCCCTCTCTGGCGGGGCGGAGGGATGACCTGGCGCAGCCTAGGCCCTCCGATTCCCCCAGAGGCACAGAGGACTCACGATGGGCCACGTCAGCTCCAAATACCGCCAAGGGTTTCGCCACGTCAGCCCTATACCACTCCTGGTATCACAGCAACCGCCCTAAACCCCCTGGGCCTTCTGCCACGTCAGGCCCATGGGCTTTCGGATCCAAACCCGGCCCCCAAGCGGAACCAAACCCGGTTGGGATTTTCTATAAATACTAGACCCTCACCCACCTTTTGGAGGTAATCAATCTTTTGCCACTTAAATATACCTAGTTATTGCTACTCTCTCACAGAGACTGACTAGAGCGTCGGAGGGTCCGCCACCGGGACAAACCCCGGTGTTTCAGGACCGTCTGCAGGTACACAAGACCTCGGATCCGACCCTTCCGATCCGAGCCCAACCTTCAACGCCTTTCCGAGCTCATCGTAGGCCCCAGAAGGTCAACCGAAGGTCGGCAGACGAGCGGCAATCTCCTTCAATACAAATTGAGTTCGAACTCACACCTGGTGCTTCCACACGTGCCTCAGAAATAAACAGCATCAGGTTGGCGCCGTCTGTGGGAACCAGCTGCTCCAGAAGCCGATCCGACCCAGACCCTCAAAGGCCATCGACAGCCGAATCCTCATGGCAACCAAAGGCAAGGGGGCTGCTTCCTCCGTCAACCAACGGGACTCGCCCCCACCCACCAATAAAGCCAGGCCACGCCCGTCGAAACACAAGGCTCCCTCTCGGGAGTCCCAAGGGAGCGTCGGCCGGCCAGCCCAGCCCGACCTCCGGGGAATAATCCTCAACCGCAAGATTACCCGCAGCAGGAGAAGGGCCGCTTCCAACCCGGCCCCGAACCGCCCGAGGCCACCGTCCGAGGTACGCAGACCCGCGCTCAGCCGAGTCGGAAGACAACCCTCGGACCAACCAAACCGGGCCGAAAGAGCCCCCGTCACTCATAAGGAATTCCAAGACTTCCGAAAAGAAATGCTGGGAGCCCTCCGACGGGCCCCCAGGGAAGAAACCCTCCATTCGCAAACGGGGTCGGACGCCGAAGCCAGCGCGCCCCGCCCTTCAACGATCCAGCCGGGAGACGATGACGTACTCCTAAGACGCCTACAAGAAATGGAGGACCGCCTCGATCACATAAGGGACGGCGACCAAAGAATGGCTCAGGGGTACAGACCTGTCCGTCCACCCTTCTCCGCCCCCATCCTCCTAGCGGAAATACCCCGGAATTTCCGGCCCCCTCAATTGGAGACCTACGACGGCGAGGGAGATCCTGCTGATCACATGGAGGGTTTCAAAACCCTCATGATGATTCACAGCGCCTCGGATATCCTGCTCTGCCGAGCCTTCCCCGCCACCCTTCGGGGTCCTGCTCGCGAGTGGTTCTCGAAACTCGCCCCCGGCTCCATTTACTCCTTCGACCAACTCGAGGGCAATTTTCTTGCCCATTTTGTCACTAGCCGGAAGGCCGAAAGGACCAGCGCCTCATTACTTGGGCTCAAACAGATAGAGGGGGAATCACTCAGAATGTTCGTCCGGAGATTTACCGCTGAGGCAAGGTCGGTCTCCTCCCTCGACCCAGGCGTCGCTTCAGCGGCATTCCGACACAACGTCCGCCCCGGACAGCTGAAGGCCTCTCTGGCCAAGAGACCCCCCATCGACTTCCCCGACCTCCTTAATAGGGTCGAGAAATACATTAGGGCAGAAGAGGCCCTCAACCCCGAAGATGCCAGGGATGCCACCGGGAAAGGAAAGCGGAAGACCGAGGAAGGCGAACCACCGAAGAAAGCTCCAAGGGACCCGGGGGCCATAAAGAAGGTCCCGCCAGTCCCCCGCTTCGAGAGGTACACTCCCCTGACGCATAACATCTCCGCCATCCTCTTGGAAATCGAAGACAAGGGCATTGTCCGACTACCCCCCCGATCTAATAACAACAAGAATCGAGACCAGCGCTTTTACTGTCGCTTCCACAGAGATCACGGGCACGAAACCGACCAATGCCGAGCCCTGAAAGACGAAATTGAAGAACTCATTTCCAGAGGATACCTCCGAGAGTTTACCCGAGAAGGCCCACGGGATCGGCGAGACACTAGGAACCGGAGGCAATCGCCTCCGAACCCTGCTCCAAACCAGTCCCAGGATCGGGACCCCGACTCCGAGGGAGCCGCGGATATCCCTTTCATCTTGCACTGTGTCCACGGAGGGCCGATGGGAGGCGGATCAAACACTTCCAAAAAAGCCTTCCTTCGAGAGGTGAACGCTGTCAAAGACAACCCCTCGCCCAAACTACAATCAAGGCCGGTCTCCTTCTCAGGGGAAGACCTTGAAGGTGTTCGCTTGCCCCACTGCGATGCTCTCGTCATCAACCTCCACATGGCTAATTGTGAGGTCCGCAGGATCCTCGTCGACAACGGTAGCTCGGTGAATATTCTTTTTCTCGAAGCCTTCGAAAATCTCAGGTTACCCCGAGGAAAACTCAAGCCAGCTGGATACACCCTGCACGGGTTCTCAGGCGTCCCTGTCGTAATAGAAGGGATTGTTACCCTCGACGTTACCGCCGGGTCGACTCCTGTCAAGAGGACCGAATCCATGGACTTCATGATGGTCAACGTCAAGGCGGCCTACAACGCCATACTTGGCCGGCCTGGACTATGCTCCCTACAGGCGGTGCCTTCGGCTTACCATCTGAAGCTCAAGTTCCCCACCCCTCAAGGAGTCGGCATCGTCCGAGGCAGTCAAGAAGCAGCGCGATCATGCTACATGACCACCGTCGGTGGAGGCGTGTTCCCCCTCGACGCCGGACGAGCGTAGACTATGGCCCGGCTATATGTAAATCTTTTGTTTTTAGTGTAAACCCTCGTTTGTAAAGGGCTGCCTTAGCGGCCCTCCCTACCTTATACTAAAAATATGCCTTTTTATCCGAACCCCAAATGTCTCGATAATCCCAATACGAGTCCGGACCGAAGGTCCTTCCTAAGGCCCCACTTCGATCCCTCGCGGAACGATGGAGCCAGACCTTGCCTCCGACATTTCGTACCGCATCGCTGGCCGGAGCAAGGAGGGAAAAGGATTCCTCTTTCATACCCCTTTATTTTTCGTTCCAAAGAGAAAAAATAAAACGAAAGAAAAAACAAAGACCGTTACAAGACCGCTCCACTCTTCTCAAATCAGGTAGATCAGGGCCCCCCCCGGGCCCAACGAGGGACAAAGAGTACTTCGACCAAGCAACTAGGGGCCCCCCCCCTCGCTGTGATATTCCTTAGCCTCAGCCCCAATCGACGGTCCAGCCACCGAACTCTGGGCGTCATCCGGTCGCGCCCACTGCAACAACAGCAACGCAGAGGGAACCCCCTCCGCCAGTCGACCCAAGGATGAAGAGAACGAGGCTCCCAGCATCGCCTTGTAACGAGGCATCTCCGTCTCCTCCTCCACAAAGACGTCGCGAGGTAGCCCCCCAGGGGAGGACCTCGGCTCCAAGGTACTTAGCCCGGCTCGTCTAATGTCCGTCCCGCCGAGCTCCCGATCCCACATCACTCTTCTCAATCGGCGCGCCTCCGCACTCAAGACGGCGAACTTATTCCGATAAAAGTTACAAGCTTCATCAGTGTCCCGAGCCCTCCTTCGGTGGCGAGCCAGCGCGGCTTCCAGGACCTTAACCTTACTCCGGAGTCGTGCCACATAGAAACTACGGGAGTCTCCTTCAGGAAGGATAGCCGCGACCTACAAGATAACCAACCAACTCAACACACATTCTCAAGAAGATTCAGAAATGTCCGAGGTCAAACCAACCGGCCGGTCAAAAAACTTTTCTTGCCACTATAAATCCAAATGTTTCTTACAAAAAATGCGGTGGCCAGTCCGCGGGAGGCAAACACAATCGAGGGAGAGAAAAAGAAAGACGAAAATTACACAACTCATAGACCCACCTCCGCTCCGACGGACGGATCCACGGGAGCGTCGGCCGAGGGGTCGACGGCGGGCCCTGCTTCACCCGGAGTCTTCGACGTCCCCTCGATCTCCATATCATACTCAAAATTGGACAGATCGAGGGTCGGGAAGAAGTGCCTCACGTGGCTGAGGGCCCTCTCATAGCTCTTGTCCTGGGCCGCGATCACCATCTGCTGGCCCTTGCGCAACACCTCCTCCGCCTCCTTGGTAAACTTCGTCTTCAGGGAGGCCATCTTCTTCTCCCACTCCACATCCTTGGCCTTGAGCTGGAGCTCCAGCTGCTGCTCTCTCTTATGCGAACCCTCGAGTTCGATTCGCATCTCCTTCATCTCCAGCTCGCTCTTTTCCGCTCGAGCTCGCTCTTGAGCCAGGGACGCCTCGTACAGGTTCTTGATGTTGGCCCCCTGTATACAGGCCTACAACCAACGACAGACAAAGATGAGACCTCGGCACGTAAATCAACAAAGAGGGACAGAGTCGACAGACTTACCTGCACAGTGGCCTGTGCCAGGCGGGCGAACGCCGCCTCTACGGGCTCGCCCTCCATCGCCTTGCGATCGCAAGGGGTCGCCAGCTTTTCCACCACTTCGACGGCTTGGGCCTCCTCTGTCAGGCGGTCCCCCATCAGAACCGACCAGTCAGGAGCCCACCGCTACCGCAACAGCTCCACCACCGGATCCTCTTCCTCGGCCTCGACCCAGGGACCTTTCCCCTTGTCGAGAACAGAGGCCCCTGCTCGGCCCAGACCCTTCGAAGAAGCCACGCCCTTGCTCGTCTCAGAGCGACCCCTCTTGGTCCTCGGCTCGAGTTGAACTTCCGAGATAACAAGGGGCAGCTCCCTCGACCTCTTCGCCGCCTCCGCCTTCTTCTTCTCGGCGTTTTCCTTCTTCATGGCCAGCCGCCTTGCCTGGATCGATGCCTCATCCATACCTACAGAAAAAACCATTAAGAGCAATGAGCAAGAAAGCAAGAAAGGACCCAGAGGAAAGGAACAACTACATACGCATAACAGCTGGGCTCAGTCCAGCGCTCGCCAGAGTGGTCTCCGTCACCTCCGTCCAATCAATGCTAGGTGACTGGCGGAGGCGCTCGACAAACCCCCATTCATCTGCCGACAGATCCCCCTGCCTCGGCGGTGGGTGGCTCGGCTTGGAGTGGTTCCATCGAGTAGGAATGTCCCATGGCTCTTCACTCCGGATCACCAAATACTTCTCCTTCCATCCCTTGATGGAATCGGGGTGGTGGCGAACGACCTTCCCCCCGCTCCGGGGAGAGATATAGTATACACCCTCGGCCGACGGATTGACCATCAACATTGCACGGAACACGTTCAACCGCAGGGGTACTTGCTGCTCCTCGCACATCAGCATAAAGCAGATGATCTGCTTCCAAGAGTTCGGCCCGTACTGCATGGGCGCCAAGGAGGCCCAGTTCAACACGTCCCTAATGAACGGGTGGACCGGCAACCTCAGGCCAGAGATAAAAGCGTCCACCGGGAAGACACAGTACCAAGCTGATAAGGGATCGGTGGGACGCAGAGTAGGGCTCGGCATCAGCAGTTCGTGACCAGGCCCTATATGATACGCCAGCTGCAGAACCTCCAAATCCCCGCCCTCCAAAACGGTCGAGATCGCGTCCATCATCACCCTCCCCCGGCTCGGCGAAGAGGGTTGCACTCCGAAGAGCTCCTGGTCAGAAAGATCGTCGGGATACTGACGGAAATGCTTCGGCTGGACGGGCGAGCCAGTCATCAAATTACGGAAAACAGGCGCCTTGCTCGAACCGCCGGTCCTCGACCCCGGTTTTCCTGGGGCCCTCTTCTCCTTCTTAACTCGCTCCGACGGTCCTCGACCCTGAGCGGTGGATCTCCTCACTGTATTGCCCTCGCCACTCTCCTCATCGGAAGACAGCTCCAGCACGCGAATGCCGTCCGAACCCTCGCCGGTTCCCTCCGACCCACTACTCTCCACCACAAAGGGACGTCGAGTACGCGACGCCCTCGACTTGTGTATCGCTTCCCCCTCACCTACGGAGCCCTCCAAAGAAACCGAGCCAGTATGGCCCACAACGGGCACCGATCCCTCCTCGAACACGGGCTCTTCCCACGACGTCGACGGAGAGTCAGGCTTTACTTCCCCCCTGGACGACGACGCCGACGAACCGGACTGAGCCCTATCCATCTGTGCCTAAAGATAAAACAAACTTACCAAACTAACCTGGGACCGCTTCGGAAAGGCGAACCGAGTACGGCAAACTGCAAGAGCAATCGCTGAAGGGGTGGGAGATTTTTTGAAGAAAGAAGCAGCAAGATTGTAGTGGGCGAAAGGGAAAAAAGGGGAATACTTATATAAGGGAAGAACGGCTCCTCGACTTCCGCGATTACTGTTCACTGATTGACGCACAACTGCCGCCTGGAAAATCGCGCCGCGTTCTCGAAACCTGTGCGGGGGACGTCATCAGACGCCAGACTGACGGCCTAACTCTGGGGTCGGGTCGGGTGGGATACACGACGGAGAAAACATTTTTTTTAAGTTTAAGGCACCGTCATATGACAGACGCCCCGGGCTCCAGCGTCCGACCAGTTCCCCTCTCACCCTCGAGCAGCCCGGGACTTACAGCCTCGGCAGCCGAAACCCCGAACTGTTCAAGGGTGGAACAGAAACCGCCATCGCCTACAGCCCTATCAAGACGGACTGACCGACCCCCGACGGGAGGTGGCCCCCCCATCCGAGGCCCTTCAGCCCCAAGGCCGGTATACGGTGGGTGCGTCTTTTCGTCTGGATCTCCCCCGGGCCAAACCTCCATGACAGGGCAGTCTGACCCGAAAAGGGATCCAGACGGCAAAACCACCACTAAACCGAAGCTCCTCTTCCCACAGCACGGATTTCGGCCGTCACCCCTCTCGCCCTGATCTCCCGTAGACCTGGCCACCATATCAAGGTCCATCAGATCCAAGAGAAGATCAGGGCGGCAGAGTAACCACCTCTCCGACGCTGCTAGGGTCGAAAATATTAGCCAAAGACAGGCGTCCGCCGAAGCAGACACCTCTGAGAGCCAATGGGCCACCCCTGTTTTGATCATACCTACAATGGAGGGGGGAGGTATTTATAACCTCCCCCAGGGACTAACCGTTGAGGCGCAGGGAAGGTCAATCAACGGAAAACCATGCACCATCTACATTTATTAGGCGGCGCCATTAAATGCCCCTAGGAAATTGGACCATCACACCATTCTCGGAGAGCCTTCAATACACCACATGAATGGTGGGATATCCCCGCTCAGTCACTCTGGGGCGCCAACCGGTCGCCATCCCCCTTGATTAGCCCGAAATCCCTCGGCCAGCTCGGGGTCGGGTCTAGCACCAGGGCAGTCTTCTCAGGAAGGCTTCACGGCTCGCCATCGCCCTTGCCTTCCAGTAATCCCTCGCCAAGCTCGAGGTCAGGTCTGGCACCAGGGAGGTCTTCTCAGGAAGGCCAACGGCTCGCCACCCCCCTTGTTGGTCCATAATCCCTCGATCAGCTCGAGGCCGGGTCCAGTACCAGGGGAGTCTTCTCAGGAAGGCTTCACGGCTCGCCATCGCCCTTGCCTTCCAGTAATCCCTCGCCAAGCTCGAGGTCAGGTCTGGCACCAGGGAGGTCTTCTCAGGAAGGCCAACGGCTCGCCACCCCCCTTGTTGGCCCATAATCCCTCGATCAGCTCGAGGTCGGGTCCAGTACCAGGGGAGTCTTCTCAGGAAGGCTTCACGGCTCGCCATCGCCCTTGCCTTCCAGTAATCCCTCGCCAAGCTCGAGGTCAGGTCTGGCACCAGGGAGGTCTTCTCAGGAAGGCCAACGGCTCGCCACCCCCCTTGTTGGCCCATAATCCCTCGATCAGCTCGAGGTCGGGTCCAGTACCAGGGGAGTCTTCTCAGGAAGGCTTCACGGCTCGCCATCGCCCTTGCCTTCCAGTAATCCCTCGCCAAGCTCGAGGTCAGGTCTGGCACCAGGGAGGTCTTCTCAGGAAGGCCAACGGCTCGCCACCCCCCTTGTTGGCCCATAAATCCCTCTATCAGCTCGAGGTCGGGTCCGGCACCAGGGGAGTCTTCTCAGGAAGGCTTCACGGCTCGCCATCGCCCTTGCCTTCCAGTAATCCCTCGCCAAGCTCGAGGTCAGGTCTGGCACCAGGGTGGTCTTCTCAGGAAGGCCAACGGCTCGCCACCCCCCTTGTTGGCCCATAATCCCTCGACCGGCTCGGGGTCGGGTCTGGCACCAGGGTACTCTTCTCACGAAGATCCAACGACTCACCATCCCATTTTCTACAACCATGAGCACTCCTCCACGGCTAGCTCCCGCACCCCCTGCAGGAGTGGGGGGCTTGTGTGACAGTGTAAAAATGGCCTGAGGCCCATCCAAGGCCCAATACAATTCCTACTCAGAAAAGCAAGAATACCGACCTGGTTCGGCTCCGGACCCCTTCAGGGTCGGCGCCGAACCTCGTGTTTGCCCCCACAGTGCCGGCTTCCTCGTACTGACGAGCCTCAGTATCCCCCGGAGTCCGATCCGGAGCAGTCCCTCATGCCGTCCCCCCTCTCTGGCGGGGCGGAGGGATGACCTGGCGCAGCCTAGGCCCTCCGATTCCCCCAGAGGCACAGAGGACTCACGATGGGCCACGTCAGCTCCAAATACCGCCAAGGGTTTCGCCACGTCAGCCCTATACCACTCCTGGTATCACAGCAACCGCCCTAAACCCCCTGGGCCTTCTGCCACGTCAGGCCCATGGGCTTTCGGATCCAAACCCGGCCCCCAAGCGGAACCAAACCCGGTTGGGATTTTCTATAAATACTAGACCCTCACCCACCTTTTGGAGGTAATCAATCTTTTGCCACTTAAATATACCTAGTTATTGCTACTCTCTCACAGAGACTGACTAGAGCGTCGGAGGGTCCGCCACCGGGACAAACCCCGGTGTTTCAGGACCGTCTGCAGGTACACAAGACCTCGGATCCGACCCTTCCGATCCGAGCCCAACCTTCAACGCCTTTCCGAGCTCATCGTAGGCCCCAGAAGGTCAACCGAAGGTCGGCAGACGAGCGGCAATCTCCTTCAATACAAATTGAGTTCGAACTCACACCTGGTGCTTCCACACGTGCCTCAGAAATAAACAGCATCAGCGACATTTTGGATATTCTACAATGCGGGAAGAGCGACTATCCATTAATCTACCTCAGGACCCCAATTAGACCAGGGAATCTTCTTAAGGAGGACTGGTATTTCCTGTTTGAAAAAATATCAAAGAAACTGGCAGGGTGGAAGAGCCGATTCTTATCTCTGGGCGGAAGGATTATCTTGCTTAACTCGGTCCTCAGTGCGATTCCAACGTACCTTATGTCCATGTACGAACTTCCAAAGTGGGTTTTGCAAAAGATCGAAAAGATGAGAAGAAGATTCTTATGGAAAGGAACAGGAGAGGGGAACAAGGGTGTACACTTGGTTAAGTGGGGCAGGGTCTGTAAGAGGAAGGAATTTGGGGGATTGGGCATTACGAACCTCCACGATATGAATAGAGCGCTCCTTAGCAAATGGTGGTGGAAAATGGCTAATAATCATAAGAGCTGGTGGTCCTTCTCTTTTGACCGCTTCCGCAGAATAAGGAAATATCGGTATGGTGGAAGAAGTGCGTTTGCAAGGGTTTCTTTGCTCTGGAAAGGAATCTCCAAGCAAGGAGAGGCTTTCTTTGCTAAAACCACTAGTAAAGTGGGGAACGGGAAACGCACCAGATTTTGGAAGGACAAGTGGTGTGGGACCGTGCCACTACGGTATAGATTCCCAAGTGCAACGACAGCTACGACCAGTTTAGATTCGTCGGTAGCAGACATACGGAAGAATGGTAAACTCACATTTACTGTCACGGAAGGCCTTCACCAGGAGTGTATCGACGAGTTTGAAGACTTGAACAGACTCATCCTAGCAGAAGGGGCACTGGAGAGCAACGCTGAAGACCAAAGATGGTGGGACAGAGAAGAATCCAAAGTCTTCTCGGTGGCGTCTATGTACAAATGGTTAAATGACGGAGGAATCAGAGGTAAAGAAGAAAGCATCATCTGGAAGGCACAAGTGCCGATGAAGGTGAAAGTCTTCTGCTGGCTAGCTCATAACGACGCGATTCTCTCGAAAGCTAACCTCAGGAAGAGAAATATGTTAACTGACGCAACATGTGGCCTATGTCACAACGACATCGAGGATACCAATCACATTCTTTTTCTTTGTCCTAAAGCTAGATTAACCTGGGAGGTAGTTTGTAGGGGATTCGGATGCTCAAATTTACCAGTCTCAACCAGTAACATTTGGGGTATTCTTAGAGACGATCATATCAGGATAGAAGATAGAAGGGCATGGGATTTAGCTACATCCGCAACCTTATGGAACCTATGGCTAGACCGAAATGCTTTAATATTTCGCAACAAATCAAACTCTTTTACAACATCAGTGCATAACATTTTCTTACTTATCCATGAATGGGCAGGTGCTGCGGAGAACAGGAAGAGGATGAAGTCAATCGAAGAGGAATAACAAGATGTGGCTGTGCATTTTGGGGACCATATGTAGTTTCCTCCTATCACTGATTAGTTAGAGTGGAGAGGTTGTACTAGTTGTGACTGTATGAAGAGTCATACACTGTTGTTGGTTTTATTCTCGAACCCGGGTAGGTCCGGGTACTTTTGATGTACCGTGTAGCTTGGTGCTAACACGTATTTTGGTCATTTGTACTACCTTGTTTCGGTATATCTTATTAATGAAACGATGACGAGTGTCATCTTTATTATAAAAAAAACACAACAAAAGTACTTGAAATATGTATAAAAATTCACAGAAGTTTTACCATTACACCTGGTGTGAATTTTTACCATTACACCTTCCTACAACCCTATACATCTCACTCTCGACCCATGCATGAAACCATGCAACAATCATAATTAACTATTGGGTTAACCTAAGTAAAAAAATTGGGGATACAAACTAAATCAATGAATTAGAGGAATTAAACAACAAAAAAATTAATTCAAAAAAAAGGGGAAACATCACTCATCAATTCTAGGTATTGATTTTCTGGTAACATGATCCTCCCAACTTTTTTCAACAAAAACACCAGGTTTAGGTGATGCTGGCTGGGACTTCATGCTTGCTCTTCGGATCACATCCCACGAATCCTCGGGAGGAGGAACACCCTGCTGGGACGCGAAGAAGGACTCAAACCCCGGCGAGTCAAAGGCAAAACCTGTGTGTTTTGACGGCGCCCTTGGGAGATGTGACATTGAGAGGTTCCTCTCCTCTTCGAGAGTCAGGCGATTAGTGATCTCTAATAATTGGGCTCTGCTGCAGTCTTCTGGCTCATTGCGGTGAACCTCTTGAACAATTTGGAAGTCATATGGGAAAAGGAATCTTTGAATCCTGGAGAGCCCAAAAAAAAAAACTCAAAAGTGAGAAGAAATTTATTATAACCATCAAACCTATAGATTAATGCTGCATCTAGGACCTACACTTTTCTTTTTCTCGGAATTCTGAGTTAATAGACTCATGAATGGGTTAACTAGTTGCCCCGAATCAAACAGAGAAAGAAAGTACGACCAAGAATTAATGCTAGTGAGGGAGGGGTTTAGCGAACAATCAAAGTATGCCGAAAGAATTAACCCCAGACTTCAATCTCAGTACATACTGACTGATATCAAATATTTCACAACAAAAAATTATAAATCATGTCATTTAAATTATAATGCATATCATCTTATCGGAGGTGTAATTGCAAGTACAGAATTGGTCATTTTCTTTGTTCTTTGAAGGCTTAGATGATGGAATATTATCTATCTATCAAATTAGTTTCTATTCCTCACATTATATATGACTAAATTAC
Source organism: Hemerocallis citrina (assembly GCA_017893485.1). Taxonomy (NCBI): domain Eukaryota; kingdom Viridiplantae; phylum Streptophyta; class Magnoliopsida; order Asparagales; family Asphodelaceae; genus Hemerocallis; species Hemerocallis citrina. Next base: position 308,211,079 of record CM030360.1, read on the forward strand.
ATATCAGCACATTTCACGCCTGAATTCCCTTTTTTTAAAGTCATTGACAAATCTACATTCATGTAAGTCGTTTATGAAATACAAGATGCAAGTAGTCATTGACAAATCTACCTTGATGCAAGTAGGCATTGATAAATCTCTCTCTTTCTACCTATTCCCTCCAACCCATCAAACAATATCCTTCTAGGAAGTACTATAAACTCCATCAGTTTTTCTCAACATTTTTTAATTATTACTTAGAACCCTTAATCAACTAGTACTTGTAACAATTAATAACTCAGATGAGGTTCTCTTTCCAGCAGATTGCAAAGTGAGGCATATTTAATACGTGCAAAAGGAGATTCGCGTAAGCACCATGACTCTTCAGGAAACTAAAGGCAAAGATTTTCATTCTGGTTCAAAATTTTATATACCATATAATTAGCTAAAACGGGGAACAGTAAAAATTCGATACATGCATAAAAAATATCAAAATAAAATTATTTCAAAGTATCTCACCCATGGTATAAAAAGTCGCCGAGGAGGGCAATGACAGGTACAAGCAGAAGTATCAAATAGAAATAAAATGTGCTCATCAGCACAAAAATGACATAGAAAATATTTTCCTGAAAGAGCCCAAAAAACATAAGTAAGTTCACATAATAAAAAAAATAATCAAGACACGTTCAGAACTTACTGATCTATCGTGAGAGGTCATTATTCCAGAGTATATAAAGATGAAAAGAAACCATGCCAAAATACTCCCTGCAACACTTATATGGTGCCATTTTGTAATGGAATTACATGCCATAAGGAGACGCAAGTTGACTGTCACCACCACACAAGTGAAGGCCATTGTGCTAACATCCCAAAGGCCAAATATCTTCCCTGATGAATTGAGACCTTTCTGACTGGCAATTAGAGTAAAGTGATAAATGACTAATGACTGGTAAATAGAAAAGATAGCCCACATTATCACAACTCTCCACTTGAAAAACATATTTTTAATTCCTTCCCTGTAAAGTTCTGGGTATCTTTTTGATATAGAAGCACTGACATCCTGGTAAAAAGTAATTTCAAATGTGAACTTGTGAAGTTGACATAAATTAATGGCTAGCAACATTGTTGTATAAAAATCAATATTGGTATTGGATACGTATCCAATATGGATAATCCAATTCTTTTGGATACCTCTTAGAAACCTTTTCAATACATATTAAAGCCTTTAACATATTTCTCCAAAAAATAAAAAGCCTATAACATAGAGCAGATATATGGATAATATGCTCGAGACACACCCGGAATTAAAAATTTTGAAAACTTAAGTGCATGAACGCTGTGCTGACTATTTCATTAGATTTAAAATACTTCTAAAAGATACAACTTAATTCGTCGTCATTATAGAGAAATGGTTGTTCAATACTATATATTCCACAAATTTAAAGAACTCTAACAAAACAAAATCATGCTATGGTTAAAGAACAACATGTGTATAAAAAGAGCTATGTCATTTCCAAATTCAAAATGTACCCATATCCAAGGTGTTAAAAATGTAGGCCGGGGAAAATGTGTTTAAAATGTAGGCGGGGGAAAATGTACCATCCAAAAAGAACTATGACATTTATTTTTCCATCCATCATGTTGTTAGAAGAAAAAAAAAAGAATTGTTAGCCGTACAATTTTACGTAAAACATACACAAATGAACTTCAAAAGACTTGATTTTATACCATTAGACTATCCTAGGCATGTAGATCAAGATCAACGGTTCAGATTTTTCATGGGGGTATGTATCAATGGGCTCACATATGAGGCCTCAAAATAAGAGAAGAAGTAGGATCTCACATTTTATTTTTATATATATATATATATATATATATATATATATATATATATAGGTAATCCCCTAAGGCCCTACCTCAACCTTACTTGAGGCCTCATATGTGATATGAGCCCCCTATAAAAAAAATCCAAACCCTTCATCTTGTTCTACATGCCTAAGATAGCCTAAGGGTGAAATCAAGATATTTGACATTCATTTCCGAATCCATCATGTCGCTAGAAAAATAAAGAATTTTTAGTCATATAATTTTGTCACGTTCAAACAAATGAACTTCAAATAACTTGATTTTACACTCTTAGACTATCTAAAGCATGTAGAACAATATGAATGGTTCAGATTTTTCATGGGGGGTTCGTATCAATAGGATCACATATGAGGTCTCAAAATAAGGGTGAGGTAGTGCTTTAGGGGATCACCCCTAATATATATATATATATATATATATATATATATATATATATATATATATATATAGGGAAAGCTTCGGTTGAGCACTACTCTAGTGCTCACCACTAGGCCTTCGGGCGTTCATATCGAAAATCCGAACCGTTCACATTGATCTACACATCTAAATTAGTCTAAATATGTAATTTCAAATCATTTGAAATTCATTTACCCATCCATTGAAGTGTTACAAAATTGTATGGCTGAAAATCATTGTTTTTATAGTCACATGATGGATGGGCAAATAAATTTCAAATGATTTGATTTTACATATTTAGACTAATTTAGATGTGTAGATCAATGTGAACGGTTCGGATTTTCGATATGAATGCCCGAAGGCCTAGTGTTCACGCGGTGAGCACTAGAGTAGTGCTCAACCGAAGCTTTCCCTATATATATATATATATATATATATATATATATATATATATATATATATAATATTTCAAGAGGTGCTCACCAATAAGATGGACGAACCCAAGATTCTCCTTCATCATGGAAACATCCTATGATCGATCTGAACCATTCATTTTGTAAGAATGCATAATCAAGTCTTTTGGAATCCGTGTACCCTTGCAACTTAAACAATATGAAATTGTGCGGCTGAAATATCTTCATTTTTTTATAATGACATGATGGAAGGGCAAATGAAGTTCAAATGACCCGATCTCACATGATTAGACTTTATTAACCATTTAGAACAAGATGAAAGGTGCGGGTTGTTCATAGGATGACCCCACTATGGTGAGCTTTCCCACCTTAGGTAGAGCTCCGACCATTCTTAAAGATTTCCCTATATAGGGTTTGGGGGGGGGGGGGGGATGTGGGTCTCATATTTGTATGAGGTGATTCTGTCATACAAAATGATTGTAAACACTTGGTAGAGCCGCCTATGGACGATCAAAACTGTTCATCATGTTTGTTATATATAAAATTCACTTGAACAAAAAAAAAAATCAACACATTTGCAGGGTTTCTTTTCATGCATCACGTGCTTACAAAATGACCGGTTGTCTATAATAAACAAAATGAATCAGAAAATGGAAAACATGATGCATGGGTAAAAAACCTCCAAATGTTTTGATTACTAATCCACATGCATTTTATGACATAGCAAACATAGTGTTGATCGATGATAGGTGGCCCCATCAGCAGATTACAATCACTTTGTATGAAAGAATCAACTCATACAAATATGAGGCTAATATTTCTCATATATACATAGAAAAGGTTACTCATACTTGTAGTAGGTAATTTCTCTTATTGAGTGTTTGTAATTACTTGGTAGAACTCCCCATGGATGATCATCACTGTTGGATAAGATCTACATAAAAAAAACTTATTATGTACAAATTTTCAAATGACATCGACGAGTTTTAACCACTCATAAGTCATAACGCGACCTAAAATTGGAGTAATTCCATACCATATATAAAATGTTGACTTTTTGGTTGCAAGGTTAACGGATAAAAACTCGTCAATTTTATTTCAATTTTTTAACGCACATTTTAAGATGCAGATCACATCTAAAGGTCTGGATTTTTCATTTAGGTGGGCTAGATATGAGTTTTGAGTAGTCTTCCTAGCTAAGTTTGCTAGGGTGACGCACTAGCTCTCTTATTCTCTCTCTTCCTATATATAGGGAGGTCTTCAAGAGAGCCTAGAGTTGTCCCTAAGGTGGGAGTCGGAGAACTCGCCATGGTAGGGTCAACCTATGAATAATCCAAAGCATTCATCTTGTTCCAAATAACTAACATAGTCTACTCATGTGAGATCAAGTCATTTGAACTTCGTTTCCCTTGCATCATATTGTTATAAAAATAAAGTAATTTCAACAGTACATTTACTTAACATTTTAATTACAAGGGCAAAGAGATTTCAAACAACTTGATTCCGCATTCTTAGACTATTTTAAGCATTTATAATAAAAAAAACGATTCAAAGAGCTATAAGATGTCTCCATAATAAAGGTGAACCTTGAGCTCTTCTACCTTATAAGAAGCATAAAGCTCTCTTAAAGATATGTCACATATATATATACTAGATTTGCCCGTGGGCACGTGCCTATGGCACGTCTTCAGAACGATACAGCATATGAAAAGCCTTGTAAACAGTAAATCAACAATTATTTAGCTCAAGTTTGAATAATATGACAATAATTAGTTGTAAATAAAAGTCCATGTTTCCAATAGTACATGTTGAAAAATAATTATAAATTAGGGTATAAAAGTCCATATTTCCATAAGTATATTTATATAAGCGAGAGAGAGAGAGAGAGAGAGAGAGAGAGAGAGAGAGAATTAAATAAATAAATGAGTTGTTTTAGGGGGATTTGAATTTGAGTTTTGAGGGAAAACTTTAGGGGGGGGATGTGTTTTGTGATGTTAAATCTGGGCCTTTGATTTTGGGGGGATTGAAGGAGAGCCACTTTATAGCTTTCTTTGTGTTTTATTATATACTAGGTTTGCCCGTTGATACGTGCCTACGACACGTCTTTAAAACGGTACACCTTATTTGATCATATAAAATAGTTTTAGAGGTCCAGCAAATTAATTGAAGTAGCAAACATAGAGCAAAAAACATATTATATGATTTTTTTTTGAATTATTTTTAAAGTTTTTAAAATTTTAATTTGTTTAGTTTTTTTAATTTTTTTAAATTTTTTAAATTTTTACTTTCTTAATTGTTTGAATAGAAGAGGGAGGGAGAGAGAGAAAAAAAAATTTAAATAACTATAGGAGTTGTTTTGAGTGGGGGATTTGAATTTGAGTTTTGGGGGAGAACTTTTGGGGGGGAAATATTTGGTGGGATTGAAGGAGAGCCACTTGATAGCTTTCTTTGTGTTTTATTTTATATATATATATATATATATATATATATATATGGGCAAATGAACTTCAAATTACTTGATTTTTTTATTGTTAGGCTATCTTAGGCATATAGAACAATATGAATAGTTCGGATTTTTCGTAGTCTCTAGTTCGTGAGTGTTCACGGAGTGCTCACCAAAGTAGTGTGCAACCGAAGATTTCTATATATATATATATATATATATATATATATATATATATATATATATATATATATATATATATATATGGAGGCCTTCCATTGAGCACCACTTTTATGATCACTCCGTGAGCACCCATTGATATGAACCCCTATAAAAAATTGGATGTGATCTATATTGGATGTGATAGAGAGAGAAGCGTGAGCCTTATATTCATGAATAATAATTCTCTCAAACGAAGTGATTGTAACCACGTAGTGGGGCCACCTATAGACGATCAAACGTCTTTTATCCATGCATCATGTGGTCAAATGATCTGCAAATGTTAAATTTTTTTGCACATGCATTTTATAACATAACAAATATGATGAATGGTGTTGATCATCTATAGGTGGCCCCGCGAAGTGATTACAATCACTCTGTATGAGAGAATCACCTCATACAATTAGTGTTGATCATCTATAGGTGGCCCCGCGAAGTGATTACAATCACTCTGTATGAGAGAATCACCTCATACAAATACGAAGCTCACATTTCTCATATAGATACATGTGAGAACTCCTTTGGAATTGAGTGAGAATCTAAGCAGTTAAAATCCCCGATTATGTCCGATTAATCCCCGATTAATCGCTAATCAGAGGCCAAACGATTATTTTTTTAGCGATTTATAATATTTCAATTGTTAGCGATTTAATCGGGAATAATCAGCCGATTAGTGGTTAATCGGCCAATTTTAAGTGACTGATTAACCGATTAAATCACCTCCTTTAATTTTCATGCTCATTTGCATTATTTGGGCTCAATCCGGCCCAAATCCAAAATCCAAATTCAATATTCAAATCCCCTCTGGTCCTCGCGCAAATCCAAACCCGACATATCGCCGCTCTCTTCTTCTTCCTCGCGTAAACCCAAACTGATTCTCTTTTTTCTCAAGCAAACCCAAACCCGACCCGCCGTCGCTCCCTCTGTTCGTCGCATACTTGGCCTGGCCCGCATCCGCTAAACCACCTTTTGTTGCTCGCACTGCTCCCCGATTATTTTTGTTTGATGGAACCGACCAACAAACCCGTCCCGACCCATATCCAGGATCCAAACTCAGCTCAAACCAAGTACTCTCTTCTTTTTCTCTATAACTATATATTCATATTTGATAATCTCATAATAGTTTTAAGTTAGGATTTAGGGTTGCTACATAATAAGGATTTTTAATTTTTTTTTTATATATAACGATTTTTCCGATTTAATCCCAAATTATTTTTCGATTAACCGATTAATCACTAATCGCTCCTAGACCGATTAGTTCCAAAAACCGATTTTAACTGCCTAGGTGAGAATATATTTTTGGGATATAAATTGGAAAATCTGAACCATCCATTTTGATCTACATGTCGGAATTAGTCTACGGATGAGAAATCAAGTCTTTTGAGATTTGTTTGTCCATGCATTAAAGTGTTACAAATTGTATGGTTGAACAACGTTATTTTTTATAATGACATGATTACATATTTAGACTAATTTAGTCATTTTAAACAATGTAAACAATAATCCATGTAATGGCTATGTAAGGAGTTCTCACGAAGCTTATTGTGAGAACTAGTTTTAAAATTCTCGCTATTTGTGATATATAGTGACAGATGGATTGACAACATTTTATTATGTCACTATTTTTTTAAAATCATCTCATAATGTGATAGTTTTATAATCGGTTACTTCAAATAACTAATATCATGTCAGTTTACTATATGTTTTGTCACCGTTTAAATAAAAGATATTGACAATTTAATTTTGTGTCTGGAGTATTATTAAACCGACACAACTTTATTTTGAGTCACATTAAAATTTGTCACTATAGGTGGGCTATATTGACTGATTAGTGTTGTTTTTCGATGAAAAAAATTTAAAACTGATATAAGTTACAATATGAAAGTAAGTGATACAACATAACACTCATAGCATAATCCCTTTGGCTGTAATTTGAGAGTCCAAGGCTCGATTCCCCTTATGAGGTAATTTTATTTTATTTTTCTTCAGAATTTTAATAAGTGAAAGTTTATTCACATATAATGACACTTAGTATTTGTCTTTCTTTTAAGTGAAAAAAGGTGACAGATGTTAATCTGTCACTGTCTTTTATATAACTTATACTCCTTCATATAACTTATACTGACGCTTTATAAGGTTCCATACATGTGTCAAATTTAAATTCGTCTGCGAGCCATTTTTCTTGTAGTGTACCGAACCCGAACCTGAAAGAAAGGGTTTCACTCCTCTTAAAAACCACCCGGTTTGGGTGCAAACAGTATCAGAAACCCACTCAACAGGTCCACACTCTCTGTATGAGGGTATCATAGACTAGAAAACAACAACCACAAAGGCAGCACAACATACCTTGTCAAACAGTCCAACAATGATCACAGGTAGTGCTGAGAAAATGACATTATACAAAGATTGGAACCAATCATCATAAAATCTCTGACCAGATAAGCCAGTTTGGAAGGTGAACCAAAACTGGGTCAATGTGAAAGTAAGATTCTTGTAGAAAAAGTACGTGATCACCTGCAAAATGAAACTTCAATTTAACCTCTAATCTCAGTGTCAACTGGCATTTTGAGGATGATAAGAAAAATAAACCTTGCACAATCTGAGATAAGACCACCGTCCATGCACAAGAAGTAAATCTGTAAGAAAACGGAACTGTGCAACTGCAAAATCGCTCGCCATTACAGCTTGCATTCCTTCTAATCCACTTATGCCAACACCAACCTGAGCAGCCTGAATCATACTCACATCATTTGCGCCATCACCAATGCTCAGAGTAATCTTTCCAGCTCCTTTTCTTACCAAGCTAGTAACCTTCAAAACAACAAATAGATAATAATACTGGCAGATACTTGTAGTAATTGTGTGAATACGGAAAAGGATTATAAACAAAGAGAAAATACCAAACAGTTAAGAATGTTTAGAAATGTTTAAAAGGAAACCTCCATTACAAACCACATCAAGCAAGCAAGTAGATATACGATTTTCATATACACGCATCTTTCATAAGTGATTTAAGTTGAAATGTAGACACATCATCTAGATCAAACTATGATTATAAATATATAAATATAAAGAAAGAAAAGAAAAGGAAACTGATATAGCCAAAACAAACATGTGCAAAAACCAAACTCACATAATAAATTGAAAGTAACTTTAGTATAAGCTATTCTTCTGTTTTTCCACATACTAATAAACAATAATATGTAAATTTATTTTTTTGGCATTAGACAAAGGCGCAAATTGAAGAGGGGAAGAAGAGTACTACAGAGGTCAGAAGGACACTAAGAATCCTCCAAATTGGAGAAAAGAGCTCTCTTTGAGGGAGAAACAACTGTATAGGTGAATTCTAGCAGCCTATCTGTTCATTCTATTGCAATATTGATCATAAATAATGTTTTCGTCCTTTATTTCTAAATGAGCCTACATTACTGTGCTCGACTTTGGTTAAAAAGCCCCCTTTGCCACTAGATAGGAAAATTTCATATCGATGTCCTGCCATTTAAATTGCTAGAAGTCCTAGCTAAGCTCAGTTGGTTGTAAATAGAATTATTTAGAAGATAAATATCAAGAAATATACTTGTCTTACTTACAAGTGATACACGTCTTTTCACCATCTAATAGTAACTATGTCAAGAGCCAAAACTAAATTCAAGAGTAGTGTGCTCGATGATATGTAGTGTATACATGTTTAAACTATATTTGAAAAAACTTGAAGAGAAAAATGTCAGATTATCTATAAATTGTATGTGGATGCTCAAAAGACAGATGAAATTCAATTGATCGCAATAATGAGGTTAACTGTATAAGTTCTACGACATTATTTATATGGTCATTATCCAAACTTTTTATTCAGTGTGATTTATCTGGCTATAAACTTAAACTAGTTAATGGATCTGGATGGCTTAATCGCTTCTCACCTTCCAAAGGTCCTGTTGTTAATCTAAATTTCTAAATTTACATTTGAGCAGATATATATCTTATGGCAGGTATCCAGAGTACCACAATCTACCTGTGCCTTTTGAAGGGGAGAAACACGACAACAAACTACTGAGCTGCAATTCAAACTCAAGTTAAGTAGATTTGCTCTCAAGTTTGGATCCAAGGCGTACATTAAGCATTTTCCATCAATTACAAGAGCTAATTTGGATCCAGGTGCAGTCTGCAGGTGCTTCTTTGCCTCCTCAAGGCATTGATTTAAATCTTTTCTAACAGAATTTTTTATACAACCTGCTATCTCCACAGGATTTCCCTGGCAGCAATATAAAATATAAGTAATGATTGAGAAGGAAAGAATATTGGGATGCTAGAATAAAAGAATGCAATTGTGTGTGTGTGTGTGTTGGAAAGGGATTCAAATGGGGGATAAGTATCCATTGTTGAGGCCTAAAACTGTTTGTTTGTGTATATTGGTTTGTGAGGCAACATGCATGGAAATGCAATAAATTTCAAATCCGTACTTCCTGTTGGATGAGTTAACATCGGACTATTAGAAATTTAGAGCAGAAAAATCTTCAAAATAATTCATTTAAACAAAAGCATAGGTTTTGGCAGTGAATTTTATGAGGACATCAATTCGAGACGATTTTGGTGCTTCTATCAGTGCACGCATCATCTATGATGGCTATTCCAGTGGCTTAGCTATTTTTTTTATTTCAGTACTTAGATTTGTTTTTGGCATTTTGGTCATATGTAGTAGTTTTGCTATTTGCACCCTTATTTTTTGAATTTTGGATATTTGTATTGGGATTTTGTTTTGAGTCTATATATAGGCATTTAGACCAATGAGAAGGTATGCTATTATTGAATTAAAAAATTATTGCATTGAGTTATTGCTCTGCATTCTATTCTTGTGTGTGTGAGTGATACCATAAGAAATTATTAGGGTTTGTCAGAAATCCTTAGAAAGCGTTAGGGTTTGTGAGAAGCTCTACTACACCCCTAATCCCCTTCCCCTTAGCCGCCGATCCCCTTCTCTCTCTCTCTCTCTCTCTCTCTCTCTCTCTCTCTCTCTCTCTATATATATATATATATATATATAAAATAAAACACAAAGAAAGCTATCAAGTGGCTCTCCTTCAATCCCCCCAAAAATCAAAGGCCTAGATCTAACCTCACAAAACATATTTTCCCCCCAAAAGTTTCCACCCAAAACTCAAATTCAAATCCCCACCCAAAACAACTCCTATATTTAATTATTATTTTTTGTTCTTTCTCTCTCTCCTTCCCTCCTCTATTCAAAAAATTAAGAAAATAAATTTTTAAATTTTTTTTTAAAAATTGAAAATTAAAAAACTAAAAAATTAAAAAATTTAACAACTTTAAAAATAATTCAAAAAAAACCATTTAATATTTTTTTGCTCTATGTTTGCTACTTCAATTAATTTGCTAGACTTCCAAAACTATTTTATATGATCAAATAAGATGTACCGTGCCGAAGACGTGCCGTAGGCACGTGTCAACGGGCAAGCCTAGTATATATATATATCTCTCTTCTTCTTCTTCTTTGATTCCCGAAACCCTAACTTCCCCCTCATACCTCCTTTTCCCCCCTTCATCAACCGAAGCCCCCCACAACCCCCATTGCCGCCCTCCTTCCCCTTCGTCCGAAACCCTTCGTCAAATCCACCCTCCACCATTACCGCCGCAGCTTTCCCCATACTCCATATCCCGACTCAAATTGAAACCCTAATCCCCCAAACCCTCTTCAAAATTGAAACCCTAATTCCCCTTGCTGATTGATCTTGCACACCCTCCATCAACGTCATCAGCTCTGACGGCCTCCCGTCGCCACTGCCACCATCCAAAGTCGATGGCCCCCTCTTGCTGTTCGACGCCCCTGCACCACCACCGCCAGCAGCCCCTCGCTGCCCTCGTCTCGTCTCTGGCTGCAACTCTGACCACCCTCCTTGGCTCACCCTTAACACACCGACAACAACTTCCTCTCCCTTGCCACGCTTTCTTCAAACTCCCGGTAATCTTTTTCCACTCTTTAATTATGTGTGATACTGTCAATTCATCTCTAGAATATTATCTAAATTTACTATCGTCCACAAATATTGAGTGTGTGCGCTTTTACTTGCTAATTAGAGTATGAATCATTATTGCATATCGTACATGCTAAGAACGATTAAGTATAATTATTGATTATTAGGCGTGAATCTTTAATTGGGCTTGTTAATCTTATTTCAATTCTTGAAAATCCATCAAACCAATCGGCAATACATGTTGGTAAACTTAATCTTTCAATATTCTTGAAAATTATCTACTTAGGGTTAAGTTTACATCAGAATTCTCAGTGTTATAATACAGTAGCCAGATTCAACATTATATGACTAATACAAGCTTTTTTTACCTTATCTTCAGCCTTCCTTATAGCATCAGTTTCTGAACTGATAACCAACTGCTTCATATCATTGTTGATCAAGTTGCATGCTGCACTCAGAAATCTTACAATTTGTTAACTGAAAATACAATTATATTAAGCACGCAAAAAAAACGTTAATTATAGTAAAGAGTAAAAATCCAGTTGATAGTCAGCTTCACTGATCCTCAAAAGGATAATACAAGAACTTCATTGTAAGATCCAGGAGAGGAATTTTCATACCATAGGCTATGTTTATTGCTGTTTCCATCTTATCACCAGTCAGCATCCAGACCTTTATCCCAGCTCTACAGAGAGTTTCAATACAAGATGGCACTCCTTCTTGAAGCTTATCTTCAATGGCAGTGCACCCAATTAATGTAAGTTCCTTTTCGATCAGCTCTGCAACCTGCAATATGTCACTAAGATAATCTAACTACAAAATAACAAAAGGATAGTATACAAAGGAACAATATTTCAGATAATTTTATCGCATATAAACATTACATATAACAAGAAGAATATATAACGGGCTAAGACCTGTTTTAAAAAAATTATAAAAAAGGGAAGAAGAATATACACGGGACTACTTTTTGAATCAGATTTCGTAACCAATTTCTTATAAAAAAAAGAGATATAGATTGATAGAGATCCAGAGGACTCCTGGCTCCAAAATGGAATATCAACACCATCCTGTTCCTAGGTGCACTCTGTCGAACCCAAACATCCTAAAAAAGTTCAAAAACAAGAGAATTATCTAAAAAGTACTAGGCGTTTACCTGGAACATAACTGAATCTCGTACTGCTATGTTGATCAAACAATAGAAACTGTGCTTTATAGGCCTTTTCTCCAAGGCCACCACATAAAATTTTGACAAATGCTGATAAATGTTTGTCTTAGTAGGGAAAGACACAGAAAACTATCAAAAAACTTTACTGGGAAAGGAGTTAATCCCAGACTCACTCCCCCATTTGATGATCTATAATTAGGTGTACGTCCTCCATAGCATCTTCTTCATTCTTCGGTCCTACGTAACTTCGGCTACTTATTAAACCAATTCAAGCACTGTTCTTATAAAATATATCCTTGATAATTTTTACAGTATCATATATGTGCATGGTCCAATAAGATGCTATGATCATGATGATTAATTATCAGGTTAGGATCTCAGCGCCCAGCTACAGATAATTTAGATAATGCAGATCCCGTTTTATATGCAGTAAACATGTAAAAGATTATGTAAGATGCAAATAACACGCAAAAGATGATTCTGTCTGGTATTTATGGAAAAGCTCATAAGAAAAGTATATAGAAGTAAACATGTGTAATAATGCACATGCCTCTTTCTTTTGGGCCCTTATAAGAAAAATAGTAGAAAAAACAAACACATTTAACTGATAATATTTTATGAGCCCAAAAATAATAAGCACATTTAATTCATAATGCCCTATCTTAATATTTAACAATTCAAAATTATAAATCCAAAAATCTACGCTAACAAATATAGAATTAAATAAACCCCATAATATACACTAATAATTATAGTAATAAATAAAATATCACTGACATACACAAATAAACATAGAAATAAATAGTAACCTCCATCTCACCCTTTCTTTCTCTTTCCTCTTCTCAGAAACTTGCACAAACAAATATAGAAATAAATAAACCCATCAATAATATTAGCGTAGGTTAGTAGTATTAGTTGAGGATGTTTTTGTCTTTTCAGGCGTACGCGATTTGTGTGCACACACTAAAAGCCTATTTGGTCAGTTATATAGTAGATGTAGTACTGATTACTTCCTCAAGATCATAATTCATTCAACTTATACACCTAGCTTTACTCATCGATTTTTTTAAATTTACTTTTTGCTTCATTCTCATCATTAACTCCAAAGCAGATGGGAATTCAAGTTGACATAACTTTAACAATTTTAAAAGTATCCAATACCTGATCAATTCTCTAAATTCAAAACAGGTCCCATAAAAGATTACTATCATCTCTAGATTTCCTTGTCAATTAGCATAGGTAGATAATATACCAAGGTTCGAAGTCTCGGCATCATGTTGCTCAAATTTTTAGTATCGGAATAGGCCAAATCAGAAGTTTCGGATTGGTTGGTCAGATTTTTGGTATGAGGTGTTTTCAAGTTAAAAATAATAATATTTTCTATTACTAATTAAAATATTTTAATATTGTTTTGAAAATTAATTGCTCAACTTAATAGTTTTTTTTTTAATTTGCGGATCGGTCCGATTCAGTCGATCCAAAATCATGATATTTTGGAGAATTGGATTGCCCCCTCCAAAACAGATCCAATCCGGCCGATTCATTAAACTATGGATAATACCATAGATATTCATCATGCTCAAAAAATCCAGTTTGGTTCTCAGATCTAACTGCCATATTTTTTTGAAGGCCTAACTTGCAAAATCAATTCAAAATAGGTGATGCAGTTTGTTCATGTTCCTACATTCTGTAAAAAACATCTAGGGTCAGAGGTAAGGGTGGCTCTAAACATGGTATTAGACCCCAGCCAAAAAAAATGCATTGTCCTACCGGATTGGAAATTTGAATAACGATTTCTGCCATGTTCAATTTTACTGTTAAAGGCAAGACGTGTTAGGAAATTTCTGTTGTGGTACATTATAATGAAACGAGCACTACAACCGATCAAGTTTAACAATCAAGAAGCAAGAAATCATCACACCAAAGACACCATTTTTTTCCTCATTTGGAGAACCTAACCTGGGGTAGAAAAACTGAGGTTTAATTTAACAAGAGAAGATACAAGAGGTCATATTAACTCTATTAACATAATCTATCTCCTCTCAAGCCCTCACTAGAAGATAATTTGTTTACAATGGAAACTATCATATGAGGTTCACAACATCTCAATAAAGGTTACAATTTATTTATAAAAGTCTAGAACCCATAGGTTTTTAATCTCCATAATTATCTCCAAGCAATTTAAAACACAAACTAGGACCCCATTCAAAATTTCCATAATTATAATAACTGCTCCACTTCTTCACGGAGTGGAACTTGTGCAACCACCTCAAAGTAAACAGCAATATTATCTTGGCCACCTAGTTTTACTAAAAAAAATCCTTAGGCATTTGAGATCTATTTTTAACCAATTAAATATCTTAATGTGAGCCATCAACTCCACCTTCACTTGCATTTGAAGTGCTTCACGCCTTGTGTCATATTTCCTTCTAGACTTATCATTGGATATCCATGTTGACAAAGGTCGAGCTTATAAACCTCAACATAGATATCCCCATTAGATGTTGACACAAAGACGCAATCCTTCGTTCAAACTCCACCTATCATGTGGCAATCTCCACCTCTAAATGATAATCGAACATCGTGGTCTCGCTTCAAAGACCCTCGGTGGCAACAAGATAACAAATAGATGTTTCGGGAAGGTTGGGCTTTATAATACTTGCCAAGTTTTCACATTGCCATTAAGTATGTAGAAGTTACATCATCACTTTTCAAGAACCTTTTGAAACTTTTAGAACTCTCTCGAGATACATACCAACAACCCCATACTTCCAAAGTTCCCACGGATATTGGGCACTTCTTCATTGAAGAAACATGCATCAATTCTATAATGTGAACCCCTTCACTTTTGGCATCTCCAACTTAACTATCCTCTAACCCACTACTTCACAATTCTCACCAGTTCTCATACTCAAAGAACTTCTTGTAGATTTATTGGTAGCAAATATCTCTCTCTTAGTGAAAACGTGAGAAGAACTTATTGAATCAATATACCAACTAGAATCCACATCACATGAACTTGGAACAACAAGACAATTTAAGTTGTCACCTTAATCAGCAACATTGACAATGGTTGGCATCCCTTTGACTGAACAGCTTGCAACAATCCTTCTTGTAATTCTCCTTCTTGCAAACATGCCCCTCCTTTACATGCATTGTTCCTTCTACTTTGACTTTCCTCCACAATCATACAACTTGCAGAAGTAAACTCCATTTATGAGTTTCCTTCCGAAGTTTTTTCTCTGTTAAGCTCTTGATTACACCGTCTACCATGAGGATCTCCTTGGCAAATTTCTTGTGGAAAATGGTGGTTATCATGTGATCATACAAACATGACAATGAATATATCAAATTGAAAGTCTTATCCTCCTCACTCAATCTCCCTTAACTTAGAATTGCCCTCAACTCGGCTAATACCTTGTTGAATTTCATGAGATAATCACGAAGAGGTGATACCCTTCTTCATTGAAAAATGAAACAACTATCTCTTCCAGTACATCCTATCCAGTAAAGAGGATCCCGTACAATCAAGATTTAGTCTTGTCCAAATACTCGATGTACTCTTCTCATCGAGAATATTGCACTTGACTTCGTCTGCCAAAGACAGCCAGAGTAAACTTAATGTTTTTCTTCCCACTTCTTCATGTCGGTCGGCCTTCCTTCATCTCCTTTTACGGAATTTTGCAAGCCCTCTTGGACTAATAGATCGAACATGTCCACCTCCAGAGGTTGAAGTTGATCTTCTCATCATACTTCTTGATTTTCATATAACCAACATGATATGTCATCTTCACTAAGGAACATTCAACTCCGATTCTAATATCAGTTGCAAGGACATTTTCATTGCGGCGCAGCAGAGCGAACAAGTACGCCAACTGATCAGGTTAACCGATCAAGAAGCATAAAACAATCACACCTAACACACGATTGTTTCTGATTCAGAGAACCTAATCCACAGGAAAAACATTGAGATTTTACATTAACAAGAGATAATACAAGAGGTTACAATAACTCTCTCATCAAGAATTTATTTATCTCTCAAGTTCTCACTAGAAGATGATCTGTTTACAATGAAGAATTCTCATATGATGTACTCAACCTTTCAATAAATGTTACAATTTATTTATATAAGTCTAGATTCCATAGTTTTTAATCTCCATATATATCTCCAAGCAATTTAGAACACAAACTAGAACCCCATTCAAATTTTCCAATATAATAACCAACTCCATCTCTTCATGGATTGGAACTTGCACAACCACCTCAAAGTCAACAAAATAATCATGCCCTTGCTTTTTAGTAGTAATTTCCCTTAGGTTTTCGAGAGATATATTTTCAACCAATTAAATACCTACAAATGTGAGACATCAACCAAGCAAGCCGATACCCGATACTGATATCGAGTTTTGAAACCATGGTTTAAAGCTTCTAATAGAAATCCTATTGCAGTCTTCGGTCAATATATTTTCTAATATTACCTCCACATTCTTTTCATAATTTCCAAAAATCTCAATATCCAAGCTGTTCATATAAATGACTATAATAACTTAATTTTACTTTCACCTCCTGCTTTAAACAGCTGTTTCTTTCTCTTCCTACCTATAATCCTAGATTGACATACATTATTTTGAAAGAAAATTGATTAGTCCATAACTACTAATTTGGGAAGTAGATAAGGTTTTGCAGCACAAAAGAATTAAATTCAAAATTCAAAACATGTATGGTAGCAAAACGGATATAGTAAATGGAAATTTAGAGTCAGTTGTTCAAGTAGAAAGTAATGACCGATGATCAACAAGCATCCTTCTTGGGAACCCTTAATGTAAAAAACAGAAGGAACTAATTTAGGATACTGGGAACTGACATCCCACTTGTTAGTAGCTAATTTTTTAGCAACACTTTCTTTTTATATGCTGTATTTGTTCAGTCAACAAGAATTTTATAAAAAAAATTGCAATATAAAACAAAAATTACATTATAAAGAGAGAAAAAATTAGAGAATCGCTGTCATCATGTAAAGCTCATATAAATAGATTATGTCACCTTAGAAACAATAATCTCATAATATTATGCTCAGCGTAGCTAATGCAAAATCTGCTTTCATACCTGATCAAGCTTCTTTTCACGATCTTGTAATGAAGATTTTGCTTGAATATATTGTTCGTTCCATTTCTCATAGAACTCATTTTCCAAATCTCGATATGCAAGACAAAGAGTGCGTAAACCAGCAGAGCCAAACTTCTCTAAATGTTCCCTAGTTAACATTTTAGTTTCCTTATTCCCGTCAGCTAATCTTTCATATATGACAGTATCAGCACCCTGCAAAGCATACTTTCATTTTCATTTGGCTAACAGACAACTTCTGTAAAGATATAAGAAGTAATTTAGAACTCCAAAATTTTACCTTACAATACGCTACTAGCCTTCCATCTGAATACCGGCAAATAACTGATTGTCGTTTCCTTGTACTGCTTGCAGAAAAAATACATCACAAAGAGTAATGGCTTTTTTAATTAATACAAAAAAATTAGTAAATGAAAGGAACAACATTTACCTATTAAATTCCAAAACATTTAAAATGTCATATGAAACATCGTGAGTTTGGCCGATCTTCTCAACATGAGATTCACGGACCATAATGGAAGTCGGTGTTCGCCTACAAATCATATTGGAAAGGGATAAGTGAAGAAGGAAGGGCACAGTTAACATAAAAACACAACAGTTCCAAACAATCTGTCCCCATTTACTTTAAATTCAAGGGTTTTTCTATAAGGCCACCCACAAATGTTCTAATTCCAAAAAAATGCCACCCTTAAATTGCAATTTCCAGAATCACAACCCCCCACAATATGAGGCTCACCGCAAAAAACCACTACGGTTATCGCTGTCAAATAAGTGTGGAATATTCTGGACAAAGGTAAAGCTACCAAATTACCCTTATCTTTTATCTCAATATCTATTATAAAAAAAGAAATAAAAAAAGTCAAGACAAGTTATTGGAGGTTCCAGACTTGGAGTCGCTGGCAGGGGGTGAGGGCAGCGAGGGGGTGAGGGCAGCGATGGTGGTCGAAGGAAGTGGGGCAGGGGAGGTGGTGGTGAGGGCAGGGAGATGAAGGGGGGATGTGAGCATGAAAGTCGAAGCATTTGAGGAAGAGGGAGATGCTTTGATTTTTTGTGCAAAGGGAGGGCAACATTGGTAGGAGGCCCTGGTGCTCGAAGAACTAACTCACTGTCAATAGCAGCAGGCATTGGCAATGGTGTGAGCCCAGCGATTGCAAGGGGTTTTGTTGGAGAGGAGGGATTGGAGATCAGTGGACGTGGATTCCGAAGCCGACAAAGTAGGGGAGGGTTAGGTCAGAAAACGAGCAGCCAGTGACGCCAGTGGAGGTGGTAAGCAAGACAGGGGAACGGTGGCGTAAGGAGGGGAGGAGTTTGGGGATCGGGTTGGGTTTTGTTGGTGTTTCGGGGAAAGAAAAAGAATAAGAGGACAGAAAGGTAATTTGGCAACCGTAGTCAGGGGATAACTACCAGTGGTACTATTTATTCCACATATAAGGATATTTTGGCTCTTGCCTAGAACATCCCAAGTCTTGTTGAAAGGAAGATTGTCATTTACCACAAGTAGGACTCTAAATGTGGCATATACAGGATCAAATTCAATGTTGAATGTTAATTTGTGAGTGATATTATTTTAGTTGTTGAAACAACAGAGGAGATGAATTCTAAAGTAGAATGATAACTTAAGATCTGAAAGAAATATAATTACCAGACTCGATGGGATATGAGAAATAATTTTAGCAAAACAAGGAGACTCATATCACATCGTATCTTCAGATCAACTGTACAGACTACAGCGACATCTCCTCAGATTTATCTAATCATGGTCTTCTTCCATCTCCGTAGTCATCTTCTGAGTCTGGGAGTCTAGGGTCCTCAGATCATTTCCGCTGCCCCCTCAAACACGTTTTCTGGTCTTCGTTTCAGGTGCTATTTCTCTCTCAAGGTAAGTACCTGCCATTAGTGTACCTTTCGGGCTATTGCTGCTTTACCTTTTTTAATATCCACATTAGAAACTCGTCAATAAGTTGGCTATATTGCTTTTTCTAATATCTGAAAAGATAGTTTGATAATTTGGTTTTCGATCTAACAGAGAGTTGACTACTGTCTTGTCATCCAGTTTTACCATGTTTGGAATTATAGTAAAAGTTTGGTAGCAATATACCCAGTAATGTTAATGTATTAAGTCAAGAAAGGCTGTACATCTATATAATAAATTACAAAGAAAGCTATCAAGTGGCTCACAATCAATCCTCCCTAAAATCAAAGGCCTAGATCAAATCTCACAAAACATATTTTCCCTCCAAAATTTCAAACCCCAAAACAAAAATTTTCCCCCCAAAACTAAAAAACTTATTACTTTATTACTATCTCTCTCTTCTCTCTTCACTTTTTCATATTTCTCTCTTTCTCTCTCTCCCTATCTCTCTCTCCTATTCTTTCTATATTTACTTATAAATTTAAATTTTAAGAATTTTAATGTTTTTTTTGCACATGTTATTTTGAAAATAGAAAATATCTCTTCAACTCCACACTTAAAGTTGTAAGAAGTTAGATTTTATACCCCCATTTATAATTATTTTTCGCATATACTAATGAAAACATGGACTTTTATTTACAACTAATTATTGTCATACTATTCAAACTTGAGCTACAGAATTGTTGTTTTACTATTTACAGGCTTTTCGTGTTTTGTATCGTTCCGAAGACGTGCCGTAGGCACGTGCCCACGGGCAAATCTAGTAAGCTTATAAAATCAGATCAACAATATACTGTGTGATCATGAGTAGGTAAATAATCTGATTTTGAAATGAATTTGGTTAAGTTTCCGAGCCTGAAATTCCATCTGTCTTTCAGAAACATTTTGTCAATTTTATGTTTAACAAAAACATAGGAAAAAGGGAGGAAGAGTTCATTCTACTAAGGTGTATGTAATCTGTTGAAAGCAGAGAAGGAAGGAAAAGGAAGGGTGAAAGAAACAAAAATGCAACCAAGAAAATATGGTAAGTTATATAATTCATCAACTTTTAAAGTAATGTAAAAGAAGAGGTATACCCTTCTACCTGTAAAAGAAGAATCCAAAGTTCTTTGCACCAATTACAAGAGCAGCCTCATCTGGTGATGCAGCTTGGTATTTAATCTTTTCAGGAGATTCTTCACCTTCTGGAAGCACAGTGTGACAAATTGCAAGACATCTGAAGAACTCCTACATAACATATAGGAACAGAGTGAGAAAGCCACACTGATTAAACCCAGAGGTACAGTGAAAATGATGATAAAATTTGACTTGCCTGGAAAGTTTACCATTTTCATACTTAAAAACGCCCAATATATAGTATATACTAAAGAACAAGTGTATACTAAAGAAAAACGAGATTCATATTTTCCAACAAAAGCAAATTAGTGCCTATGTAAATTAACTCTCTCTTGGGTCCTTACAAATGTCTGACAGTAATTGTAACTCCATGTTCCTTTTGTATGTATTTATTACGTAAATTTTTGTATTCCAAATATCAAACAAAATTTTCTTCTTGGACTATTTATCTGACATTATTTCGTTCTTATTAGAACTTATATGTTTTTCCGATCCATTCTAAATTTTTGCGAATTTTTCCATTGGAGTTTAAACTTAAACCATGACTAATCCCCGATTCCTTCTCTTCTCAGCCTAACCCAAAGCAACACTCAACTATCTACTCCTCCTATACTATCTATATATATTCAATCACTCATCAGCCTAACCCAAAGCAACACTCGACTATCTACTCCTACTCCTATACTATCTATATAATTTATATATAATATACTCTCTCTACACATGCAGCCACTCGCTTTCTCTCTCTCCCTCTGTTTTTATATTGTTTTCTTCCGAAACCCAAGCCCGACGCTTCGAAGCCACAACCCAAGCCAGCACCCGAAGTCCCCCACCTCATCGCAGCTCCTAGCCCTCACCCACCATCAGCCCCGAAGTCATGCAACCACTTGAGCCATCGCTGCTTCCCTCGACCGCTTGTCCTACCTGCCATCGCTGTCAGCCTCGTTGCCCCGCCCTGCGACTCCACCATTGCCACCCTCTCCTCATCTCCACCACTGACCACTACTACTCCCTCTCCTCGCAGCTCACACCGACGGCCAGCTCCACCTCCATCACCCTTGCTGCCTCACCCGAGGTCACCATCATCGAAGCTCGCTGCCTTTGCCAACGCTTCACCATGCGACCACCAAGCTACACTTCCTCCAAGCTTGCCCCACCTTGTTGTTGTCTTCACCCGAGCTCCTCGCTGCTGCTGCTCCGATCACCCAACAACACCGACAACCACCTCCATCTTCACCCTCCTCCACCTTTGCCTCTCCATCTCGACCCAACTTCCTCCCACTGCCGCCACCCTCTCATCACCACCTCTGAGCCACCACCACGCAGCCACCATCTCCTCGACAACACCCAAGCACCCGCAAGACCACCTCGCCCCACCACCTTGCTGTCTTCAAGCTCCATCGCCTCCTCCACCATCGAACCCGAAGCCCCTCGCCACTGCACCTGCTGCCTTCATCACCCCGACAGCACCACCGAGCAACCCGTCAGCGACTCCACCACCCTGAACCCATCACCGGATGCCACCGCTCTTCACCCCGGCGCCTCCTCTCCTTGTTGCTGCCCTCTTGCTACCGCAGCCGTATAGCCGTCGTTACCCGACCGCTTCGCACTCTTCCGTGGTTAAACACCACAAATGTAATCGTCACATAATAAAAGCAAGCATTTTCTTGAACTCTCAGCAAGTAGCCTAGTTATCTTCATATTTTATTGTCTAGTTACTTATTCCATGCTATTAATTCAAATCTTGAACAGTTAACACACTTTGAATCGTGTTATCGAATAATCAAAATTTTGCCCTGTTGTTTTCCCGGATTTGGACTGCAAATTTGACCCAGTTCCCGACATTGAAATTGAGAACTTTATACATGAAAATCGTAGCCCATCGAGTCTAGAATCCAAAACATCTTACGGTTTCTCAATCTGATTTGTAGATTGCAAGATATTAGCATTTTAGTACCGTAACGTCGGAGTATTCAGATTATGTCTTTAAAATGCATCGTCTAGTAAACTAGTTAATAATGCAACCTACTGTTTATATCATGACCTGATAAAATCATGCTTACTAATAGACACACATGAGAACGATATTATTATTTTTGTAGAATTTAATAAGTATTTTATAGTAGATTTATAAACCCGAGAACTTGATAGTATATTGTTGCTTGAACACAAAACCGGTAAAAGAATAGACTGACAAACCTGTCCACTGTCCTTAGAATGTATTGTATGAATAACCATTGAAACCGACAGGGAGTCTACTTTCCAGATTCTCTGACAGAACTGGATTTGCATTTCTGTAGAAGCGGAAAAGTGTGTTTAAATACATACATGCAGTGTT
Organism: Hemerocallis citrina; assembly: GCA_017893485.1. Classification (NCBI taxonomy): domain Eukaryota; kingdom Viridiplantae; phylum Streptophyta; class Magnoliopsida; order Asparagales; family Asphodelaceae; genus Hemerocallis; species Hemerocallis citrina. The sequence continues at coordinate 308,234,037 of CM030360.1, forward strand.
CTAAATGGCGGTCGCCTCAAACGCCTAGGCGGTGCCTAGGCGCTCAAGTGGAGGAGAACGAACCGCCTTTGCCATAGGCAGCGGTCTAGGCGGTCGGAGGCGATTAGACAGTCATCTTGTTGAGTAGGCGTCCTTGGCGCTGATCAGGCGGACGCTTAATGTCCAATGCCCAGGCGTTTTCTATTTTTTTATTTTAAATACTATAAAATAACACACAAGAAAAAACTACTATTAATCTATTATAAACTATGTATGGATCTTTAATAGTAATGGAATTGTTTTTACTTTTTTTAGAATTATTGGTGATAGATTTCACATATTACACCTATTACACATATTAAAATAGCACATATTACACATATTACACATATTGGCATATTGCATATAGTATAATTGGACAATTGTTTTTTTTAATTGCACGTATTCCATATATTTAGACATTAATTGCACGAGGAAGTTTTTTATGCATAAACACGCTTTAATTACACATATTACACAAGAACATGATGAATATTTGCAATTGCATTGCATAATTATATTTAAGATTGAAGAATATGGGCTGAAATTAACAAAATCGGCACACAAAAAAAAATCAACCGCTTAGGCACCCTAGGTGCTAGGCACTCCTTGACTGAATCGCCACCGCCTAACGCCATTTACAACCTTGCATACATGTACTGTTGTCCTAATTATAGTTGTATGATTTAACTATATGTATTGTTGTTCTTGTAATAATAACTTGCATCAACATAACAGATTGAAAGATTTTTCCCGCATCATGCATTTTTATACTACTTGATAATTTCATGATAACTACCCTCGATGTGTGTACATGTTTCACCTCTCGACATACCCACGATTAACGCCCTTGATATTTCCATGATTCTTGATTAACTGTCTTGATACCACCGTTCCACTAGTCGTACCAACTGCATGTTCATAATTAATTATTGTAAAAGAATTATAAGCCGGGGTTATAAGGGTACGACTGAGTAATGGACAATATAGGAGAGTACACTCGGAAGGGGGGCTGTGTTTCCCGGAATAGTGATTCTTGATTCTTGATTCTTGATTCTTGATTTTTGATTACACGATTCTTAATTACATGATTCTTGATTACATGTCTTGATACTATCACTAGAAGACCCGAGTACATAATCCTATAGAATTCACTACCTAAGCCTAAACGTCACATGATTGATATGCACCTGAACTTGTGATATGAAACACAGGATTGCGTGCATTAGATAAGTTAATAAAATTGATAAAGTCAAGATTGACACCAAGCATGATTCTTGATTTCATGATCCTTGATTCTTGATTACATGATTTTTAATTCTTGATTACATGATCCTTGATTCTTGATTACATGATTCTTGATTACATGACTCTTGATTACATAATTCCTGATTCTTGATTACATGATTATTGATTAACTGATCTTAGGTTACCAATTGATTATACTTTGAAGTCGTGAATACACTAGTTTACAGTTATTACTTACATGATCATATTAATCCAGTTCCTTGCTTCCTTCCATATTGTATTGTACTATTTTTCAGCATTTGCACTGCTACTTCTTGTTCCTTCCATGTTATATCTTATTATCTTACCATTTTACTGCTTGTTGCTACTTGCTGCTCGAAGCTTGCTCTAACTGATACTTTCTCATTTTTCTTTGAGTTAATAATTACACAAGTATTGATGGACCCGACAAACAGACTCTCTAGACGACCGTTGCTGCATTATTACTACTTGTTGTTTTTCTACCAGTTGCTATTTTATTTAGTTGTTATAGCGAACTGTTTATCATACTGTTTTAATTCTGGTACCTTGTATTTCTGGGCATCTTAACCCGATGTTTATGTATTTCCAGATGATGGTTATTCTATTTCCAGCTTATGTGATTATTATATTTGTCTGCGTGAATGTGTTATAAATACCATGTTGAGCTTACTGGTATTGTACAGCTTATGGATGATGTATATCATTCGCTGGGCCTCAGTTGCGTGCCAGTACTTCCGTATAGTGGGAAGCGGGGCGTGACAGTAATCTTAGTTGCATCTCCCTGAGTTACTAACGTCAGAAGCCCACTTTTAGCATCAGTAAGTCATAATGGCAATTGCAAAATTGGGGCATGTAACAAAGCAAGTCAACTGGGTTAAAGGTCATGTGATTAACAATTAAAAAAAATGCAACGAATCAGAAATGATAATATTATCATGGCACTAACTCTAAGTTTTATACATCTGCATAACCAATTACCATAGGTAATACACAATGAGCAATTACGTAGGAAGTGGAAAATACAATATTTGAAATACGAGTGTAGCTGAAACGAGACTGTTGAGATGGATGAGTCGCAAAACAATAGCAAATATATTGAAAAAGATTAGATCAGTAAAAATTTAAAAGAAGCTCTACATGAGTGTCAAATGAAGGAGAAAGGAAAGAATATGAGAAACTATAATGGAAAACTGTGCAAGGGACATAGGGCAGAATACTGGCAGTAGAGATAAACAAACTTAGATTGATATGGTTAAAAAATAAAAACTGATGTTAACATAATAAAGTAGAATGAAAATATGACTTCATGTAGCAACCCTCAGAATTATTTCTTGTGTCTATCCAATAAACATAGTTGGAATGTAAAAAAGGAATTACACAGCCAACAGTCAAAGATCTAAATTGAAGGCTCTATTGTTGTTGATGATGATGATGGAATTAACACATAGTAATATGTCGGCATTTTGGAGTCATATGATTGAAAAAGAACCATGGAGGGAGGACATTACTAAAAAAAGTGATCAGATGGGTGTCCATCATAGATAAAGCAAAAAGTGTAGGTTAAAGAGGAACACTCTGACGATACCATTCTATTTCATTCCTCCACAAGCCATTAAAAAAAATTCCACCTAAAGTTAAGCACATTATTTCTAATATGTAAACAAGAGAATCTAGATTTATAGATAGACAACGTAGAGTTCGAGACACTTTAGAGAAAAAACATTTCTTTCCATTTAAACATAACATACAAAAAAAAATATTATTCACTTAAACTATCATGAATTGTTTCCCAAAAATTGCAATTTACATTACAATCATCAACAATAGTTCTGACCCAGATGGTAATCAAAGCCCATCGGCAGATACCATATTACAATACAAAAGAATTTTATTAAGAACAAATTACAAATATGAAGCACAAAAACATATTACGACATAAAGAACTTGGAATTGAAGGAACAGCTTTATTTGATCACAAAGAAAAACATTGAAGAGATTAAAAAAAAACCCAAAAAATGAATTTATCTAAGACTGGTAACAAGTGTTTATAAACGAGTTAATCACATATAGTTTTTCTTCAGCTTGACATTTGGATGACTTTTTCAACTAATAAAAGAACCAAGTTGACTTAAGTTGACCTGAACAGTATAACCAAGATAATCTCAACCTGGCCCTATGTGAGCGGATCAAATATGCAAATGTATATTAGCTAAATCAATGTGTCATATATGAAAGTGGTAAGTATGAAAAAGCTTATTCGGTCTTGCAAACAAAACAATCTTAACTCTCCTACGCAACACAGCGCGAAACTGAAGTCATGCTTTCGAGTATTGACCAAAAGAAAGGAACTGAGATAAGCTGTAAAGTGAAACCACCACGCAGCAAGTCATGAGGACAGTGGCCCCTCAAGTAAGTTTACATTTCCTACCACAGCTGCTCACCTATCAAGTGGGGAGGCAGATCAGAAGAGAAACTCACCATAGAAGCTAGAAGTAGCCTTGTGTTGCCTATCAGAGACTATGCTAATCTGGCCAACCGACTTGGTTACAACTTTCAACATGTTTACAGTTGTTAGTATATAGATATAACCCTCAGCCCTCACCAGAACTTTGGAGTTTTGGTGTATAGCGTCTTTAACATCGCATTAGAGCAACCCAGGTCCAAGGTTAAACTTCCACCATCGTGCATATTAAATGTGAATTAAAAAAAATGTAGCTGTTCATAGTCCAGGTTTGATCCACCACGGAGTATGGAGCTCACCATAAAGCAGTGTGTTAGAATATATATCTAAAACCCTTAACCCTCACCATGACTTCGAAGTTTTGATGTAGTGGCAATGTTTTTTACACTAATGATTAAATTTGCAATTTTTCATCGCCCTCCATATCTATATAATAAAATACAAAGAAAGCTATCAAGTGGCTCTCCTTCAATCCCCACAAAATCAAAGGCCCGGATCTAACCTCACAAAACACATTTTCCCCCCAAAAGTTTTCCCCCAAAACTCAAATTCAAATCCCCCCACCCCCCAACAACTCATTTATTTATTTTATTCTCTCTCTCTCTCTCTCTCTCTCTCTCTCTCTCTCTCTCTCTCTCTCTCTCTCTCTCTCTCTCTCTCTCTCTCTCTCTCTCTCTCTATATATATATATATATATATAGAAACGTGGACCTTTATACCCTAATTTATAATTATTTTTCACCATATACTAATGGAAACATGGACTTTTATTTACAACTAATTATTGTCATACAATTCAAACTGTAGCTACATAATTATTGATTTACTGTTTACAAAGCTTTTCATATGTTGTATCGTTCTAAACACGTGTCGTGGCCACAGGCAAATCTAGTCCATCCATAAATCATCAATGTTTATTATATAGAAAGGCATATACACATACATTTATTATTCTTAAATATTAAAGTATACTGTATATATATTTCTTTTATTGGGTAAATTTGAAAAAACCCTTTTGAACTATCCCCCTTATGCAGAAAACTTCACTAAACTTTTTTTGCGCAGAAAACCATACTCAAGTATAGTTGCAAAAAACCCACTCCGGCGACGTGAGCTTTCTTCTAAAGTTGAGTGAGGTTGTTTAACAATAATGAGAAAGATGCATGATGTTTTCTGAACCAACTTGCAAAGATAAATTAGGTTATCTAATACGGGCAAAAAAGTTAGATGTGGTTCTTTGAAAATATACTTAAGAGGATTTTTTGCAACCATACTTGAGTGTCGTTTTCTGCGTAGAAAAAGTTCAGGGAGGTTTTCTACATAAAGGGGATAGTTCAAGGTTTTTTTTTTCAAATTTAGCCTTCTTTTATTTCTACAGTCCTGTACAAGGTAAATTATGAGAGGTGGAACACCACCACTATATACTGGACTTGATCTTTAATTAACAATTAGTTAATATTCTCGGTTTCTCTCATTCAGGAAGGTTTAACATGGTATCTACAAGAAATTTTTCTTTTGTTTGCTTAATCTCATATTAAGTTGGGGAGAGGTGAGACACCACTATTACATATTGTACCCACTCTCGCACTAATAATTAATCTAATATCTTCCCTTATTCTCATAATGGAACTCTCAGACTGAAAAGAAACATACTCTGATAGAATATATTCTGATTATAATGAATACAAAAGATATGCTAATTAGGCTCAATGGTTCATGTGAATGATTAGTTAGTAATCATACCAATTGCATACATATTTATGATAAATCAAATATAGAGCACAGAATTCAGTGGCACTTTATAGAAAATCTCTTATTGTATTTTATACAAACATATGCTTTTGAAAATGTCAAACAAAAAAAAATCCAATCTTTTAATAAAAAAAACATGTCTAGAATAAATTGCATCAATCATCCTACCTTACAAGTATCAGGATCCTGCTCATCCCTCCAAGCACCACACATTAGTCTAGCATCGTCGAAGTTGAAACCCTTTTCGTGAACAGCTGTAGAAGAGGGTGTAGCCTGTCAAAAGTAGCATCTGACACATCAATATAAGGAATGAAGATTTAAATTCATGAAGAATGTGATATCCAAGGTTTAGAGTAATCCTTTCAGAATTTTACCGTAACAGTTATTAATCCATTCCGTTCAGCTGCTCCTCTTTCTATCTCAGTAGTACCGGTCCCATACATCTCTCCACCAATTGAACACTTGAAAAACTCCATTAAATTTCTTGTTAATGTTCCTGTTTTATCAGAAAATACGTATTCTACCTGTGCCAAGATGAGACATAATATTCATTATTATGGTCTGATTGTTCCACCTCATCTGCAATTTTCTTTTTTCAAATTAGCTTTTTCATTCAATACCTTAACCTATGGACTCTTCTTATATCAATTTACCTGTTATGTTGAATACTCATGGTTCAGACATACGCTGTGGCTTGGAGATGGTCCTCTACTGGTCTGTTTACAGGAAAGTCCTTTTATAAGTTCCTAAATCCTGAGGGGCATAATCTGTTTTTTTATCTAAACATATGGCAAAATATTGCTCTTAAGGTTAGGATTTAGGCGTGTAGTTCACAAACAAACTCGTCAGTGCTGATGATCTAAATAAGAGAAATCTGGTTATTAGGCAAAAATGTGTGATGTGAGGTGTTCCTGAGGAATCTGCTAAGCATCTGTTTATTGAATGTCCTTTTGCTAGATATTTTTTGGCTGGTTTGTAAGATAGCATGGCAAATTGAAGGTTTCCCCGTCTCTATGAAGTCTTGGTGGGGTACTTGGAGATCTAAGAGAGTGAAATTTAAGCTTAGATTGGGCTGGGGTTTAGCTATAATGCCTCTCATTTTGGTCATTTGGCAGGTGAGGAATAATAGGGTCTTCGTGAAGAAGTTCAATTCATTCGCTAATGCTTTGATCACTTTTTCTGTTTCATTGATAATTGGTCAGGCCTTCTTCTTCAAGGAAAAAGGCTAAGCTGTCAGTTGAGCTTTTCCAAACCACTATAATGAGCTGATCAGGAGTCAACAGTTGCTGCCTACCTGCAAATTCCTGAGCAACACTCTCAATCAGGAGTCGGAGCTATTTCTGTTATTATTCCTTATACAATGTAATGCACTTCTCGGCTGTTTTGGTGTATGAGTTCCTATGGGATTTCTTTTGTTTTGAACTATACTTATGTGAGGGTGTTACTGTTAATCCCGCCTTGCTGTTTGGAACTTGACAAGCTAATATTAGATACATGAACTCAGTACTAATTCAATAGGTTCATATGTTGAAGAATTTGGTATATACATATTACATGAGGATATCAAGTGAACCATATTATGGGCATTCATATAGACAAGGATACTGTAAATAAAAACAAAGGTGCTTTGTAGAAAAAACATGTAGAAAATAATGCTTTCGAACTGCTCTATTATGTACTGATAGGTACAGATAAGATCCAATTATCATTTTAGTGTATTCATACTTGGAGTACCAGTACAAACACATCTAGTCATTCAATAACAGAGACAAATATAGATGGTTATTCCAGGCACCAGAATACCAGATCCCAATTTGCACACCAGATATGTGAATTTATTCCAGATACAGATATTATGTACTGATAGGTGCAGATAAGATCCAATTATCATTTTGGTGTATTCATACTTGGAGTACCAGTACAAACACATCTCGTTATTCAATAACAGAGACAAATATAGCTGGTTATTCCAAGCACCAGAATACCAGATCCCAATTTGCACACCAGATATGTGAATTTATTCTAGATACAGATATTTACATCCAAAAATCACATTCCTACATGTTAAAAAGCACTAATTACATATCAAAACTACTATACAATGAGGGAGCTGTGTAGCGTTGTCCATGTCAGCAGGTGGCTTCATCTTGCTTCACCCCTAAATGTATGATATTAATATAAATGTGCAGACTATACCAATTTTGATTGTGGTTGCTTGTATGCTTATGAACTATGAACAGTACGACCCATTAAGAGCCTCATTTACCATTCAATGCATAATAATGCCCACAAATTGAATAGATAAGGGGAATGAGAACCAGTTAATAACTGAATTCTCATTCTTAATTAGTGCATTGGGATTAACAACAAGAACTAAGACTGTAATACCCCTAGTATGGAATATTTTTCTTACAATGAAAATACATATACATTGATATTGTTATTGTTATTGTTATTTTTATCATACACTATTATTTCTATGTTTATTTTTGTTTAGCATATCTATATGGTTAATTTTTAAAACCTAATATGTTTCTTTCTTAAAGCCCAACTTGTTTACAAACAAAAAAAAGGAAAGAAAGAAGAGGCCCAACCCAACAACAAAGAGGCTATGAAGGGTTAAATGCAATTAGTACACTCCACTACCTCATAGTGGAGTGTACGTTGTTGCTGCCTCAAGAAAGAAGAAGCCCAACCCAACAACAAAGAAAAAAGGAATTGGCTGTTGTTGGGTTGGGCTTTTTCTTTCTTTCCAACAACCTACTACTAAGAGGCTATGAGCCCAACCCAGCCCAACACAATTAATTAAAGCTTGAGGGGTTAAATGCAAAAAAGGGGGACACCTAAGTATTTCTACACCTTTCCACCATTTCCTACACTCCACTACCTCTCTCTCTCTTTCTCTCTTTGCAGCCGGCAGCAACAGCAACCATTTTCCCCCCTTTCTCTATATATATGTGTATAGCCTACTACTACTACTGCTGCTGCTGCTGCTTACTACTACTTCTACTACCACTACTGCTTACTACTACTGCTGCTGCTGCTGTTTACTACTACCTACTACTGCTGTTTACTACTACTGCTACTGGTGCTTACTACTACTACTACTTTTACTACTACTGATGTTTACTACTACTACTGCTGATGTTTACTTCTACTACCACTACTGCTTACTACTACTACTACTGCTTACTACTACTTCTACTACCACTACTGCTTACTACTACTGTTGCTACTGCTTACTACTACTACTACTTCTTACTACTACTACTACCACTACTGCCTACTACTACTGCTGTTGCTGTTTACTACTACTTCTACTATTTTACTACTACTACTATTATACTACTACTATGGGAGCAAGAAGACTAAAGGTGCAAGGAGGAGAAGATAGCAACTTGAAGAAACCAATAGATTAAAGCTTACAAACAAATCAAAGTGGGTATTTTCCTTTACCTCTTGTTTATTTTTATGACTTTTGACATAGAAAGATATGCTTGTGTGAAGTATTGAAGTTATGCTTGATTGAAGTTATGCTTGTTAGAAGATATGCTTGTTAGAAGCTATGCTTGACAAGGTGTTCATTAAAAGTATTGAATATTTTAATTCATATGAAGTAAGCAAGACGATGGTCTAATTAGAAGAATGGTAGATGATGCATGCTTACTCACAATCCATGTTTTACTCTTTAAGAAATTAACTAATTGTTTATGTATGTATAAATTTTATTATGTAAGGAAAAAGTTGTAGTTTAATTAGAGAGGCACTTGTAGAAAATTATGTAGGTAAAAGTAGTGTAAATTGTATGAGAAAAATACATGTATTATTAATTGTAAGAAATTACATGTATAATTAATTTAGAAAGTGTTGTGTAGAATTGCTTCTAATTGTAGAAACTACATCATAGTCATGAATGAGAATGGTAATGTATATGTACATTATATAGAATAACAAGGATGTTGATTGTATGTTAGTAGAAAAGACTACTCATCGTATGTTTAATTTATGTGATTGCATGAAACTACACACTTGTAGTAATATGCTTAGTGAATATAGATGCACGCTTAATTTATATATGCTTAGCAAAAGAAAACTTAAATAGAAGAATTGTGGGAGTGTATGCCTAGTTAGTATAATTGTTTGGTTTGGCTTGTAGAATCTATAGTAATTCATGGTAATAGAAAACTACTCGTTCATGATGGTAGAAACTACTTGTTAGTTAGCAATGCCTGGTAGAAGTAGTAATTCCTAGTAGGGTTAGTAGTCACTTAAAGTAATGATAGTAAAGTAGAAGTAAAAGCTATAGTCGCATACTTAGCTAACTAAAATTTAAAATAGTATAATAATGGTAGTAAGGCAGAAAAGCCACTTGTGGTTGTATACTTAGCTAACCAAAAATTCGTGATAAGTAAAGTAGATTGTAGTAAAGTAAAGAACTATTGGTAGTATAGAAGAGATTATAGGCATGAATGTGGTGATTGATGGAATACCGTATGCATGTGTATACGGATATGCATACTTGAATATTTACATATGGTAGTATTTTGTGCACATTGAGTGCACTAGTGTGGTGCATGTTGGGCCGACCACTTGCATGATTTGAAAGCTAAGTTGAACCCCAATTAAATCTAGACGAGACTTGTATTCAACTAGGATGGATTCACTTAGAACCTAGTTAGTGAATTAAGTTAAATTAGTTATGTAAACTCGCTGAAGGATGAGAGTGGAAACTAGGAGCACAGTTCAATTAACTTAGATAATAGAGGTTGTGAAAAGCAATTAGAATCGGGTAAGTTGGTGAATTAAGAAATTAATTTAGGATGATTGGTAAGGACAGACACCAGTTGGGCGTGTACTCACCTGTCAAGGGGACACATGCAGCGTCGTCTCGTCTAGGACACGTGCGGCATAGTCTCGGCTGTTAATTTCTGGGATTTAGTGATAAGAACAGGATGCACACGTAAGTCACAAGTCCTGTCGGAACTTAGGAGATGGACTCTTAAGCTTCCATCTATGTTCTGGGTCATCAATAATTACAAGGAGCAAGAGTGTAACTCTAAGTCTCTTGGCGGAGTAGGGGTGGCCCTATTGATTCGCCTTATGTTCATGATAACTTTGGTAGGGGCAGAAGTGGAGAAGGACCATAATTCCGGCAGAGCTGATGATCACCGGCCTGACCAGGAATGGAGAGGAACCACGATCCTGTCGGAGTGGAGAAGGACCATGATCTGAACGAACAAAGTGATCCTGCCGTTCGGAGTGGAGAAGGACCACAATCCGACTGCAGGAGCGGAAATGGACCGCATATGCTACAGACTCTATCAGTCACTAGATGAATATCAAAACCAGAAAAGAGTACAAGAGTATGATGCATGGCGAGGGATAAAACTCTATCATCTGGAAAATACAAACTCGATTTGGGGAGTATGTAGTATGGGATGCATACGTTTCCAAATCAAATTTGTATTAGATTAAGAGCATGGTGTGCATATGAGTTGTGCATTAGAATCTAGATCATAGCATACACCGACACTTGTGATTTGACTTTTACATTTTTCTTCTGCATCAAATATTGTTTGTTGAGGATTAAGAAATTGCGGTTTTCATCCGTTTTGCGTCAGTTGTATTCAACTGACGTTCCCACAGTTTGCTAGTTGCAGAATTGCTGATCGTGGAGCAGGGAACTCGAACTGCGGAAAACATCCAAGTGTATGATATAGTTTTCTTGTACAATGTAAGTTTCTAATTTCCTGTAATTTTCTGTGTTGTGCTCATTGAAGTAAAGATTCTGGGTAAGTGCCACGAGCTCCCAGTGTGTAGAACTCGGGGCGCTACAAAGACGGGGAAACATGCACAAAATATTAGACCTAAATTACATAAACGTAAAGAAGTTACCTGCCCAAGCTCCTCATTCAGATTGGAAGTACGGGCCAATGCAGGGGTGTTGGTTTCAGGGTGATACATATGCAAATCATTGTTTATAAACTGGGTGGACTGAATAAACTTGATCATCTGAAATCAACATTTGCAAATTAGTCTGAAGCAAATGACATGAAATATAAATTACAGACGGATGAGTTTCATTTATAAATCCCACCTCAATGGATACATAGAGAGATATAGGTATGATAGTTGAATACAATGTTAGCAAGGTAAAGATTGAGAGAACCGTGACCTGTAGAAGAAAAAAAAATAAACAATTTGATATGTACAAATATAAATAGAAAAAAAACATAAATATCAGAAAAGTTAAATATATACCAGAAATCTATTATTAGGGTCAAACTGCCTATCCACTTCCCCGAAAAGTCCCAGGTAGTAGTACTTTCTATCTATAAACACTCCGCTGAAATAGAAAAAATTTAGATAACAATACAATTTTAATTCCTAAAGTAGTCAAAACCAACTATACTATGTTTTGAATGATGATACTGAGCACATATATAATATGGACATAAGTTTCGGCAACTGCATTAATACTCTAACTACAAAACCATAAGTTTTTTATTTAATAAATCAATTAAAAATAGTCTCATGACTAGCAATAAAAACATAGGAACTGTTGAAGGTTCCTCTATGTTCAGGCACCAACAAAAAAGGCATTTGCACCAAAAAAAATAACAAATAAACGAATAAAGATTAAAAAAGAAGTTGCAGTAACAGAAAACTGAAATGTATCAGAACATCAAAGCATATGTCAATAAATCATATTAAACAAACAGATATTAGGCATCAACTTTGCAAGAAGAAAAGACAAGAAAAGTAATAATACCTCCCAATCGATCCAACCAAGCACATGAGAAAAAGACCAACAAATAAAACTAGTATAAGTTGGTCGAGTTTACTTTCCAAGGTACTTCTTTTAGAAGGAGAATTCGTAGAATTCATCATTACCTGCAGTGAGATGGGTGAAAACCATTATAAAAAACACACTCAAGGATTCACACTACCAATAGAAGGAAAGGTGCTTTGGCATTCACTCCAAAGTAGGAACACACTTTTGATTCATGCCCAGTGAATATGACAGCCCCAACTATGAATTCAGTATTCCGAAGGCTGCAACCCTACACCATTAAACCATATTGAATTATTAAATCAAAACAATAAATGCGAAGACTGAAATTTTAGTAGAAAACAATATATCAAAAAATCCTAACCATGAAGGATTTTGATTTCCTAAAGTAATAATTAGAAGGTGCATTGAAGGTACTTCAAAGAATTTGAGCTTATTCAATCACATAATTTATAAATCGGGTTTCTAGTAGAATCACAACTCGGCTTGAAAGGAACCATCCACAGTTAGTTTTCCATAAATAAATAATGGGTTCCACGAATCCTGAAGAACTGCATAAACACTCTTCACCTAAAAAATTAGCAACTTCCTATCCTACTAAAATAAGAAAGAGTTGCATTGCCCTCCAACTTAGGTCAGAGTTTACTATTACACCCAATGGCACAACACTGCATACCTGCAAGACGGAACAAAACTGCGAGCCTGCAAGACGGAAGAGATCCTAAGCTGCAAGTTATTTCTTGGGAAAGTAAGCAACAAACATTTTTGTCGCATTAGTGCAAAACCTTAGTATCAAGTATAAAATTGTAAACAAGTGTCGGGACAAGTAAAGATTTTCCATTGGATGCGCAGCAGAACGAGTGGAGACGATCAAGCAACTATGGATTCACCAAGGAACTAACACAGAAGAGAAATCTAACCCAATATTTAGGAAGACAACCTGAGAAAATCCACAATCAAGGAGAAGAGTAAAAGATGAAGAACAATCGTTCCACCAAACAATGGAGAATAAACATTTCCTCAACCTAAAACCCACCGATCTCTCATCCCATAAGGCCACCAAAGTAGTTTTCTTATTTTCAATAGCTCTCTATCAAAACCCTACCAAGCAATCTTACTCTATTTCATAACTATAGATAAGCCTTAATATCTCTATTTATAGCTTACAAACCGACCCATATCAAATAGGTCAGGAATGTGGGTTCAAATACCCAAACCAGCAGCTTTCAGATTAGGGTCTGGTTCGGTGCAGTCGACTCGACTGCCAAAAAAGGCAGTCAACCGCAAGCCAAAATAGAGAGCAGCAGCCCAAAAGCACTGCCAACTCCTTGGGTTTGAATCAAAGGCATACTCCAACAATCTCCACCTTGACTTTGTATTCAAACACAACGCCTATAAATATAGAGTCGCTACCATGCACTGTAGATCTTCTTGGCTTCACAAACTAAGATGAGCCATACCATGAATCAAGTCTTCTACGAACCCAATGCCCTCACAGGGCTTGTTACTTAAAGCGGGTTGGTCAATCTGTAAGTTCTGATGCCTCCACCTTGCCAACATGATTTCCATCTTCTACAAGCATCTTCACAGGATTGTTAGTCTCTGGTTGACCTCCACCTGCAACTGAGTCTTTTAACTGAAGCACGAACAACAGTCGATCGACATGATGTCGCTCTTTGCATCTAAGCGACGACATGCTAGCTTTAGGAATGCTGGGCATCAAACAAGAGCCTACTATGTATCATGTTTCCACAAATCCTATAAAGATTGCAGTGATCAACCCTTTCCATGATGACTGTGCGAGCACCTTTAAACACCCTTAAGACTCCACCTCAAGCCGCGAGCCGACAGCCCTTGGAGTTGAGAGTACTGAAGGATATGAGGTCCTTCTTCAAAAATGAGTCGTGCTGAACAATTGACAGAACAAGAATAGTGTCATCGAACATTCTGAACTTGACTGTTCTCTCACCCACCGCCTTGCATGCCACCCATGTACATGTTCTAACTGAATCACCCTCTCTGGTTCTGTAGATAGTAAACAAGTCCCTATTGGAACAAACATGATTGGAACTCCCCAAATCCAAGATCCATTGCATTCCAGCATGATCTTCCTTGCCAGACTTTGAAATAAGTACATCATGTTGGTGAATATCTTCTAAGATAGCAACACCGACATGATCTATATTATTCATACCACCCTTCTTTCTTACAATAGTGGCATCGAACCCTAATCATATTATTCATACCACCCTTCTTTCCACCTCTCTCCTCAATAGTTAAACTCCTCTCATCAACTGCAACTAAATCAATTTTATCTGATTTCTTAGGCATCTCATCATTTACTAGCACAGGCGTCACTTCCTCCAAATCGATGGAATATTTCCCATAGAGCTGAGTAGCAACCAAGTGCTCATATGATGGAGGCAAGGATGATAATAGAATTAGGGTCTTATCTTCTTCATCAATCACAATTTCCATCGCCAACAATTGAGAAATAATTTTGTGGAATTGGTTCAAGTGATTATGAATAAAGGTACATTCTTTCATCAAGAGCTTATAGAGTTGTCGCTTCAAATACAGTCGATTCCTCAGGAATTGTCATATAGAAATCTAGCTTTGCCCAAGGCTCTGTCGCAGTCTTCACCTCATTATCTAAACAAAGACGAATAGAACTTATAGCCTTCTCATCATAATCCATCCACGCCTCTTTGGATATAGATGTCGGTTTCTTACATTTCCCTAGCAACACCTTATGTAGACCTTGTTGCACCGACAGATCTCACATTGACTTGCCAGAAACTGAAGTTGATCCTTCCGTTTAACTTCTCCACCTGAAATTTTGTCATGGAATTGCCGCTTGACATCTTATAGGGCAATTCCAAGGGATTAAACCCTAACAAGAGCTTTGATACCACTAGATGGGAAAAGTAAAGATTTTTTCTTTGATGCGCAGCGGAACGAACGAAGACGATCTAGCGATTATGGATTCACCAAGGACTAACAAAGAAGAAAAACCAAACAATAAATAGATCTAACTCAATATTTGGAAAGACAACCAGAGGAAATCCACTATCAAGAAAAAGAGTACAAGATGAAAAACAATCATTCCTTCAAGTAATGGAGAATAACAGTCTACTCAACCCAAAACTCACTGAACTCTCTTCCCACAAGGCCACAAAGTGGTTTCCTTGTTTACAATAGCCCCCTTTCAAAACCCTAGAAATCCCCAAGCAATCTTACTCTATTTTATAACTCTAGAGAAGCCCTAACATCTCTATTTATAGCCTACAACCCAACCCATATCAAATAGATCGGGAATATGGGTTCAAATACCCAAACCCGCAGCTTTCAGATTCGGGTCTGGTTTGGTGCAGTCAACTACCAAAAGCGGGCAGTCGACCGCCAAAAGCAGTCGACTGCCATAATAGACAGTCAAATGCCAACTCCTTGGGGCATATTCCAACACCAAGCACATATTATGCAAAAACAAGTCCTCCCTCTCCTATGTGGAGACCAAGGATCCATTCTGGCCTGAGGCAGATTATGTGGCCTGAATCGCCATCTCAACGTAGACAGCTCTGGTCAAATTCGCATGCAGATGCATACATACACACATGCTGAACCAAGAAGTGACATGCTAACAGAAAGAGTTGTTTCCACCCTCACAAGAAACCTGACTAATAATCTCTCTGAATCATAGACTAGCGACAACTTCTTTAAGCAGAGCATGCAGATCCCTGAACCAAATATAACTGCATTCAGCTTATGTGCTAGAACCCTCTTTATTTATCAACTATACAAGATTAACAAGAATCTTTTCGTTTCTCTGAAAATTATCCTATACATAAGCAGAGCATTATTGGGTATCATCTCCATCAACACTTGTAATTGCATACCCTGTTCCCAGCATATCTTTCCACTTCGTGCACCTCATCTCTCCCATCCACCAACAGCCATAGTCCCCCGCACAACAGTATCATGAAGTACTTGGCAACATTCTCCAATACCATCCAAATAAGCTGTACTAGCATGTGATAATGTTCCAATCATTTCAAATCCTCATGAATACACAGTAAAGATTCTGGTCCATATATAACCTAAACATAAGTATGCCCTTAAACATAGTTTTACCAAAGTTAGTGCAGAAAGGTAAAACAATGGACTTTTTGAAACAGCTGCAGGCCAGAGAATAGAATAAAATCAAACATGTAATCCTATATAAATATTATCTGTTCTCTTACTCTATTTTCATAACTTTGTTCGACAATCCTTTGACGAAAATACTCATACTCAGTCCACACTCAGACCAGTACTGTAATTAGTCATCAAACAAAAAATTGTTGGCCAAGTTCTCTGCAATCGCAGAGTATCTAGTAAAGTTTACATGGACACTTTTAGTATCTCTCCAATTCCTTAAGTGAACAATTGGATTGCAAGATCGGTATCAATTGATATGACAGACAAAATTTATCTGTCCCATCTAGAGAGAGAAGAGTTTCGCTTATCTGATTTTAGTTGTAGGCAGCAAGGAGGCCCCAAGCTAAAGGCCAGGCTAAACAAAAACCCAGTTTTCTGAAATTCATATAACCTCACCAGCATATCAACAAACAAAGACCATGTATGCTACCTGAGAACTTAAGTTAACAATTCAAATAAATGAAAGGATCAAAGACCTCACTCTTAAGAGTAACTGATCTGGAGAAAGAGGTATTGTCTGCTTTTCAAAGATAAGGTTTCCAGTAAATGTGTATAATGAATTGTTGGGCTGTTCGCACTGCACTTCACCTGCATATGCAACAAATCACATTTAAACTGTTCGCAAATTTCATTTACTATGAGAAATAATACATGAGTACCAACATATTCAAGAGTAATTCTTTAATTCAATGTTCTTATGCAAGTAGGGAATGAAACTTACTGTTGTAAGGCGAGTTGTATGCCTATATATTTTTATGAAAAACCAAAACCTTAAACAGTCAAAATATTATTAAATCTAATCTAACATAGGCAGCTACAAAATATCTCCCAATAAGATAGATCCACATCCTAGATAAATTGATAATCTTTGCACATGAAAGAGCTGCATAATTCATATCCTTCTCTATTAGGGCCATATCAAGGTTTAAAAGCATGGTTTGAGTTTATGTCCCACCTAGAGAGCTCTGGAAGATTGTCTTCTTTAGTTCAAATTCCCATTTATTGACATAAGTTTACTCTCTTCTCTATTCTCATCTCCTTACGTCCTCAATCATGACACCAGATGACAATAAGCTAGCACATGTGTGTGAGAATGAGTCTGTGTGCCCGTCCCTACCACGTAATAACTCCTCCCACTTAATAACTATTGAACTCAAATGGGAGACACCATAGTTCAGCAGCTTGGTATCTCAATAGAATATTGTTCTGTCCTTTATTGGTAGTATCAGACATATAAAAAGTTCTTAAATGTTGGAGCTATTTCATCTTGTGATCAATATACCATCTTTTTTATAATGATATAATTTTATATATGGCTTTTCACTATCAAAACCAGTTTAACTTCATAAATTACTAAAAATGTGTGAAATATAATGAAAAATGATTAAAATGGTCATTTTAATTGCAGCCACTCAATGCACGGGTAACAAACTAAAAAAACAAAATATCTTCAGTGTGCATCCATGTTATGAGCAACCAAACCATGAGGAGGTGTTTGGTACACAGTGATTCACAATGGAATCTGCGACTCGCTTGAAGATTACTCTGGTTGGTACTTGGTATAATGCATACATAGTTTTGGAATGAATAATGGATTCCCAGGGAATAAAAATCCTTTGATTGAGGGGATTTTCATTTCCATTCTCAAGTAGGAGAATCTGGATTCCCTCCTATCATAATATGTCAAAAGAATAATATGCCCCTTTTAGAATAACAAGCTTCCCCTTTATAGTTTGTGTTATGTTGGATATGATATTCTGGCTGTCGCTATAAAGAATTATAAATTTTAAACGCTTGCAGGTTGATAATAATGTCTATATGCTTAGATTAAAATATTATACATTAGATTTCAGCATTTTGAATTACTTGATTCCATGCAGTCCATTGTTGTCGGCTCATCTCCAAGGAGGCGAGGAGCACAATGAGTACTTGTTGAACTATGAATACCAATAGGTACTGTGATTGTCATGTGCATTCTACGTACTTCAAGATTATTGCATATGTTCATCGTAGGTTTAATTTTGTTGTAGCAACAAATTATTTAGTTCATTTAAATAATATTCAGTATAGGCTGTTAAAGCTTTAGTGAATATTTTTAAGACATGCAAAGGGTACTTATGGAAATGTAATAGGGACAATTTCCTGGGATTCTGGGAATATAAGGTTCTGTAACAAACACAGCAACAGGAACAGGAATGAAATGTATCATACTAAACACAGTAAATAGGATTCCTGGGAATCTGCATTCCCCCATCACATTCCCAGGAGTCCTGGGAATCTGCCATTCCGTGTACCCAATGCCCCCTAAAGGATTTGGACCTTAACCAACCTAAGAGGCTCTATCTGTGCATCTGTGCCGCTCATAGGACCTATGGAGGATCTATGGTAGAACAAGAAAGACTATAATCAATATAATCACACTGTTTTTGTTGTGTGTTTTTTGGGACAGGATAGAATTGCATTATGGATGATATTTAACTAATTAATTACAAATAAAATGAAGAATGCAATCCGCTTAAATATATGAAATCTAGCTAAAGGTTTGTAAGGCAGTTCAATAAATCAAAACAACAAAGTGATCAGAAGGTCGCTAAATCATAAGCATGTATTAATACCACCGCACCTTCTAAATCATTAGTGACTAAGGGAGTTTCACAAATCTGTGGAACTAATCGCAACATACATGGAATAAGAATAACTTTAAGTAGTCATCATCAACTTCAACTAACCTTTTTCATATAAAAAGTGGCATACAGATATGGAACACAAGGCTCCATAAAAGTTTTTTTTTTTTTTAAACAACTATCCGGTGGTTCACCTGCCACAAACCATCCCAATGCCATGGAAGTGAAATTATGTTCAAGATAAGGAAGGTTATATAAAACCCAAAAGACTAGAAATCATTATGAAGTAAACTACATTTTAGTAATGCAGTTGAAGACCGTCCAACCAAGAAGCAACCCCAAAAAAATTTCCTACGAAGATAGGGAATGGTAGTAATTTTGTGAAGGAAATCATTCAAGTCTAACACACAGAATGAAGCCAAAGATCCAAATAGGATTCATCTATATTATTAAAAGGCATCCCAGAATCAATTGTAAACGTAGAAGGAATGCGAGATTTTGCAGCTTTTCAACTAAGACAGGTAGCTCAATCATCAGTTGTGACTAATTTTGTAAAAGAAGAAGCTTCTTCAATGGAAACCATCAACTTGAGTTCAGTGATGAGGAATGAGAATGAGAAATAGAAGAGGGAGAAGAGAAGAAACACTTGAGCAAGGAAGGCAATTTTTCTATCAATTTCAATCATAAAAGTATGAAGTCTTTTTTCATTGACAATTCAGTCTTTGGATAGGCTTTTTAAAAACTTTTCTTGTCTAAGAACCAAAATAAGGAAAGAAATTAAATAAATAAATTGCCTACCAAGAAACACAATACAGGGTTTAATTTCATTAAAAATCTTATGAGTGAAACACGGGGAGGAATCTTCACCACACTATGTTGCTTCACCAAAGAAACATAAAATAAGAACAAATTAGAAAGAAAAATAAATAAAATAAAGGAAACTAATTATATGTGCTATCTTTAGAATACTGCTCGCTGAATCAGATCTTTCCTCAAATATTGCTTTCTTGCCTAAGATCTCTATCATCAGTTTAAAGGTCTCAAACTTATGATGTAGTTACACTCTAAAGTTCATGCACCAATAAATACAGAATTATAATAGAAGTCAGGATGCAGAAAAATAAAAATCACGAGCCAAAGAAATTTCATCAACTGTAGATGAAAATGAAAAGAATAGGCCATACACATTATTACCAGCATTGGCCAACTAGTAAATTACTCATATAACATAACTTAAATCAGTATAAAAAGGAGCTAAGCTGGAAGCCTGAAAAGAATGGAAATATAATTCAAGAAAGATTTATAATCTTTACTTGTTCAAACATTTTTACTTTATCCGTTAAAATACTAAGTTTTTTTATGCATGCCTAATGGCTGAATTTACGGAAGAGAATGATCTTCTGATGTAAACTAATCCAAACCATATCCATCATTACTAGAGCGGGAAGAGTGAAAATGAATTAAATGAATCATCCATTCAACATTTCAGTGATATAACCTTTAAATTCGGCAGCTTTCTCAGGAAGAATGTAATCCCACGTTCTCTCTAGTGCTTTTCTGATCTTCAAATTTGTCTCCCCATCAAGATTTGCAGTCTATACCAACAAAACTGACATCAATATTAGAAATGGAAACATTAATATCAAAACTCAAGAGGGAAGTGTCCCAAGAGTGCTTAAGGAGAATTCAGCAACTTAAACAATTTATTCGAGATGAAGGTCAACGATTCTTCGGGACAGAGTATGTGAGGTATTGGACTCTAGACACGAATAGGGAGTTTTCGGTCAGCTCAATGTAAAGATGGCTGAACGACGGAGGAACGAGGAATGGGGAAGCCACAACGATGTGGAAAAGAAAGGCTCCATTGAAAGTTAAAGCTTTCTTATGGTTGGTTATCAACGACGCCATTCTTTCCAAGAATAATCTGTTCATACGAAACAATCCAGTAGATAATAGATGTTATAGATGCCTAGGAGATATAGAAGATACTAACCACATTTTATTCTTGTGTCCTAGAGAAAAGCTTGCATGGGAGGTGTTATGTCTAGGTTTCGGGCCACTGGGGTGCCCAATCTCTACTATGGAGTGCCCAATCTCTACTATGGAGGTGTGGGGTGAGTGGAGAGAAAGAGATATTAGGAAAGAAAATAGATTAATTTGGGACATCTTTGTGGCTGCAATTATGTGGGGTCTATGGCTAGACCGTAATGATTTGTGCTTTCATCAAATTAATAATAGATTTCAAGTCTTCATGCATAAAGTGTTTTCCTTTATCAATGATTGGGTCAGCTGGCTTCGAAGAAGAGGCTACGATTGGAAGAGGAGTAATCCGATGGGAGCTATGTGCTGGTTGGGAAGGGAAGGGAGGGATCTACCGACTTCCGTTGTCTCTTGTTATTTTGACTTAGATATTGGTAGATATAGTTTGTTTTTATGCTATGTTGATGTAAGATATTAAGAACTTGATGTTGGTTGTATTTCAGTATACTTGTTTCGTTAACTTTTCATTAATGAAACGGTGACGAGGTCACCTTCATTCTCAACAAAAAAATATTAGAAACAAATGATTTTCAACAAATTCAAGCCCCAAAATTTTAGGTAAACCTCAATGTAACAAACACCATCAAGATTTGAACTAGCAAGAAACAGCAGATCCGCAGGGAAAAATCCATCTTGCTTAACCTGCACAGTGAATACGGGTATTATCACCAAACATGACTTTGTCAATTCAGTTCGTAAAAGCAAGGTGTCGGTCTCATAGCAAAGTTCTTTGTCAAGACCTTTATCTAAAAGAAATTTAAAGGGTTCGATAATTTGATTGCTCGTCATGTTTCATGATAAAAATTAATGAGAATTGTGAGGAAGGTTACACCAACTGGTATATGGGCTTCATGCCTAGACTGGTATATAGGCTTCATGCATTGCCTGGATCTTGCCTATAATTTCCATGGCCATGAAATTGGAGCCACTAAGTAGCACCATAATCAGTGTATTATGACTGGTAATACATATTCTATAATTCAGTATGATTAGATATGTATGGTTTTGCACATATTTATTTGGAAAATTTATGTTGTGATTCGTCTTGTATGTTAAAATCAAGATTCTAAATGTCGGATGACAGAGTCATGTCAAAGTTTTTAGGTTGGATAGAAGAAGTCGTTCGCATACGAAAAGTGTCAAGAGTATCCTGTCTAATAAAAAAATGTCTCCTAGAAGGTTTAAATCTCAGATGTCGGACTTGTCTCTTCAAAGGAGTTTTTAATCTCGGAAAGGATATCTCGTGGAGATTGTATCATTTCAGGAATTCATATTAGACAATCAATAAACATATTTAAATTACTATTATATACTCCCTCTGTTTCAAAATATAAGTCATTCTAGCCTTTTTTCCATAATATAAGTCACTTTAGGTTTACGAGGAGATGTCTTGTCATTTTTAAATATCCATGAATTAATTTTCTATGAGATTTTCAATTTTACCCTTGTCCTTTTTTGTAAGAGAAGTAATAAAAAATTACAGAGGAAGGCAAATAGGACATTGTACAATTGACGGCTTAGTTATGAGCTTCAAAAACAAAGAATATGGAGTACTTTTACTCAATCCTAGGTTGTTTCTTAATAGTCGTGTAAAAACCTATTTTGAAACGGAGGGAGTACAAGATTAGATGTTCTAGATGTCACCTATCATAAAAAATTGTATATACAAGTAAAGACACGAATAGAGCACAAAAAATGTGTGTAAGATATAATAAAAATATAAGTGAGAATGTAATATAACTCTACTTGAATTTTGCGTTGACGGGATATTAAACTTTTTCCATATCTACGGGTCTGGGTAACAGGTCTAAATCTCCGTTTATTTCAAACCCTAACCCAAAAATAAAAGAAGCCAAAATGATGAAATATCGGCCCATAACTCATTTGGTGATATTTCCCTATCTCAGCAGAGATCTCGGAAAAATTGTTCCAAACGAGATTTTTTTTCTTAAAAAAATAGGTTCTCCTCTTGGCAAGGGTGCCAACAGAGGGCCAAGAACTTGGACGAGATGAAGTAGACTTTTAAATAGTGCTAAAAATGTCTAGAATACTGTCTAAACTTATAATGTCATATATATGATCAACATAACTCAAATATAACACCATTTTTATAACCATAATGTAGACATTCATAATATCACATATTCAATATAACATATTGATAACATAGACTGGTGGTCATATTAACAAAAATATAATAGTAGCATACTTAATTTTAAAAGTGAGACATTATCCAAAGAATGACATATATAAATACGGAGAGGATGAAATGTTCTTCTCACATAATCTATTTTTGTCCTATTTATGTGTCACCATAAGACACATAGAAAGGAACAGATAAAAAACAGAGATATATAATGAAAATAACTGAAGACATAAAGTATTGAGCACTGACTGTTCTGGTTTAGTGAATTAGGGATCAATATGAGCTCTAACTCTTCACCAAGAGGATTTCAGTGTAAATATTCAATGCTATGGAGCTAATTCTCAGTCCTAGTTCATAAAATATCAGAACTTTTGTGCTTCAAGTAACATGAAGACTGTAGGATGCAACTTGTAGAGTCAGAAAACCCAGACGTCGCTGATCCATGGAAATAGAAAATATGTGAGATATTTCAAATTTTCAAACCAACAATTCAGAATCTCAGCATTGTCAAAAAGTATCTGAATCTGAAGTCAGTGGGAACCTATCAGGCTAGTATACAGAAGCTACAGGGAACGTCTTAAGGCTTGTCAAAGTTACCTAGAGTAACCATTAATTTAAGAACATAATGGTAAAAGTAAAACAAGAACCCATAAACTTACCCTCACAATATCTCCAACCTGTAGCATTCTCCAAGGAACAGTTTCCCACTTCTGATCTTGCAAAACATCCACAAGACTACTGTTTATTGATATATCATTTTGAAGACGCTTCTGTAACATGAATTTGAAATATAAATTATACATCAGTAGATGATAAAATACTTTGGATATATTAGAAAGGCGCCAATCGTGTCGAAATCAAAGACTTGTTGAGTAAAAATAGTAGTCACAGGCATTACTAACCCAATCTTCAAATGCTTCCTTCACAAGAGAAACCGAAAGCACAAAACCTAGTGGAAGCACATTTGTTATTGGAGACACAGGACTGCAAAGCCATAGAATACTTAGTAAACTGCCACTAGTTGAGAGTGTGATCAAAAGAAATCATTATAAAAGCCTTCTCAAATGGGAAAGTTAATGGCTTGGCTATTAGTATAGGAAATATAAGATACAGATGTTATTAATTGTTTAATTGTTAATGCCATCAGAGCAATAGAACCGGTAAAGTCTAAATTTACCTCATGGGAGTAGTAGACAAGATGGAGATCATAAGAAAGTACAAATTGGCTACCCTTCTGAACTGTCAGAGAATACATAAATAGTCTTCAGTTGGGAGCCAGATGTATTGGGAAGATGAAACATTCGATATGAGAAATTATTGGAAAGTAATATAAGAGCAACTCCCCCAATGCACTAGCCATTTGGGTTGCCATTTTCATTTTTGGCAACCTAAAGGACAACTTTAACAAAAAATGGCAATAGGTTATGCACCCATGGTTGCCATTTGAGTTGCCAAATATATATATTTAGTGTATAATAGTGTGTGTGTCTGTGTGTGTGTGTGTGTGCATAAATTAGATATTTATGTATATTATATATTTATACACACCATTATATATATAAATTTGGAGGGAAAAGAGAAAGTATGGTGATGTGTGACATATGGCAATGCCATTTGGTTTGCCAAATTTAACCCCCAAAAAATGGTCATTTCTAAATTTGGCAACCCAAATGAGAGGTTGGCGTGGAGGGTTTTTGCCATTTTGGTTGCCAAATATGAAAATGGCAACCTAAATGAAAGGTTGGTGTGCATGCTCTAAAGAAAGAGAATTGAGGCACCTGTTCAAATAACCCCTTCGGTAAAAAGGTTAAAGCGTTGTATTTTGTAGTTGATATAGAATTCCCCTGCAAAGAGTAATATGAGGGCCGTCAAGAAGAGGAAAAGAAATAAACAAAGATACTATAGAAATGGGAGACAAACAGCCATTGATTAGTAAACTAAACAACTTCTTTGTTCTGTTGAACAATCTCACTAGATAGAGAAACTATTATGGTCGGTCTTCGGGTCAAAATGGAAGAATTTAACTCGATCAGAAATTCAAAAGTTCATGGCTAAGAGTAAAGATGTCCGAATTAGAATTATTTTGGAATGTACCAGTTGTGCCCAAAATGGTGTCAATAAGGAATTGCTAGGCATTTCTAGATAATTACTCAAAAGAATCGACACAATACACCCGATCGATTAGACTTGATAAAGTTTTGTTGCTATTGTCGCAAACATACGATTCATGGTGAAATAAAGAAATAGATCGAACGAAACGTGTGTATGATCTTTCAAAGGAGCTGAGCAGAAAAAGGAAGAACTTAACATAGAACATATATATATATATACATATACATATATATATATATATATATATATATATATATATATATATATATATATATATATATATATATATATATTACAAATATGCATGTAAAACATAGAGCTTAATCAGAGCTGATGATAAAGATTGCATAAACCAAATATCACATGTGTCTGACAATTTGATAGATGATCGTTTGAATGTAGGACCTCTAAAATTTCATGTATCATATACATACAAGCACTTTACTTTTTAGAAGTTGATCTCAGAATGGCAGTGATCGAGAAAAACAGCATCAGATTCTACGAGAGTCTTATGCTCTGTTACCAACCTCACTATGAATGGGGAAGGCTTCACCAATGATGTATTAGAAGTCAGATTTTGTGTGTATATCTTCAAAGGTTAATGTAATTCTTTGCTATGTAAACAATTATGAACAAAGTGCAAAATTGCTGTGAAATGACAGCAGCAAGTGGAAGTATAATATCGCACAATTTGCATTTGAAAGCCAAGGTCAACAACAGAAACTTAATTAGAAATTGAAATGGATCGGAATCAGGTTGGATCATGAATTGACCAACCCATTTACTGAATGGTCTGGGCCAGGATTTTCATCCACCGGGAGCGAAATCACAAGAACTAGGTTTTTTTCCATAGATGTTTGAAAATTGAACTAAAATTAAAATTGTATCAACCAGAAACCTAATTTATAAACCCCTAATTTAGTATCAATAGTCAATCAACAACATCGAAACTAATTTATAAACCTCTAATTTAGTATGAAAACCTAATTTATAAACCCCTAATCTATAAATAGAAACCTAATTTCTATTTCCATTAATTTCTTATGTCTCTAACCTCCAAACAAAAACCTAGTTTTTAATGTCTCTAACCCCTAATTCATAGTTTCATACCAATCAACAAAATATCATAAACTATGTTTTATAGAATTAATGGAAATATAAATACCTCAAAATTGTGCCAATGCTCTAGTTTCTGATGTCTCTAAAGCTCAGAATTAATGGAAACAAAAACCTAGTTTCTGATGTCTCTAAAGCTCAGGAATGTGGGGGAAGCTCAGGAAGTTGTCATTTTAATAAACCGATTTTGAGGCAATTTTGAGCAAGATCCAGTATAAATTAGTCGGGGATCTTTATGGTTTTTTCTTCTCCTCCATGAGTACATTAAAATCATATATTCACTTGCTCAAAATGGTTATAGGGTGAATGAAAAATTGTCTCCCTAAGTGAGCTACTTGAAATGGAAGAAAATAGGTTGGAAAACTTAAAAGCTTTAGTCCCATATCGGAAAAGCTTGGAGAACTAAATGGGTATATATTAAAACTCCTTACCATTGTTTGGTAAAAAAGAAAGCAAAGAGTGAGGCTCTCTCTTGTGCGCAGGGGCGGGTGCAAAGCCTGGATCGGCATTACATGCGGCTTGTGTGCAACCGCGCGTCCTACTGACACGAATGTCAGACCAAATTGACCACCCGTATGGGCTTCTTTTTTGACCCAGTTTTTTTTTTATGTTTTAGTAGCCATCTGCTATTTCAACTCTTAGTTTTTGTAGTTTTTATTTTTTTAACTCTAAGTTTCTCATGTTTGCTTCAAGAGATAGAGGGTGGAAAAGAAGAACTACTTACAAATTTTGGGCCAAATAGAGGAGCGGCCTTGACTGTTGGGCCAAATAAAGGAGCGGGGCAGCAATGAGAATGAGCATTTTCGAGGCCCAAAAGGAGCGGGCTTCATTACAGGGGAGCGGGCTTGGGAGAGACTTTAAAATTAGACTAGATAATCAAAATTATAGGTTGTATAATCAAAATCCAGGGTGAGCGGGGCTGCATGTGCATTCACCTCTGTCTGCCATCTAAAATCAAGTTGCCCCCGACGAATCAATGTAACCTATTTATCGAATAGTCAGCATGGGTTGTGAGTCCAGATCTAAAAGTTGAGGGCTTAGCCTGCATATTATGCTATAGGGTGCATTCAATTTGGATGAAAGTTCAAAAGTTGCAATTGTAAGTGAAATTTTATATTTCCTCCAAATTTTTCGATTCAATTAGCAACATGACCTCTAGTTTATATGTTACTACCTACAAAGCATAGGTGCTTTGTATTCGGCTTTGTACCTGTACTGAGTGCGTATCTGGTGTGGGTACGTCCGGGTGCAGCTTGGTGTGTCTGATATGCACTCACTTATTATATTGATTAAAATAAACAAAAAATATTTGGGTGCATTTTGGTGCGTTCCGAGTGTGCTTTGGGTGTGTGTGGGGTGCGGTGCAATTTAGGTGCCTTTTTTTATTTAATAAAAATAAAATATGTATTTTCAAGTTAAATTTAGTGTTATTGGGTTACATAACCAATATTATAACCCAATACAAATTATTATAAAATAATAGATAGTGATACATAGTACCCAATAGGTTTTTCTTGTATTACTTAGAAGTTTATAGTCACTATGACTTTGTGATTGTTCTTTTTTTTTGTTGAGATTTGACTTGCACATAAATGATCAATTATATGATGTGTTTGTTTTTGTTACTAGTATTGAATCACTAATTGTTATTTTTAGAATACAAGTGAAATTTCCCTCGACCCTTCTACATCTTCAAAGTTTTAGCTTAGTCGCAGGGACTTTCACATAGTATCAGAGCAGCCCAGATTCGAATCCCACTGGCTACACAATTTAAATGCGGATTTAAAATATATAAAAAATACCGTGTGTTAGAATACAAGTGCAACTTCCCTTAACCCTTCATAGGTAATTTGATATTCTTTGGAAGATATTATAATATTTTATTTTGTTTTTAACATAATATTTATTAAAAAATTACATATTTATATTAAACGCACTCGTATCCTACTTTTCTAGGAAATTGTGTATCCCCACACCAGTGTCGTGTCGTACGTGTATCTTGTACCTGTACCCATGCTATGTAGATTACAACCACCATTTCTCTCCAAAATTTTAAGGTTATTTTAGTAATTAAGTCAAAAAGTTTGGAGAAAGTTTGGAACTTTCACTTAGATATACACTTGCGTCCAAACCAAACACATCCTTAAAGTTCATTTAATAGGCTCTGCATGAAGTAAAAAAGTTAAGATGTTGAAGAATTAATTGTATGGAAAGATATCGTGTCTAAGAAGTAAAAATGCTTTGTACAATCAATCAAGAGACTAAGAACCAAACTAGCAATATTCTAATAATAATAGTAGGAGACACGTGTAAGAAGATACCATATATTATATTTATTAGGTTAATGAAGAAGTAAACTGGGTGAAAAGCCCAAACCTGGATATGACCAAATTAATGAAGGGTTAAAGGGTAAAGCTAAGTATGATCGTACCTCAATAACTTCAAATCATATACAGGTTGAGTTATTAGGTCTAGAACAATATATCTTCACTTAAACTTGAAATTTTGGATTAGCTTGAATTTGCAACAAACAGATCAACTTCCCAATTCAGAAAGCAGTCAGTGCAGGAACAAGACATGGAACAAGCAGCATCACACACAACACCACAAAAGATTACTAGAACTACTAGGGGAATAAATGCCTTAATGGATCAAACAGTCAGATTCCAGCTTTTTGTGGAAACTAATATAAGTTATGAGAGGGGCCAAAGCAAAATACTTGACTTGGTTTAAATGGTAGGCATTAATAATGAAGATTTAATTATGGATTACATTCTTTACAAGTTCAATACCAAGAGCATCATCAGACCATAAGGGAAAGAGGTTTGGATATTAAAGTTAATAAATTTTGGAGAATAAATTTTGGAGCTCATGATTTAGGATCTCAAATTGCACATTGGGGTTGGGGTTCCTAATGAGGGACGGGCAGGGGAGTAGAAAAATGTAGGAGAAGAAGATCAAGAAAAGAGTAGGGTTTGTAGAATCACTCAGCAACGAATCACTCCTCAATCAGGTTTAGAATTCTAGTTTTTTCAATATTCACTATTCATTCAATATCTCATTCTCTTTTATTCATAAATTTCAGCCTTTAATTAGGTACTACAAGATAAACTAATTTCAAATCAAATAACTAATTCATAACTAAAAGATAAGATAGAATCTTATCCAAATACTTAACAAAACAAACAAATAAATCAAACCATTCTTATCTTTTAATACTAAAAATATATCCTTATCTAAATTAACTAAATAAATAAATAGAAACAAATAAATGTAGCAATCCGAAATTATTGTAACAATGTTTCTTATGTCATGCACCAACTCTCCCCTTGGAGAAAATTCTATCTCCAGTTTTGAAACGTAGAAGGACGATAACAATAAACATTATCTAAGTTTACTGAAAACAGCAATTAACATCTCATATGTTTTGAAAACATTCCAGGTAAGTATTTATCCGGAAACTCAAAGCAGAAGCACATGAATTATTGGAAACATTTAACCTATAATGTTACGTGCACGTAAGACAGCTTCAAGAAGAAACCAACTATCCAAACTAAAAGCTACTTGTCAAAGCTGTTATGCACTTATATTTAGTTATCTTTTAAAGGACTATGTCTCTTTTGTTGAAGTTGTATTATTTGATACTTTGCATTTTTCTCTGAATTGCCAATTACGTCGATGGGGGTACTACCCTAGAGATTGAAGGTGACTGTATGACCACTTAGTTAAAGTAGAGGTGCAACAGATTTCCAATATCCTCTCTTCACCCTTATCAAAGGGGTTTTTTTCCTTTTTTAATGTATTAACAAAGGGGTTCATCTTCTTCCTTAATACCTCTATAACAATGTTTTTTATGTCCTGCATCAACTCTCCCCTTGTTGGAGAAAACTCGACCTCGAGGTTTGAAATGTAGAAGGACGACAGCTTGAATAGTCTGAATTGGCAAGCAGGGGACCAACCTCAAAAAAAAAATTGGTGTTCCATGATGGATCCGAGGGTATAACAAAATCAATATGGATAATCTTTGGAGAAGCGACAAAGCTTGCAGTAAACTAAACATGTACTTCTGGTGCAAGCTTTGGCTCGGACAATGTCAATGATAAAAACAATTCTTTAAAAGAATGTGGCGGTGGCTGTGGGGATGATTTCTCGTGCCTAATCTTCAAGGTGAGATGACAGTGATGGTGCAATTGGTGAAGGTTCTTGAGGTTCATGTGGAAGAGGTGATAAAGAAGTAGTAAGAGTTGAGAATGGAGGTAATGTAATTGTATCATCAACCATAGTGAATAACCATATGTGGTCCATCCACTCATAATGTGGGACCACTGCAATAACAACCTTTCATCCGCCTATAAAAGATTGAATTACATTCGTATCTGCTTTTTATGTTGCATGACAATCCTCTAAACAAATTGTGCCCTTCTCATTGGCACAAATCACAAAGGATTGTCTCCTTTATTCCATGAATAGAGAAGTCCACCCAACATCTCTTATTTTTGTCAATTGAGATTACATGGAAAGATTTTTGTTGATCTTCGGTGACAAAATTAAAATTCTTTACAACATCTCTAGAAACTAAATTTCTTGGAGACTCCTTATTGATGGCTAACGTGCCATAATATCCATGGCAAGTAACATCAACACAAAAATGGCCCATGAATAAGAAAAATAATTTTCTTGTACCTTTTAAGGAAGTAAAGGATGGTGGAATATGGATCAATCAAATGGTAGGACATTTGATGCAATCGAAGCTTTGATACCAAATAATGAGGGACAAACAAAGGAGTAGAAAAAGGTAGGAGAAGAAGATTAAGATAAGAAGGTTTGTGGAATCACTCCTCAATCATCCGATATACGGATTCACAAATTCAAGCCATCCAACACATGGAATTCTTGTTTTTCAATATTCATTATTCATTCAATATCTCATTGTCTCTTTTATTCAATAAATTTTAGCCTTTAAACAGGCTATTACAAGATAAACTAGGTTCAAATCAAATAACTAATTCATAACTAAAAGATAAGATAAGAGTCATATCCAAATATTTAACAAAACAAACAAACAAATAAATCAACCCATTCTTATCTTTAAATACTAGAAAACACATCCTAATCTAAATTAACTAACTAAATAAATAGTAAATAAATGAAAAACTGTTTACGGCAATGTAGCAATATAAAATTATTGTAGTAATGTTTTTTTATGTCCTGCATCAGTGCCCCATCACTTCACTTCTTCTTTCTTCATTGACTTGCTCCTGAGTGTAATATAAAGACGGGTCCAAGAGAGAATACAACCTTGAAAGATGAAAAACAAAGAGTATCTTTCCATAAACCATATGTCTACAGCAAGGAAGAAGAGTTGTGGTACACCTACAAGAACGTGGTTGAACGTTCCACAAAAAGGACATGATAGCCTCACAATAACAAAAGACAACCCTTTAGTAAAGATGAAAGGAGAACAGAAACTGGATCCAAGTTAGTGACTCTAAAAAGAAAATAGGGATTTAAGGTCAGGTTAAAAACGTTGCTTCCTTGGCTAATTCTCTTCCTCTCTCTCTCTATCTCATTGCATTTAGTATTTATTTACTTGTCAAATAACTTTTAAATAAATTTTATTAAACAAACTTTTTTTGGGTTATTGATAATGAGGGATGTAGTCTTCCGACCAACTATCTTGGTTAATTGTCGGGTTGATAGCTAATCCTATGACTCTTGTCATATAGGTTGGGTGAGTTATGATGATTGATGAACAATTAAATGAAAGTTGCTAAGTGGATGGATCACATACTACACAGGAGTAAATTAAATTATGGTAGGGGTCAAGCAAAATGTTGAATTTTATTCACTAATAAATAAGTCGAAGCCGACTTGTTAATCATGGCTCAACCTCCATAAAAGTTTTATTCTTTGAAATCTTTTATAATTAATATTTCATTACATGTTGCATGGCAACGTTCACGAATTAGTGATCATGAGTGCGGTGACCTCATTTTTTATTTACATTACCGGAGTTTATTTGCTTTTCTAATTTCAACTTTGGGTGGAGTACTAATACCAACAAGTTGGATGTCAAATGCCAAAATAAATTTTCAGCAATGTCAAAAGCCCTTGATATGATGTTGGGTGCAAGAATTTACCAAGAGCTTGGAGGAAGGAGTGTTTTTTTTTTTGGCAGCGGCTGTATCCACCCACATTGGGGAGAGAGGGGTTTTTCCAACATCCCAAATAATTCCGTCTAAAGCCAGAATCAAACCTGTGACATGTGACATCTCACTTAAGAATGAGAAGCCTTACCATTTGCACTACTAGTGCTTGGAGTTAGTCATCAACTAATATAATAGCATTAGCAGTTAGCAAACAACATGCAGACCAATAGAACAAGATAAAGACTAAAATATTTGATCCTTGGTGCAACCCTACAGTAATAAGGAACTGACTTTTTATCCTCAGCAACTTAAGACACACTCCATGACACATGTCCTTGATAACCTCCGCACGGCAACTAGACATCGTTTCAATCACAAAGCACACTACCTAATCTTCCACAGGAATCAGTCAAAAGCTTTAACTTACCAATAATAACCATATGAAATCTATTCAATCTTTAATATCTTTACATCATTCATCTTCCTAGATAAGAAGACTTCAACAGTTAGGTAGTGTTCTTTTTCTCCTCTTATAAGAGATTTATCTCTTGTAAGAGGTGGTCCCCCTCTTACAAGAGTTTTTTTAGTGTTCTTTTTTTACCTCTTATAAGACATTTTTCTCAAAATATCTTATAAGCCTAAAAGACTTCTAGTAGCCTCTTTCAAATTCTTATAAGACTTCTATCACTTAAAAAGTCTATATTACCCCAAAGTCTATATTATAATTGTTACTAATTAAACTAGTTTATATATTAATCCAGTGGCGGAGCCAGACGAATCAAAATGGGGGTCCCAAATTTTTTTCCCCCCGGCATTGACATAATTGAGCCTTTAATAAGAGGTGGATTAGACTTGGGGGTCCCAAATTTTTTTTAACTGGGGGGGCCAAATAAAAATTTTGGTCTATATTAGGGGGTTTTACAAAATTTTTGGGGTCCCAAATGTCCCCCCTCCTCTCTTCCTCCCTCCGCCACTGTATTAATCTATAGTATCCCGGAATATGCTATCCTAGAAAAAGTGTAATCATATACGTAGTTGACTATAATATGCTATCCTAGAAAAAGTGTGAGAATTCATTCTTCACAATCTCAAACAATTATGTTAGGGATGTTGTCGAAACACTGATTTATTTAAAGATAAATATATTTACGTCCAGTAAGTACATTACTTGAGTTGTGGCTAGTTGATTTGTCCTGTTATGATGCCACCATGTCCAAATCCTGCAGCCGGTCAGGTTTTTTTTTTTTTTTTTTAAATTTTATTTATTTATTTACAGCTAAGGGAGAATTTATATTAGCCCATTGACCTTAAATTTTTTTAATCCAACTTCTTTGAAACAATTATTATTATTTATATTTATACTTACTACTTTTCATACTAAATAAAAGTTTATAGTAGCCCGGAATTATAATTGATGATTTACACTGATTTGTAAATTAACTTGCCATTAAACTAGTTTATATATTAGTAATTTGAACTTATCTTTTCTTGTCCTTCATCCCACTATTTTTATACTTTGGGGTAATATAGACTTTGGGGTAATATAGGCTCTTGTAAGAGGTGAAAAAAAGAACAGAAATCTCTTATAAGAGGTTCTTATAAGAGGTTATTTTTATATAAAAAGAACACCTCAAAAAGAGGCTCTTACAAGAGGCTCTTACTGTAAATCTCTTATAAGAGGTAACCTCTTATAAGAGGTAACCTCTTATAAGAGGAAAAAAAAAGAACAGTACCTTAATCTCATAGACCAAAATAAAATATAATAAAATTAAGCTTCGAATACTTGTTTCTTTCCTCAACCTTTGCTCAACCACTCATTCACCCGAAGTTTCACAATGTGGCTCCGATGTTTGATCCCAGGATGTTTTGTAAGACTATGTAATACTCCTTTCGTATAAGAAAAATATAAGATGTTTTCCTTCACTCATCAGGTTGTTAGGAATGTATCTTGAATACTCGTGGTTCAGATTAGAAGAAGCTAAGATGAAGCACGGAGGTCGAAGCATCGAAAAGAGTAGAAGAAAACAGCAACAGCAAGGTGCAGGCATAGTTGCAGTCGACTGTCCCAAGGTGCGGTCGACCGCACACCCGACCGCAGTTGCACTGGGTTTGGCCGAGAGGTGGACGGTCGACCGATCTTGGTGGACGGTCGACCAACCGTGGTGCTGTGTTCGTTTTGGGCCTCGATTTGTTACGTCGTTTCAGCTCAATCTTCAACTCCAAGTTAGATCGTACAGCTCCTATTCAGTTAATTCTTTTCCACATTATATCGGACGACTGAGAATTAAGATTAGACTTAGGTTTCTCTCTATTCTTCTATATATATTGTAAACTCCTCCTTTATGAGAGTAGAGTACTTCATAGATTATTTTCTCCATTGCAAAGAAAGGCTCGAGAGAGATAGTTCTTGGTGAGTGAGTTTAATTTCTTGTATTGTGTGAATCAATAACTCCTTGTAATCTCTTCTAGTTGAACATCAGATCTCCCTATATTTTCTCCCGGATTAAGCAAAAGCTAACCGGAATAAGTCATCGGTGTGTTTGTGTTAGATTGGTGGATCTACTTGCTTGCTCAGTTGATTCGTCTCATCTACTTCGACTTTCTCATTACTCTATTTAGTTTCGCTGCGATAACGGGTGTTGGTTGACACCCCGATACCAACAACTGGTATCAGAGATTCAGGTTGCCGAGTCCCTTGGTTAAGATGACAAGCCACAGTATTTTGAAGATCAAGCAATTCGATGGAAAGATCAATTTCAATCTTTGGAAGACTGACATGTATGATGTCCTTGTTCAAGAACGTTTGTAGTTAGCCATTAAGAAGAATGAAAAGCCAACTGATATGAAGGATGACGGTTGAGAAGATATTCATGAAAGAGCCATAAGTCTGATCCGACTATCCTTGGCGAACGAAGTCAAGTGCAGATTTCTTGAAGAAACTGATGTGGCAAGTTTGTGAAAAAAACTCATAGCTGACTACTCTGGTTCGTCGTTATTAGATCGAATGCATTGGAAGAGGAGGTTGTTCCGTTTATCTATGAAGGAAGGTATCGCTCTCCAAGACCACATTACAGAGTTCAATAAGGTATTATCTGAACTTAAGGCGATCAACGTACATGTGTGTGAGGAAGATAAAGCTTTCAACCTGATATATTCACTGCCGGATTCGTACGAGCCTTTGATCCCTACCATGCTACACGGTAGATCTACCAAGGAGAGTATTTCGGTAGATGGTGTAATCAAAACATTGAAAGAAAATCAACTTAGGAAGGAGACTCAGAAATTACCGTCTATTTTCACAAATTGTCTAGCAGTGGATGGTCCTTCAGGGAGAAGACAAAGTGCTTTGCAAAAGGATTCGATCCGTTGCCGATATTGCAAGAAGCCAGGACATATCAAGAAAGACTGTTGGAAATTGCAGAATCAGGAGAGCGCAAAGAATGGGAATTCAACCGCTAATGTGGTTAGTGCTTTTGATTCAAGTGATTCGTGTCTTCTTGTTTCGAATTCTTTAGAAGTGGGTTCTAGTTGGTTTCTTGACTCAGGGAGTTCTTCACATATTTGAGTTGTTTTCTACTTATAAGTCTACTACGGGGCGTTGTGTGACAACAGGAACTGAAGAGATTTGTGAAGTAGTGTGGGTGAGGGGACAGTTGAGTTGAAGATGCCAGGTCTAAATATGTTCACTTTAAGAGATATTTTCCATATTCCTCTGCTGAAACGGAATCTGATTTCCTTGGGAACTCTTGATGCACGGGATTGTAGGTACACAGCTCGAGGTGGAGTTCTGTCTATTTTTCAGGGTCGCCGTAAGGTGATTAGAAGTATGAGAGTGGTTGGGCTAGGCCAAAACAATCTCTACAAGCTTTAGGAAATCCGAAATACTTGCGCAAGTGTTGCTCCTTTTTTCGTTATTCCCGCAAGCTCAGCTAGTTTGCCGCAACTAGATTCATCAAGACGAGACCACGATGTTCGAATATCGTCGAGAGGTGGAGAAAACCTAAGGGTAGGTGGAGTTCGTGCGGAGTTTGGCAACTTCGTGAGTACATCTACGGAGGTGTACCCTTGAAGGGATATACTGGATTCGGTGAGATTGGGCAGAGATCATTTCAACTAGAAGAAGAAGCTATTGTTCTAAGTCTTTTTTTGCAAGTGGAGTTCATTAGAGTTTGAAGATGAATAACACATCATGTGATAGCACTCATGCAATCCAAGGTGGAGTTTGTTAGGAATATGTCTTGAATACTCGTGGGTTAGATTAGAAGAAGATAAGATGAAGCACGGAGGTCGAAGCGTCGAAGAGAGTAGAAGAAAACAGCAGCAGCAAGGTGCATGCATAGTTGCGGTCGACTGTCCCAAGTTGCGGTGGACCGCACCCCCGGACCGCACACCCGACCGAACACCCGACCGCAATTGCACTGGGTTTGGCCGAGAGGTGGACGGTCAACCGGTCTTGTTGGACGGTCGACCGACCGTGGCGTTGTGTTCGTTTTGGACCTCGATTTGTTACGTCGTTTCAGCCCAATCTTCAACTCCAAGTTAGATCGTACGGTTCCTATTCAGTTAATTCTTTTCCACATTATATCGGATGACTGAGAATCAAGATTAGACCTAGGTTTCTCTCTATTCTTCTATATATATTGTGAACTCCTCCTTTATGAGAGTAGTACTTCATAAATTATTTTCTCCATTGCAAAGAAAGGCTCGAGAGAGAGATAATTCTTGGTGAGTGAGTTTAATTTCTTGTATTGAGTGAATCAACAACTCCTTGTAATCTCTTCTAGTTGAATATAAGATCTCCCTATATTTTTCCCCGGATTAAGCAAAAGCTAATCGGAATAAGTCATCGGTGTGTTTGTGTTAGATTGGTGGATCTACTTGCTTGCTCAATTGATTAGTCTCATCTACTTCGACTTCCTCATTGCTCTATTTAGTTCCGCTGCGACAACGGGTGTTGGTTGACGCTCTAATCCCAACACGGATATCTGTTAATCTTTATAATTTTATTCATCTCAGTCTTTAGCCATTAGATGATGGTCTCACCTAAACTTTTTAAAATTTTCAGAAGCTAAATCATCTCGTCTTAGAGCCCACCATCAAGCCTTGTTTTCCGATTCATGTCACGTGTATATCTAACTTAGTTCTGAGTTGGCCTCCGCAGCAACAACAACTTGTCTAAATATAACAACTTCCTTTTTTTTAAATAATTTTTCTAATACTTCACTAAAGAAAGTAATCAACTGATCCTTAGCTGTGTCGCTCTGAACCACCTACTACACCAAAGAGCGAAAATGCCATTAAAAAAAATAACACGGCCACATACATTGCACTTGATGTACACAGTAGATATAACTAGTGAGTTTTAAATGTGGTGGTTGTGTGGACATTTGGTCGTGAATTGCATATGTTTTCCCTCTCTATTTTTCACCAATTTTAAGCAACGTTTGCCCGTAAAAAGGATTTTATAATGCATTATTCATCTATCTCTACTAATTTAATGGGAGAATTCATCTCTCTCTACTATTTTAATGGGAGAGTTTGTCACCAAACAAACCTCATTTGTAACAAAACAAGCCCGTGCACCAACACCACGCTGCAACTCCAGCTCTCCCATTATATTATT
Source organism: Hemerocallis citrina (assembly GCA_017893485.1). Lineage (NCBI taxonomy): Eukaryota > Viridiplantae > Streptophyta > Magnoliopsida > Asparagales > Asphodelaceae > Hemerocallis > Hemerocallis citrina. The sequence goes on from CM030360.1 coordinate 308,272,337, forward strand.
TATTTACTTACGCACGCATTGCACGTGCAGCTCCAACTCTCTCATTATATTCTTTATTTACTTTTAAAAATATATATTTATTAAAATGTGAATCGCACGAACAACTCTAACTTACGTGTATTGCACATACAACTCCAACTCTATATTAAAACATGCATCACATGGACAACTCCAACTTACTTACATGTATCGTACATGCAACTCCAACTCTCCCATTATACATTTTTTTCCGTACTCACCCACTTTTTGAAAATATTATCAATCTGACCCACTTTTGAAAATATTGACCCAACTGACCCAGTTTTTGACACGTCAGCATTAACCGTTATTGGAAATAACAGCATAGGTTAATACCATACCGTTCTTCCAAACAGTGGTATCAGTTTAATTTTTTTTAGCATGTTGCTATTTCATACAACAGCATCAATACATTTCTTATACAAGTGAGAACCTTCTGAGTTGGAAAAAATTCCAAGTACTGAAACAACTTATAAATAATGTTGTTTTCCCAAGAACGGCATTAGCATTACTGATGTCGTTGTTGGAGATTGCGGCATCAGTTATAATACTCATTAAATTCTCTTCCTCCACAATCGTTATTCCAAACAACGGCATGAGATAACTGTTGTCGTTCTTAGAAACAGCAGCAACAGTTCATAGAAATAGATTAGCCAAGTATAAGTAATAAAATGAACTGTTGCTGATATCCAAACAACGGCATCAGTTATCCATAAAAATGAATATTATAACTAATGCTGCTATTCCTAACAACAGCATATGTAATGATGTTGCCGCTGTTCTAAACAACGGCATCAACTATGGACTTTTTCACACTTGCATTTTTTTCAAAGTCAGAGAAAGTACATGATTGAAAATAAGTTAACTGATGTCGTTACCTCAAATAGCGGCATGCGAATTTTTTTTAACAGATGTCGCTATTAGAAACAACGGCATGATATTAACATATGCCGTTATTTCCAATAACGGTTAATGCTGGCATGTCCAAAACTGGGTCAGTTGGGTAAATATTTTCGAAAGTGGGTCAGATCTCTCAATATTTTCAAAAAGTGGGTCAGTGCGGCAAAAAATTCAAATTTTTTGTCGTCATAGGTCACTTTTTGAAAATATTTGTGATTATGGGCCAGTTTCGAAACTATTAGTGCTCGTGGGCTAACTTGTGCCACACTGCCACGTCAGCAGCGGCTGTTATTCTCATTAGCGACCTATTCATTTTGAATGTCGCTAATGAGAATAGCGGCCTATATTTTAAATATTTTTAAATTTTTTGTTTGCTGTCGCTATTCCCACTAGCGACCTTAGTATATATGAGGTCGCTGATGGGATTAGCGACCTCAAATGAATGTATTGAAACACTTAGCGATTCCTGAAGAGCTTTCCCCAAAAATTTAAAACTGAGATCGCTATTGGGAATAGTGACCTTAGTATACTAAGGTGTATTCCAAATAGCGACCTCAGTAGGAAACACAATCTCCTTGTTTTTATAAAATTTGCAAAATAGTCATATAACTATCCCTCTATTCGGAATAGCGACCTTAGTACAATAAAGGTCTCTACTCCGAATAGCGACCTTAGTTTTAAAAATAAATTAATCTGTCATTTTTCAGAGAGCAAAAGCTCTCTAGATTTTGCTTAGTGTTGGAATATAGCTCATTAAAGGTCGCTAATCCCATTAGCGATTTCATATATACTAAGGTCGCTAGTAGGAATAGCGACGGCAAAAAAATTTAAAACATAGGTCGTTATTCCCATTAGCGACCTCGAAAATGAAGAGGCCGCTATTGGAAATAGTGGCCGCTGTTGACATGGCACAAAGTAGCCCAAAAGCACAAATAGTTGTGAAACTGACGCAAAAACGCAAATATTTTCAAAAAGTGGCCTATACAGGCAAAAAACTCAAAAAATTCCCCATTATATATAGAGAGATATATATACTTTGAAAATATATATATTTAGTAAGGCGTGCATCGCACGTGCAAAATACTAGTGGCTCTTAACTACTGGCATTTTGATTATTCGTTTCGTAAAGAGAAAGAAAACGTGCATTGCACGTGCTAACCTTGAATTGGAAGGTGAGATTGGCGTCGCGATCGTTGCAGTAGATGGTCCTCGGGTCTTGATGCAGGGCCTGGAAGCGGCTGAGGGTGAAGGAAGAACAGCGGGGATCCACGTGTCCCGACGTGTACGGCGAGTCGGCGAGATCCTTGGGTCCCACGCTGCTCGGACGTTGGCGACCGCTTCCGACCGATCGGAAGCTCGTCGCTTTCGTTCGATCCGCCATCGCACTCATTCTCTCTCTCTCTCTCTCTCTCTCTCTCTCTCTCTCTCTGCGCAATTAGGGCGAAAAATGTGATAACTTTGAAGAAGAGGAAGAAAATTTTGGGAATTTTAGAACCGGTGATTCGTCTTCATTGTGTCTCATAATTTTGAATGGGTTGGAACGGAACGGAACGGAAAGGACGGTGTGAAGTGCGAACTGCAAATTATTGCGGATCTTTGTTCCCAAAAATAGCGTTGTGCGCCTTTTCTATGTGCTAATATTTATTTAAGCCCTTTATTTTGAAATTGACCTTTTATTAGCTCCTTCTTGAGTGTGAGTAGGGTTGGCAAACGGGTCGACCGGACTGGGTAGGGTCGAACCCGTCTGGATTGGAACCCAACTAGGGAAACTTTTTACCAAACTATCCCACTTTTTGTAAGTATGTACGAAACTATCCATGTTTGAAAAGTTAATACCAAAACATTCCTGGCGTTAACGAGGTTAACGGCCTTGGTAATAATAGGCATGTTAACTAAGTTAACATGTCTAAGTGATTTTTTATGTACAAAATATTTCTGTCTGTTTGTTTGTGAAGATAGGCATACACGTTAACTGAGTTAACATGTCTATACTTAGTGATTTTTTATGTACAAAACATCATTGTCTGTTTGTTTGTGAAGATAGGCATACAAACTCAGTTAATGATCTTGGTAAAACAAGACACGTTAACTGAGTTAACGACCTTGGTAAGAATAGGCACGTTAACTGTGTGAGTATCTCCAATTTCCAGAAAGTTTCAACTTTCTGGAAACTTGTAATCTTCACAGTCGTTAACTCAGTTAACGGCCTTGGTAATAATAGGCACGTTAACTGAGCTAACGTGTCTATACTTAGTGATTTTTTACCCACACCCCTCTTTGAGGTAGTGCCCCATACTGTCCCAACTATAAACGTTAACCCCGTTAATGCGAGTGGTTTAAATACTACCGCTAACGGGGTTAACAATTCTATATTGGATGAGTTTTTCTGCAAATCCCCACTCAAGGGGAAAAGTTTTATCCCCATCAGCACGTTAACGGGGTTAACGCTAGGGAAACTACTAGACTCGTTAACCCCGTTAACAACAAGGATGTTTTGGTATTAAATTTTCAAATAGTAATTGTTTCGTACATACTTACAAAAAGTGGGATAGTTTGGTGAAAAATTCCAACTAGGGAGGGTTTAGGTCGGGTCTAAGTGGCAATCGAGCTAGGCCGGGCCGGGTCGGAATTGCAAAAACTCGAGCCGCCCAACCCACGAACCCATTCGGGTCCAACCCGGGTCGGGTTATGGGTTGGCCGGTCTTTTTTTTTTTACTTTGAAAAAATATAATTTTAATAATAATAAAAAAATGTAATAATTATAATAAGAATCAAAGAGTAAAATTGCAAAAAAAAAAAGTATATATTATTAATATGATTTCAACTTATACAAGTTTCCCAATTTGTAATAAGAAACAAATATTTTCTACAAATTTGTTTTATACAATAACAAATTTCTTCGATACAACTTCAATTTTCTTCAATTATCCTAATTTTTTATAACAAACAAAGATTTTATACAATTTTTTTATACATTTACACTTTTCTTCAATTTGTTGGTCTTCAATTTGTTGTTGTTGTTGGTTGTTATTGTTGTTGTTGTTATTCTTTCGGCTAGTTGCTTCCACTTGTAAACGTGTCGAACCCTTTTCCTTAAGTCATATCTTCGGCCTTCATCCAGTCTTCCGTGCAGACGAGCATCTCCAACGATTGGGGCTTCAAGCGATTCCTGTAATCGGTTAGAACCCTATCACTTGTAGAAAATGCACTTTCTGAAGCAACTGTAGAGACAGAAGGAGTTAGTAGATCTTTAGTCATATATTTAAGAATACTATAAGTATGTTTATGGTCTTTCCACCATTGTAAAATATCAAGTGTAGAAGTAAAACTTTCAGAATCTTGTTGATTATACCAATGTAATTCATTTTGTTGATTAGTCCTAGGTTTTTTTTATTGAAGTTGTGCAAGTAAATTAAATGTGGCATCATCTAATTTATTCTTACCCTTACCTCTAGAAGTAGCAGAAGAATAACTAACTAAAGTAGTAGTACCACTAGATGAAAAACTTCTATCATAAAAATCATACAAGTTATTTAATGTCGCTACAAATTTAGCTAAAAATGTTTCCAAATCAATTTCAGAATCATCTTCCCCAAGTAAATTAAAAATATTTCAATCAATCTCTTCGTATCTTCTAATTTGACATGAAAATCCATCACAGTAGCAATACAATACAGCATAGGAGGAGGATTAAAATACTTCAAAAACTTGGTGTATGCAGGTTCCACAATATAACCAATAAAAGCATCATCGATCATTTCTTTGAAAGTTTGCATCATAGTAACTATTGAAATAAAAATGCTACTAGAAGTAGATTCATAAGATTTTGAAATTTTGAAAGTTGCGGTTTTAAAATGTTCTATAAATTTTAACAAAGATTTGGCATAAAACCAAGCTTGGGGAGTCATTTCAAAACTTGGCATATTTTTTGCCATACAAAAATCATTTATACATGATTTATATTCAGTAATAAAATGTAGCAAATCAAAAGTAGAGTTCCATTGGTGTCTATGTCTCCCACAAACACATCGTGTGTACCAATATGTCTGGTCATAGGGTACTCTTCGGCGGGCTCATTTTGTGGGACAATAAGAGGCCTACGAGAAGTGTCGGTGGAATCTTGTCCACTTTGGCTATGGCCGCTACCTCGTGATCTAGACATGTTGATATAGTAGTGTATGTGCAAAAATTAAATACAATCTAAGCGAGATAAGTTTTTTTTAAAAAATCTAGAAAACAATATGAGGGTTGTGAGAGAGAAGATCAAAAAATCAATAAACAAATATGATACAATAAATTTACACTACAAAAAAAAATATTAAGACAATAGACTGTACTTCGCGGATACTCGTATATGGACTGAGAGCGAAAATAAAAGTAGAAGTAGAAGTAGAAATCCGGGCTCGTATATAGGAAAAAAAAGAGCTTCTTTGTTGGAGCCTTGGAGGAGTTGAAGACTTGAAGCAGACGTAGTTGAATATTGAATTCGATACGATCGTAATTTTTCGCTTCTATGTTACTAGCTTCTTTGTTGACAAATTTCAAAGAATTGAGATTGAATCGAGTAGTAGTAGTAGAGAGAGTAAGAGAATAAGGTGTGAAATTTTTTAAGTGGTTTAAGGGGTATTTATAGGGGAAAAAGAAAAAAAAAACAAAAAAAAATGGCTAAAATAGTCGTTGGCTTTTTTTTCGCCATTGGACCCGCGAGTCAAACGGTTCGAAACCCTCGGGTTGGTAAGAGGGTTGGGCATTGTTCACCGGGGTGACGGGCCGGGTTCGATGGGTTGGAAACCCAAATTAGATGACCCTGGTCGACCCGCTTAGACTCGCGAGTTCGATCCGGACCCGAACCGTATCTTAACGGGTCGGAATTTGGCAAGCGGGTTGCGGGTCAACCTGGACCGGTTGCCAACCCTATGTGCAAGCCTTATATATTCTCTGAATACATAATGATTGCCATTGATTTAATAAAGTTGCTCAATTATAGTGACATCTAGGAATTAGAGAACTTGCAATAAACATGTGAGGCCGTATGTCTTCAGTGTTAAGCACCATCGTATGCAAGTCCAAAGTCGTATTTGTTGTATTCCTATGTTAATGAGAATAGACTTCCACTTGAGGAAGTAGTCAGGGCCAACCCTGAGTTTCCTTGGACCCGAGGCGAAAGACCCAAATAATTATTTTTGAGACCCCTTATAACAATATAATTTTTTAACGTGCAAAATATGTATATATTTATAATGAGAATACAAATTTGGAACCTCTAAAATGGCAAGAAATTCGAAGGCCTGAGACGGTCATCTCACCTGTCTCACGGTGGGGGCCGACCCTGGATGGAGTTTTTCCATATTGGATGGCTGTGAATACAAAAAGGAAAAAAATGCTTCACTCGTAACAGGGAAGTAATTGGAGAGATTAGAAGCCGGTGTAATACAAGTATATTGTTCGGCTAGATGTCCAGTGTCAACGCATTCATATCTCAAAACTCATTTATTAGAAAAGAATTGTAAAATAGATGTTTTCAGAAAATGTTGGAGAACATGCGTATATTTTTTTTTTTTAGTTAACTATATTTTTAAAAGAATTACAATATATAGAACAGCAAGTTGCAGAAATTAGATACAAATTGCAGGAGTACATTAGTTCTAGAACTACCAAGAATCAACTTGGAGAATGAGAATCCAAACTTTCCCCGAGTGGCTTGTAGATTGTGTCGAGCCATGTCCTCTCCATCCATAGCTTCACCAAATCAGTGTTTAGGATGTTCCTGAAAAACAGTTGTTCTTCACAGTATTCAATAATCCCATTCTATGGTCCGGATCGTGATTACCGAACACTACCTTGTGTTCGGATGGGGTGTCTACAAACACCCCGATAGCGTAGCGGAACTGATTAGAACAATAAGAATAACAAAGTAGATTAGACGAATCAATCGAATACCCAAGCAAATTGATCAACTAATCCAACACAAACACAGCAATGATTTACCTCGGTTAGCTTTTGCTTAATTCGGAGGAAAATATGGAGAGATATAATATTCAACTATAAAAAATTACAAGGTGTTAATGATTCACTTAATACAATGAATTAAACTCACTCACCAAGAACTATCTCTCTCAAGTATCTCTTTGCAATAATAGCACTTCTGGTCCTTCTTCGGAGTCGCCGATGAGTAAGGTGTTGCTCTAGTAGTCGGGGTCTGAACTGGCCTCCGTATCGGTCCGCCTGTAGACTGTGCGACAGTAAGGAGTTGTAATGCCCCCTGAACGGCAGTCCACCCTCTACGGATCTGCTCATGGGCATCGAGCATGGCGGTGTAACTCTTATGCTGGTGCACAAATAAGTCCCATTGAATGGAGTTTGCGATATCCTGTACCCTATCCAGATTAACTCTCACCAGTTCATTTTGCTCTTGCTGTAACTCTATCATTCGTTGCATCTCCTGGAGAATGGCGACGATCTCCGATAGTTCATCCCTAGGTGTAGAAGTCGAAGATCCTCCGTGAACCATAGTTTGAAATGCATATTCGAATGGGGTAAATCTCCAGATGATAAGTTGGTTATTAACATTCATGTGATCCACGTGGTGTGTATATTGTTGAGCTTAGCATGGTTCGAGCCTAGGCTCTGATACCACTAAAAACCTGTCACGCCCCGCTTCCCACTATACGGAAATACAAGCACGCAACTGAGGCCCAGCGAATGATATACATCATCCATAAGTTGTACAATTATAAGCTCAACAAGATCTTTATAACACATTCACGCAGGCAAATATAATAATCACATGAACTGAAAATAGAATAACCATCATTTGGATAATACATCAACATCGGGTTAAGATGCCCGGGAGTACAAGGTGCCAAAATTAAAATAATATGATAAGTAGTTCGCTATAACAACTAGATAAAATAGCGACTGAAAGAAAAACAACATGAAGTAGTAAGGAAGTAGCAACAATCGTCTAGAGAGTCTGCTCGTCGGGTCCATCAGTACCTGTATAATTATTAACTCAAAGAAAAATAGAAAAGTTCCCGTTAGAGCAAGTTTCGGGCAGTAAGTAGCAACAAGCAGAAAAAGGGGTAATATAACAAGATATAACATGAAAGAAACAAGAAGTAGAAGTACAAATACAATATGGAAGTAAACAAGGAACTGGGACAATATGATCATGTAAGTAATAACTGTAACTAGTGTATTCTAGACTTTGAGATAAAAGCAATTGATAACCTAGGCTCAGTTAATCGATAATCATGTAATCAAGGATCGAGAGTCGTGTAATCAAGAGTCATGTAATCAAGAATCATGTAATCAAGAGTCTTGTAATCAAGAGTCATGTAATCAAGAATCATATAATCAAGAGTCTTGTAATCAAGAATCATGCTTAGTGGAAATCTCAAGTTTATCTGTTTTATTAACTTATCTAATGCACGCAATCTTTGTGTCCCATACCACAAGTTCGGTGCATATCAATCATGTGACGTTTAGACTTAAGTAGTGAATTCTATAGGATTATGCACTCGGGTCTTCCAGTGATAGTATCAAGACATGTAATCATGAATCATGTAATCGAGAATTATGTAATCAAGAATTGTGTAATCAAGAATCAAGAATCAAGAATCACTATTTCGGGAAACACGGGCCCCCTTCCGAGTATACTCCCCTATATTGTCCACTATTAAGTCGTACCCTTATAACCCCGGCTTGTTATTCTTTTATAATTAATTATGAACATGCAGTTAGTACGACTAGTGGAACGGTGTAATCAAATAGTTTAGTCAAGAAAAATATCAAGGGCAGTAATCATGGACATGAGACGTAAAACGAGTACATATAACGAGAGAAGTTATTATGAAATTATCAAGTGGTATAAAATACATTCTATCAACCTATTATATCTATGCAAGTTATTATTACAAGAACAATAATATATTCAGTTCATTAAATATGAAAAATAACGGGTTTATATGCAAAAATGTATAGATGAATTTTTAGACAACTTGACATATATGCATTCGAATCCACTTTCCCGTTGTTACAGAAAAGCAAATTCGATTCCGTCAGAGATTCTAGAAAGTAGACTCTCTTCCGGTTCCAACGCATATTCACACGATACATTCTAAAGATAGTTTCGATGCGTACAAATTCATTCTTTGCTGGTTTCGATGTTTCGCGCGCATTCTGGAAATTCGGAGTCACAATACTAAAACTGCGATATCTCACAATCTATACATCGGATTGAGAAACTGTAGGATGTTTCGGATATCTAGACTCGAAGGGCTACGATTTTTATGTGGAAAGCTTTTCGATCCAGTGTCGGGAACATGGTCAAATTCTTAGTACGAGATACCAGTTAGTAATCCCGTGCAGATTCAGAAATTCACAATATGACAGTACTAAAATCGCGATATCTCACAATCTATACATCCGATTGAGAAACCGTCAGATGTTCTGGATTCGGGACTCGATAGGCTACGATTTCCACATAGAAAATCTTCAATCCAGCATTGGGAATACGGTCGAATTCTTAGTGCAAGGTCAAGAAATTTTAGAGATAGTAAGGTTGAATATTCGATATTCGATAACACGATTCAAAATGTGTTAACGGTTCACTCTTGAGTTGATATAGCATAGAACGAGTGACTAGAATGGAATTTGATAATAAAACATGATGATGACTAGACTACTTGCCACGAGTGCAAGAAAAATGCTTGTACGAGAACAAAAATAGTGTACAAGGTACTTGCCTTATAACGTGACGATTTCGGTGGTGGTGTTAACCACGGAACGAAGAAGCGACGTCGACAACGGACGGCGGCACAACGGCGGTAAGAATGGCGGCAAGACGGTAGCTAGCGAGCAACGGTAGCAACGGTGAGCAACGACAACAACAAGGTGGCGCGGCATTGGGTTGTTTTTCGGGGTTCACGGGATCGTAGAAGCGGAATCGTTGGCTCGAAGGTGGAAGGTAAAGTGGAGCTTGGGTGTTGCTTGAGCTCTCGGGTGTGAAGAAGGCAGAGGAAGGGAAGAAGGGAAAATAAAGAATGTAGATAAGAGAAGAGAAAGAGGTAGGAGCTCTGCATGTGTGTGTGTGTGTGTATAGAAAGGAAGGGATAGGAGGGGTGTAGAAAAATCAAAGGAGGGGTGTAGAAAAATCAAAGGAGGTGTGGAAAAATGAGAGTTGGGCGTAGAAGGAGAAAATGAGGGGGGGAGGGTTGGCGTATGCAGAAATGGTGAAGTACGGTGGGAGAAAATAAGGTGTAGGGTTAGGCAGGATTAAGATTAGGATTAGGATTAGGATTAGGATTAGGATTAATCGGGGTTTAAAATTTGTATTTAAACTCCGATCGAAAAATTCACAAAATTTTAGAATTTATCAGAAAAATATTCTGGCTTTAGATAAAGAGTCCAAAAAGAAAAATAAAACTTCTGAAAATTGAAGTAAAAAAATTCACGTAATAAAATACGTACATCTGGAATAGGGACTTACAACACATGTTCACCTCAAACCCCGTGCACACCCATAAACTCTTTCTTTATATATATATATATATATATATATATATATATATATAGGGTAGCGATCCAGTGAGAACTGTTCTCACGATAAGCTTCATTTGTCCATGCATCGTGTCACTATAAAAAAAACGATTTTTCATGTCACTATAAAAAAACGATTTTTCAGCCGCACAATTTGTAACACTTCAATGCATGGGCAAACGAATCTCAAATGACTTGATTTCCCATCCATAGACTAATTGAGTCATGTAGATCAAAATGAACTTGATTTTCCATCCATAGACTAATTGAGTCATGTAGATCAAAATGAACGGTTCAGATCTTTCAATTAATGTCCCAAACAAAAGTTCTCATGTGGTTCTCACCAAAACAGTTCTCACTCGATCATTTCCCTATATATATATATATATATATATATATATATATATATATATATATATATATATATATATATATATATATATATGGTAAAAGGGATATGAGCAACTTGCTCATTTAGTAAATGGGCAATTAATTATGTGGCATGCATGTGGTACATTAGACAACTAACCCTTTTAAAAATTTTCCAATCACATGCATGCCACATCATTAATTGCTTATTTACTAAATGAGCAAGTTGCTCATACCCTTTTTCCCATATATATATATATATATATATATATATATATATATATATATATATATATATATATATATATATATATATATATATATTACTATTATTTTAGAAATTACGGGGTGTTACATGAACCATGAGTATACAAGACATAATCCTAACACCTTGTTCCTCCATTTCCATCATACATGTCACGCACCGTTTTCCAAAATTTGAAAGTACGGGCACGCAACTAAGGTCCATCAAATGATACGAGTATTCCAACTCATATCATCCATAAGTTGTACAATACAATTAAACTCAACAATACAGGTAACAATAATAATCACGTGAACAATGATAGAATATAATAACCAATATTTGAAATACAATAACTTCGAGTCAAAATATCTTAGAATGTACAATGCAGTAAATAATTCGCTACAACTAGTAGCGACAAAAAAGTAGAATAACAGCAGTAGCAATTCCATCATGGCCATCTAGAAAGTCTGTTCGCCAAGTTCCTTCGATATCTCATTGTTTGTACATGTATAAACATTAACTGAAATTTGTTGGGGGGGGGGGGGGGGGGGGAGGGGTCTGTTAGAGCAAGCTTCGGACATCAAGTAGCAACAAGCAGTGAACAATAAAGTATGATATAGCAATAAACAGCGAACTTGAATAATATGATAATGTACGATGTAATTGAAATCAATAATCAGTAAAGTATAATCAATTGGTTGAATAGTAATCGGTAATCAATAATCAGTAATCAGGATAATCATTCGATGTGCAGTGGTTAATAAACAATAGTCAGTAACGTGATTGTAACTCCCTGTTCCAGTTGTACGTATTTTATTACGTGAATTTTTGTACTCCAATTTTCAGATCAGTTTTATTTTTCTCTTTGGACTCTTTATCTAATGCCAGAATATTTTTCTGATCAATTCTATAATTTTGTAATTTTTCGACCGAAGTTTAAATACAAAATTTAAACCCTGATTAATCCTAATCCTAATCTTAACCCACTCCTGCTAATCACTCACTCACAGCCAAATTATGCCTAATTCTACGCCTAACTCCACGACTTCTCCTCCTTGTTCTCATTTTTCCACACCTATGCTCTCATTTTTTTACTGCCTCCACCACCCTACTACTCCTAATCCTCCTCTTTCATTTTTTCTACAACCAACCTCTCTTTCTCTCCTTATAAATTATTACATGTAATACACATGCATGTTGTGTCTCTCCCTTTCTTTTATATATATACACACACCCATGTGCATACAGCCATCCCACACCTCTCATTTCTTTCTTTCTTTCTTTCTATATATACACCCACACACATAAACCCCTCATTTCTACATCTCATTCTTTACTTCTCCTTCTCTTCCTCTGCCCTCTTCACCCCGAGAGCTCAAGCAACACCCGAGCTTCATTTTACCCTCTACCTTCGAGCCGACGACTCCATTTCTACGGTCCCGTGAACCTCGAAAAAACAACCCAACGCCGTGCCATCTCCTCGTTGTTGTTGTCGCTCATCACCGTCGCTCACCGTCGCTACCGTTGCTCGCTCGCTGCCGTCTCGCTGCCATTCTTACCGCCGTTGTGCCGCCGTTCGTTTTCGACGTCACTTCTTCTTTTCGTGGTTAACACCACCACCGTAATCGTCACGTTATAAGGCAAGTATCTTGTACACTATTTTTGTTCTCGTACAAGCATTTTTCTTGAACTCGTGGCAAGTAGTCTAGTTATCATCATGTTTTATTGTCAAATTCCGTTCTAGTCACTTGTTCCATGCTATACCAACTCAAGATTGAACCGTTAACACATTTCGAATCGTGTTATCGAATATCGAATATTCAACCTTACTATCTCTAAATTTCTTGACCTTGTACTAAGAATTTGACCATGCTCCTGATACTGGATTGAAGATTTTCTATATGGAAATCGTAGCCCATCGAGTTCCAAATCCAGAACATCTTACAGTTTCTCAATCGGATGTATAGATTGTGAGATATCGCGATTTTAGTACTGGCATATCGTGAATTTCTGAACCTGCACGGGATTACTAACCGGTCTCTTGTACTGAGAATTCAACCATGTTCCCGACACTAGATCAAAAAACTTTATACATGAAAATCGTAGCCCTTCGAGTCTAGAGATCCGGAACATCCTACAGTTTCTCAATCTGATGTATAAATTGTGAGATATTGCAATTTTAGTATTGTGACTGTGAATTTCTAGAATGTGCGCGAAACATCGAAACCAGCGAAGAATGAATTTGTACGCATAGCTCCTATCTCCAGAATGTATCGTGTGAATATGCGTTGGAACCGGAAGAGAGTCTACTTTCTAGAATCTTTGACGGAATCAAATTTGCTTTTCTGTAACAACGGGAAAGTGAATTTGAATGCAGATATGTCAAGTTGTCTAAAAATTCATCTCTACGTTTTTGCATATAAACCCGTTATTTTTCATATTTAATGAACTGAGTATAATATTGTTCTTGTAATAATAACTTGCATAGATATAGTAGGTTGATAGAAAGTATGTTATACCACTTGATAATAATAACTACTCTCTATACATGTACCCGTTTCATCTCATACCATGATTACTGCCCTTGATATTTTTCTTGATTAAACTGTCTTGATTACACCGTTCCACTAGTTATACCAATTGCATGTTCATAATTAATTATAAAATAATAATAAGCCGGGGTTATAAGGGTACAACTTAATAGTGGACAATATAGGGGAGTATACTCGGAAGGGGGCCCGTGTTTTCCGAAATAGTGATTCTTGATTCTTGATTACACAATTCTTGATTACATAATTCTCGATTACATGATTCATGATTACATGTCTTGATGCTATCACTGGAAGACCCGAGTACATAATTCTATAGAATTCACCACTTAAGTCTAAAACGTCACATGATTGATATGCACCGAACTTGTGGTATGGGACACAGGATTGCGTGCATTAGATAAGTTAATAAAACAGATAAACTTGAGACTTCCACTAAATATGATTCTTGATTATATAACTCTTGATTCCTGATTACATGACTCTCGATCATTGATTACATGATTAACGATTAACTGAGCCTAGGTTATCAATTGCTTATACTTTGAAGTCTTGATTATACTAGTTTACGGTTATTAGTTACATGATCATATTGTCCCAGTTCCTTACTTACTTCCATATTGTATTTGTATTTCTACTTCTTGTTTCTTCCATGTTATATCTTGTTATATTACCCCTTTTACTGCTTGTTGCTACTTGCTGCCCGAAACTTGCTCTAACGGGTACCTTTTCTATTTTTCTTTGAGTTGATAATTATACAGGTACTGATGGACCCGCAGAACAGACTTTCTAGATGATCGTTGCTGCTTTCTTACTACGTCATATTGTTTTTCTTTCAGTCGCTATCTTATCTAGTTGTTATAGCAAACTACTTGTCGTACTGTTTTAATTCTGGCACCTTGTATTCCCGGGCATCTTGACCCGATGTTGATGTAATATCCAAATTATGGTTATTCTATTTCCAGCTCATGTGATCATTATATTTGTCTGTGTGAATGTGTTATGAATATCTTGTTGAGCTTATAATTGTACAACTTATGGATGATGTATATCATTCGCTGGGCCTCAGTTGTGTGCCTGTATTTCCGTATAGTGGGAAGCGGAGCATGACAGTGATCAATAGTCGGTAATCAATGTTGATCAATGATGTAATGGTCGATAAAGAATAGTCGATAATATGGTCAATAGTCGATAACCAATGGTTAATAATCAATGGTTCAATAAACAATAGTCGATAATCAATATTTGATAATCAATAGTATCAATCTTAGGTATTTTAGTCTTTTATTAACCTATCTAATGCATGCAATCCTGCGTCCACAGGTTCGGGTGCATACAATCAAGTGAACGTTTTGAGTTAAGTGGTGAATTCTACAGGGGCATGTACTCAGTAACAATAATTCAATAACAATAATCGATACACTGTAATACCCTGATTTTTTCAATTAATGGAAAATTATTTTATTTTGCACGTAGTGTGCACGTGCAATATTTGGGTTGAATTATTTTTATTATGATGTGTATAAATATATATATATTTGTTCTCCAATTATTTTGTACAAAAAGCCTTTCTTTAAAGCCTTATTTTGATTTAATTAAAAAGGCCCTTTTTCTTAAAGCCCAAATGTATTTTTATTTTATTTATTTTAATCAACTATTTTGGCCCAAAAATAAAGCCCATGAATAAATCTATTTTTAATTAAAACTTGTTATGTAGAAGACTAAATTATCATTATTTTATTTTTGTACAAAATTAAAAGGTACAAATTTGGCCTAGTTGCATGCACGTGCACTACACGTACACGTGCATTGCACACTTTCTTCCTAGGCCGGCATGCATGCTTTTTGGAGGGATTTTTGAATTAGACATGGTGATCATGGAGGTAGTTTTATGGATGTGGGTAGTTTTCATAACTCCTACTTTAATCTAGACCCTCCATTCTACAACCGCCCAATCAATCTTGGCCCTCCATTTCACTCATTTCCTAGTATAAATGCCCCCCTCTCATGGCTATTTTCATATGCAATTTCATATTTCCAAACTATAGTCTTATTTAATATTAGTGTGAGTTATATAAGAGTGAGAGTTAAGTGCTTTGTTGCTTGGTGGCCGGCTACTACAAGGAGAAGAAGCATTCGGTGTAGCTTGGAGGCTTGGAGCTTGCGCACGCTTTTGGCTAGGAGGTGGTGCTTTCATTTGCAAGGCTTGTGTTGCTAAATTGTTTAGTTCTCTCCATTCAAGGTGGGTAAAACTTTCATATTTCTAATGTAGGAATCTATGCTAGTTTTAATTATCAACACTATGCATGAAAAATACTAATAAGAACACACTTAAATTGAAAAGTTAGTGTATGAATGGATTGAAATGATGTGATTAACTTGTGTGAAATTCTAGCATGAAAGTAAATTGTGTGTAGAATTCTCCATGATTATTAGTTTGAATGAATGATGGTGGAATATTGCTAGCATGATGCATGAAAATTTCCAATTAGAACGCTTGTTAATTGTATGGTTGAAACATGAAATTGATTAAGAAGAGGGTACACTTTAAATTGAAAAGAATGATTTTCTTGAAGGATTGAGTTGTAATTATGCTAATTAATGAGTAGTAGTATACTTGTGACATAGATGAACCAATGGAATTACTTTGTTATCATCAAAGTAGAACTACTCAAAAGTTAGTAGTTTTGAGTTTTACCTATTCATGTGATAAATAAAACCTTTTGTTGATATGGGTATGGATAAATCCAAAAATGTATGTGTTGTGAATAAAAAAATTAATAACAGTGAATTATCATAAGAAAAATTGTGAATAAAAAGGGATTAGAGGACTATTTGATTATTCAATATCGAAAATAAAAAGTATGGTAGTCTTAATGAACAATTTATTAATTTGTGTGGAAAAAACCATGTTTTTAGTACAAAAAATTATTTTATACTTACTGTTATGAAATTCATGTGAAGATGATTTAATCTGGAATTTTTCAGTAGTTTTACAAAGGCAATATGAACCTAGATTAATTTGAACATCGAGTTGTTCTTTTAAACTGTACGAATATGAAACATATGGGTTTTTATTGGGTATTGTGACAACCCGAGCTACTAGCTCAGGCGGCCACTGACTGCGGTTGGCTTCTCTGGTTTGAACGGTTCGAATCCCTGGATCAACACTTTTTTTTGTTTAATTCTTTCAAAACTAGTAATCAGCGAACTGAGAGTATTTATAGCTCTCAGTTGCTTTTATACTGTGTTCGGCAACTGGCCTAGCGATCTGTGCTCTAGGTTGTGTCGGTGGTGTGCTTGGGTTCGATTCTTGCTAACGGCATAATGGGAAAAAAATATTTTTTGGGAGTTTTTGATGTCCAAAAATTATGAAAAAAATATGGAAATTCTCAGAAAAATGTAAGGAATTTTATAAGAATGGTTTGGGATTTTTTTGAATAAATTTTACTATGGTTTGGAGTCAAAAAGCATATATAGACATATGGTTCTGAATGGATTATTGGTATGAAACTATAACTTGAAAGAATAAGTGAATTGGAATATTAAGTGTTGATTTGGCAAAAAAGAAATGTGATTATATGATATGATGCAATTATCTTTGTGGAATAAAATGAAATGTGTACATTGTTTAGTGATGTAGAATTATTATGATGTGATAATGGATGAGTATATGCAAACTCAATGATGGACTTGTGAACAAATAGAAATCATGAATTGAAAAGAGAATGTACATATGAGTATGAGAACTCGACATGGAAATTTATAAGTTGAAGATTGTGAAATGAAATTTGAAATAGAGTAGCTAAGTCTCCCCGGCATTGAGAAATGAAATGAAATGAAATTAGACCAAGGTTGGTCATGATGAAATAAATGAATAAGTCCGGTTGATGGAAAGGCTAACTCTAGAGATTATTTTGTTCATGATTTTTAATAAAACTAAGGATTAGTACATAGTGAAGATGTGATGAAAGTAGAAGAAAAACACGGGTATGGGGGCCAACGGATTTGCGGCGAGAGGGTATTCACAGGTCCTTCACGATGCGTCGTGACATGGCATGGATACTGCTCCCGAGTACCGTCCCGGTGGCGACGCTCGTGGGATGTTCGAGTGGCTATGGGTGGTGCCATTGTTCCATGGCGGAGGCTGAATTGTCCATAGGTTGCCTGCTCGATGCGTCGTGTCAGTGCGTGGGATTCCCCTCCAGGCTGCCTGGACATGGGCTCGTAGATCATAGGACATCTAAGACACTACCGTAATTACAGTAGTAGACTAAGTCATAACGGGGGATTGAACCCTAGAAAGATGAAGAACGAATAAGGGCTTGCCCTCGGACCTATGTAGTATGGGATGCATAGAATCCGAACAAGTGCGCATTAGTGTCATGTAACATAAATAAATGCATTAAGGATTAAGTGCACAATCACAACACGACATCAATAGGGTAGTCCCTTTAGTTTGAATTGTGACAAGTTTGTGTTTGCTAAATATGGAAAGTTAAGTTATACTATTTCCGGCATAGAGAGGATGGCCGTGTATAATGTTCGTCGGTTGAATAAACTGACGTACCCACAGTCTTATATGCAGGTGAATGACTTGTTAAAGATTAAAGAAGAATGGATGCTTAAAGATTATATCATACTGTTGTACTTTTATTCAATTGTTGTAAATTTTACTTCCGCTGTGCAAAAGAAAAAGTGTAATTTTGATGTAATCTCTGATGTATGATGAAAAGTTTTAATTTCCCTGTAAAATTGTACTAAAGAAAGTGAAAAGATCCTGCAGAACATCTCGAATTCAGTGTATTTAGGATTCGGGGCGTTACATACACGATACAATACATAATACAATCGGTATACTGTAGTCAGTAATCTGCAATCAATCGATAAAACAATAACCGATAGCAATAACCAATATGGGAAACAAAGGCCCCTCCTCCGAATACAGTCTCCTATATTGTCCACTACTAAATCGTTCCCTTATTACCCCAGCTTGTTATTCTTTTATTACTATCAATTATGGAGATGCAATCAATAAGATTCAAGAGAATGGTGGTATCAAGAATTATGCAATGTATGACATGGAGTTGTTCTATCTATCTATTATATCAGTTCAATTCATTAAATTCGGACGGTTATTGTATCAAGACTAAACATAGGGGTTCTCTAGATCTCCATATATTATAATAGCGCCTATTGAGATAGTATGACTTCATTGAGAATTCTTCATTATAAGTGAGACTCGAAAGATAGTTCAGCACTAGTTGAATAATACATTCTTATATTCTTTCCCAGATTAGGGTTCACCCAAACTGGGACAAATCTTTGTCTGATTGGTATGATTTACTTACTTGGTTGTTCATCATATATGTTTGTGCTTCTCACTAACTTGCTCAGCAACTATGTTTCGCCACAATTCCTTAACATGCATTTCCTAAAATCATCTGTCTAATTTTGATCCAAACTGATTGCTTCTGCTGTAAGTAGAATAATCGTTGCAGTTTCTTCATCAATTGTACTTTGACCCTCATACGAGCCCAGTCTTCGATCTCTTGCACAAATATCAGCCATTGAGATTAAAAAATAAATAAATGAAATTGAAAAGATGAGGTATTGTTTCCTCATTTTATTCCTAACATAAAAAGACCATGGTTCTTCGGGCAGGATATGGTGTCGAATAAGAGTACCCTGGTTGGTAATACTTTATTGGTTGTCTTCCAAATGAACCACCAATGTATATGGTGAATCCACAGTTTGCCTGATATTGTTCATTTCTTTCTTGGTTGAGTAATCGTGTTATTCTTGATCAATTCTTGTACTGAAAAACTACAGTTCTTCATATTCTTCCAACTGATCAAATCATTGGCCTGGTGTGATGGATGGCTTTAACTTTGGCAACAATGCTGTGCAGAATTAGCGAGAGCTTGTCTTCATTCCATCGTCCGGTATGCCACTTTTGAGTTGTCAATAATCTGGTAGTTAAGAGTCAATGGATAGTCAACGAGCAATGAATCTTTAACCCATGCATCCCACCAAAATTTAACATGCCATCCAGTTCCCCAAATCTAATCGAACCATTATGTTATGTAGTGCAGGCCAGACGTTTGAACTCGAAGCCGAGCATTTGAATTTACATGTTTTATCCTTATATTTGATTCGGGTGAGGTCATTGTTGGGTTTATATGGCTCACATACACATGTTCGATGAGAAGACGAAGAAGCGATGAGTAGAATCAAAGTGAATAGTTGAAGAAAGAGAAGAAAGCAGCCAATAATAGCAAAAGTAACAGAAAAGGGGACAGTAGACTGTCACCCGTCGAGTGTCAATCTTGGTGATTGCGGTCGACTGCAAGTTATGCAGTTGACCGTCTTATGCGCTAATGCAGTTTTTGGTTGGGTTTTGGAGATTCATGAGAAGCCGAACTTCTCCTTCAAGTTAGATCATACGACTCTCAACGCATGGTTATCTCTTCGCTATACATCGGATGGTTAGTGTATCAAGTGTATTAAACTAGGGTTTCTCTAGATCTCTACATATTCATTGCAACGACTCCAAGAATGATATCATTCTATTAAGTGTCGGATAAGAGAAGATAGTACTTCATTTGAGAGTTGAGAGATTTCTCCATTGTAAATAGCAAGTAGTTCCAATTAGGTTCAGGTGAGGGTCGCAGTGGGAATTGTAATATTCTTGTATCTTCTCTAGTTGAATAACATCTCGGTTCTTCCTCCCGCGGATTAAGGCAAAAGCCCCAACAGGAACAATTCTTATGTGCTTTGCGTGATTGGTGATACTTAGTATTTGCTTAGTGGTTTGTGTTGATCGTGTCGAATACTCAACAAGATCCTCAAGAGTGAATAATTCCCTAACAAGTGGTATCAGAGCATCAGGTTCGTGGATTTGTTCGAGTTCCTTGGAGAAGATGTCATATCAAAAAACAAAAATCAAGCAGTTTAACGGTAAGGTCAACTTCAATCTATGGAAGGTGGACATGTACGATATATTGGTTTAGAAGGACTTTGCACCTTGCCCTAGAAGAGAAGAAGTTAACTGACATGAAGCAGGACAATTGAGATGAGATTTGTTTGAAGGCATTGAGTTTAATCCGGCTGCAATTTGCAGATGAAGTCAAGTGTAATATCCTTGAGAAGAAAAGTGTGGTGAGTCGATAGGTAAGACTCAAATCTAACTACTAGGGATCGTCATTGTTGGATCGGATGTACTTGAAGAGGAAGCTATTTCGTTTCTCAATGAGGAAAGGTACATATCTTCAAGATCATATTGTGGAGTTCAATAAGGTAATATCTGAAGTAAATGCGATTAATGCTAATGATCTTAGAGAAGAGGATAAATATTTCAACTTGATATATTCATTGTTGGTTTCTTATGATCACTTGATAACTACCATACTACACGAGAAATCAGCTAAGGAGAAACATACAGTAGCTGGGTGATTAAGTGTCTGAAAGAATATGAGCTTAAGAAGGAGACTCATACAGAGAGATCTACTTCTACAGATTGTTTAGCTATGGATGGTGATAATTCAATTGGAAAGGATAAGGCCCACAATGGTAAGTTCCGTTGCCATCATTGTAGAGGAATCATGCATTACAAGAGAGACTGTCGCAAGTGGTTAATTCAAAAGGATGCGGTTTTGGATCAGGTCTTGGAGACTCATAAAAATCCCAACTTCCCATTCAAGTTAGATCGTACGGCTCTCGACGCATGGTTATCTCTTTAGTATACATCGGATGGTTAGTGTATCAAGTGTATCAAAGTTGGGTTTATCTAGATCTCTATATATTTAATGTAACAACTTCAAGAACGAAATGATTCAATTGAGTGCTAAATAGGAGAAGATAGTACTTCATCTGAAAGATGAGAGATTTCTCCATTGTAAACAACAAGTAGTTACAGTTAAGCTTGAGAGAGGGTCGTGGTGAGAATTATAATATTCTTGTATCTTCTCTAGTTGAATAACATCTCGGTTCTTCCTTCGAGGGATTAAGGCAAAACCCCCAACCGGAAAAATTCTTGTGTGCTTTGTGTGATTGGTGTGATCTAGTATTTGCTTGGTGGTTTGTGTTCATCGTGTCAAAGACAACTATATCCTATAGAGGGAATAATTTCCTAACAATCACACCAGGCGTTTCTTTCAGTACCTAAGTCCAAATGAATGAGCTTAGCAACCTGCTTATTAATAAGAGCATCCTAGAATACTTCAGCAAATCCAATGCTCAACCCACCATGGTTAATGGTTTTACTGGCTTCGTTCCAGGCGGTGATGTGAAGATTACCAGCTCCCCACGTAGTTTATCCTATTCATGATGCACATGGGGACATCTGCAATTCGAAACACATGAACGACTGAATAGCGCTAAGAACTGCTTTGGCCAACATGATTCTGCCGGCAAATGAGATGTACTTCTGTTTCTAGTCTGCCATGACTCTCTCCATCTTCCTTATCAGTTGCTCAAAATGTTCTATCGTGTGCGTGAAATGCCTAGGTATTTTGAGACCCGGATATTTACTATTCCATCTGTCATGTGGAGCATGATTGGTAGATAAGAAAGGTAGGATGGGCCCAAAGTGATGAGAATTCCAAGGGCACATGTGGTTGGCCCTAAAATTGGGAAGAAAATCATATGCACGCAGTTATAAAAAAATATATCTGACAGAAGATCTGAGCCTTTGGATCTGTTTAACTCTCTTCAAAGAGTGTGCCCCTTACAAAATCACCCCGGATCCCAAGGATTTTTGTACAGGGGCACGATTTTTAAAGAAGAACCAAATGCTCAGATCTTCTGTTATATGAAGATAAAAAAATTGACTGCATGGTCTTTTTTTCCCTTTAAAATTGGTGCAAGCCTCACACTTTGGGGCAAAATCAGTGCCTGACATATATATATATATGTGGCATAAAAATTAGTGGGGCTGGTATGCATGTTAAGCGTAAAAATTATCACAGTCGGTGCGTGCACACGTGTGAGCACATGGGCAGTGTGCATGTAACGCACGTTTATGTCACGTGATATGGCTAAAAAATAGGGTTAAATCAGAACCGTCCAAATTAGGAACGAATCTTAAAGCTTAGGGGTAAAATGGTAATTTTACCTACTACTGGGTCTGAAGCGGGTACTGGATCTCTCCCCCAAAAGATCCAATAACCCATGAACGGGTCCACCTCAACCGGGTGCGGGTTCCAACCCGCAGCGAACCTGGCCAACTAAGATAAAATTAGGGTTTCTGATTAATCCTAATCAACGGCCCTGATTCATATCTATCCTTTCACTGGGAATTAGGAATTACATTCCTTATCTGTACACAGGGATTACATGCCTAATCTGATCCCAGCGGCGCCTATAAAATACCCTCCATCCATCTCCATTAAGAGGTATTCAATCTTTTGCCAATTTATGCTCTTTCTTAATCATCCCTGATTACTGACTTGAGCATTGGAGGGTGCGTCGCCGGGAACAACCCCGGTGTCTCGCACTTTTTGCAGGTGTACGGCGGAGACAGCATCAAACTCCGGCAGAACAGGTAACAGATTTGCTATTCAGTTTTCCCAAGAATCCACAAATACCAATTGTTTACCCCCACACCAGATTTAGCGGTAACAGATTGGCGCCGTCTGTGGAAAACTAACGAATAGCAACCTCCCCTCTTCCCGTTGAACAGATCTTCTCCAGCCATGCCTCCTAGGAAAGCCAGATCAAGAGGGTCCAACCGAGGACCCAATCCTGATCAGCAACAAGAAATTCCCATCCAACCCGCTCCGCAGCAGGGGCAACTTCCTCCTCAAGCGGAAGACCCACTCTAACAGGACCTACCTCCTCCTCAGAACCAACAACCTCCTAAGGGTCCCAATCCGCAGAAACAGCCTCTCCATCCGGACCACGTCTCCATCCACAACGCCTCTTCGGACTCTATGGCCTCCCATAATCCCCAAGCTTCCAACTTCCGCCAAAAAGTCCCCGATCGGCAGAAGGATGAGGATCTTCGCCACCGTATGGATGAAAAGTAGGCCCGGGAGGGAGTCTCCCGCCAACAACGTCCGGATGAGCGACTTCCTCACCGCCGAGACTACAGAAGGTCCTCTATCCGAAGGTGGCGGAGAGAGTCCCCCGAGCATCACAGAAGAAGACCACACTCCCCTGCCGGTCGGCAACATCCTAGGAACGATGAGGCACCCATCACCCGTGCCGAGTTCCAGCAGTTCCAGGCAACCGTCCTACAGGCTCTCAACCTCCGTCCCAATAACACCAATGCTCCAAGGATTTCCACTCCTCCTCAGGTCCGAAGTCCTCGCCGGCGGTCCCTAACTCCTCCACAAGCTCCTAGCAACCCCCGCCACATACCAAGTCCTCGCCGCTCCAGGAGCTACCGTCGTCGTAGCCCTCGCTCTCCCTCGTACGAAGACGAGTCTAGAGGCTCCCCGGATTACCATCGAAGGGACGATGCAGTCTATCGCCGTCTCCATGAGATGGAGAGGCGCTTGGGTCAGTTAGACCGAGAAGAAGAGCTTAGAGGAAGAACCCTCCGTCCTAGTAGACCTCCTTTTTCCCGAACTATAATGGATGCACCCGTACCGATCGGCTTTAAGCCTCCTCAATTCGAGACCTACTCCGGGGAGACTGACCCCGTTGATCACATCGAAAGCTTCAAGACCCTCATGCTCATTCATCAAGCTTCCGATGCTCTGCTATGCAAGACCTTCCCCGCAACTCTCAAGGGTCCGGCTCGAGAATGGTACTCTCGCCTTGCCGCATCCTCAATATTCTCCTTCGAGCAATTTGAGACCCTCTTCGTCACCCACTTCGTGAGTAGCCGCAGAACTGAGAAGACCAGCATTTCGCTACTCTACCTCAACCAGAAGAAGGGTGAAAAGTTGAGAGACTGTGTGAAGAGATTCACAGCTGAAGCCAAGTCCATAGCATCCCTCGACCAGTCGGTCGCCACAGCAGCTTTTCAATCCAATGTCCTCAACTCCAGCCTCCGCTCCTCCCTCGCCAAGAAGCCCCCACAGAACTTCTCTGACCTCCTCCTCCGGAGTGAAAAGTATATTCGGGCCAAAGAAGCTAAGCACCGCCCCAACATGGAGGGGTCTTCCTCCGGATTTAAGAGAAAGGGAACAGAGGAGGAAGGGGCCAAGAAGCTTCAGAAGGATAATGGCGGCCAGCGCCGACCTCCCCCCAGATTTGAAAAATTTACTCCTCTCACCACCAATGTCTCTACCATTCTAATGGAAGTTGAGAAGGAAGGGATCATACCTCCTGCTCCGAGGATGAACACCCCCGCCAAGAAAAGGAACAAAGAGAAGTGGTGTCGTTATCATCGGGACCATGGGCACGATACCAACGATTGTCGGGCCCTGAAGAATGAGATAGAAGCCCTCATCCAGAGGGGGCAGCTGACCAGGTTCGTAAGAAAGGACCGAGCCGACCTTCCTCCCCCGCCTCGGGGGGCTAATAAGCGTCCTGAACGCGATGAAACCCCCGACTTCGAAGAGGAGCGTGTTCTACACCTCATTCATGGGGGCCCAATGGGGGGCTCCTCAAACTCCTCTCGAAAGGCATTCATTAGGGAAGTTAATTCGGTTCGCGCCACCCCTCCTCCTAAAGGTCTCGGAGTGCCCGTCACATTTTCAGATGAAGACCTCGAGGGCGTCCGAACCCCTCACTGTGACGCACTCGTCATCAACCTCCACATGGCGAACTTCAAAGTGGAGAGGATCCTAGTGGACAATGGCAGCTCCGTTAACATCCTCTTCCTCGCCGCTTTTAAAGGCCTCAAACGGTTCGATGCCGCTTTAGCCGCTTGCAACAAGCAAGTGCGGAGCAGCTCACCATTAGGAATTGCTCCAGCAACTCGTTAACCTCCTCAAACGACAAGTTCGGAGTCCAACACTTGGTTCGATGCCGCTTTTGCTACTTGCGAACAAGCGAGTACAAAGTAGCTCACCATTCGGAATTGCTCGCACAACTGTTGAATCTCACTTAAACAACAAGTTCGGAGCTCAACTCTCCCCTAGAGTTGCTCCTCAAACTTGTCTCCCGAACGACTCTCTCCTAGAACCTGAAGATAGCTCTTCGCTCCGCTCGCCTCCCGAGAGGCCTTCTTTTCAACGAGTTCGGAGCTCAAAACTCTCCCCTAGAGTTGCTCTTCAAACTTGTCTCCCGAATGACTCTCTCCTAGAGTCTGAAGATAGCTCTTCGCTCCGCTCGCCTCCCGAAAGGCCTTCTTCTCAACGAGTTCGGAGCTCAAAACTCTCCCTAGAGTTGCTCCTCGAACGCTTCTCCCGAACAGCTCTCTCTAAGAGCCTGGAGATGATTCTTCGTCCCACTCGCCTCCTGAGTGGTCCTCTTCTAAACGAGTTCGGAGCTCAAACTCTCCCCTAGAGTTGCTCCTCAAACTCGTCTTCCGAATGGCTCTCTCCTAGAGCCTGGAGATGATTCTTCGTCCCACTCGCCTCCCGAGTGGTCCTCTTCTAAGAAAGTTCGGAGCTCAAAACTCTCCCCTAGAGTTGCTCCTCACCCGAATGCCTCTCTCCTAGAGCCTTCTGAAGCTCTTCGCTCCGCTTGTCTTCAGAGCGACGTCTTCTCAACGAGTTCGGAGCACAAGTCTCCCCTAGAGTTCCTCCTCAAACTTGTCTCCCAAACGGCTCTCTCCTAGAGCCCGGCGAAGTTCTTCGCTCTGCTCACCTCCCGAATGGCCTTCTTCTAAACGAGTTCGGAGCCAAAACTCTCCTCTAGAGTTGCTCCTCTCATTCACCTCCTGAGCGGCCTTCTTCTAAGAGAGTTCGAAGCCTAACTCATCTAGAGATGCTCCCACAACTCGCCTCCAAGAATGGATCTTTCCAAGAGTCATACATAGCACTTCTCAACTTCATGAAGACAAGGGGTCACACGAATTCAGTTGCGGGACTATTTTGACCACGAAGAAGGATAATTCTTCAACTGACTTTTAAAGAGAAATTGTAAATCTTCGAGTCAGCTTCGAAACGAGGGGTCACACGCCCCGATCCGACCTCTGTAGCACCGGGAAAATGGGTCACAACACAGTTGCACCGAGCTACAAAATGGCAAAAACTATCGCTTTAGGATTTGCGCCGGATCTTTATCAAGCGACTCAGATCGTGCCACGTAGCTCGGGAATTATGATCTGAGCTACCGAGTTGCGAATTGGCGAAAACTATCGTATCACAATTTGTGTCAGATCTTCATCAATAGGTCCAGATCGTGCCACGTAGCTCGAAATTACTATCCGAGCTACTGAGCTACCGAGCTGCGAAATGGCGAAAACTATCGCCTTAGGATTTGCGCCAGATCTTCATCAAGTGGCTTAGATCGTGCCACGTAGCTCGGAATTATGATCCGAACTACCGAGCTACGAATTGGCAAAAACTATCGCCTCACAATTCGTGTCAGATCTTCATCAAGAGGTCCAGATCGTGCCACGTAGCTCGAAATTACGATCCGAGCTACCGAGCTGCAAATTGGTGAAAACTATCGCCTCACGATTCGTGCCAGATCTTCATCAAGAGGTCCAGATCGTGCCACATAGCTCGGAATTACGATCCGAGCTACCGAGCTGCAAGGCAGCGAAAACTATCGCCTCAAAATTCGTGCTCAATCACGATCAAGGGCTCGGATTCGCTGAACAAACAAAACAAAAAAACAAAGGGGGAAAGAGAAAAAGGGGTTAACGGGTCGGGTTCAGATCCATTACCCACAAACCAACCCGCACAACCCCTCCTCCATCCCCTTCTCCATTTTTTCCCGCCAAAAAAATGAAAGAACAAAACCCCCAACACTGCATCTCTCCTCCTCGACGAGTCGCGCATCACCGAGCTCGACCCCATCTCCTTCCTGTGCTCCTCTCTCCGGTGAAGCCAACGTGTCGAGCTCCGGCTCCATTATAGCTTCAACGACTCGCCACCTTCGCCGAAACTCCAAAGCGTCGAGCTCCCCCTCGACCTCGAGCGAAGCTCCGAACCCAACACCTCGTCAATCACTCCTTCACCGCCTCCACTGTCTCGAGCTCGAAAGCTTCGAGCTCATCACCACGTCGAGCTCCATCCACTCCTTCACCACGTCGAGCACGACGAGACGACACGCTCCACTGTCCCGAGCTCCAACCCACAGTCGAGCACCGAACTCCGCCATGGCCTCGCCACCTTTAAAAAACTCCAAAGCGTCGAGCTTCCCCTCACTGTGCTCCAACCTCTCTCCTGTCGAACTCCTCTCCTCGCCGACCCCTCACGACAGCTGAGCTCGAGCTCCGACGTCTCTTTCGTCGAGCTCCACGTCGCCGAGTGTCAACCTCCTTCGCTAACCACCATGAGCTCGTCTTGCCGACCACCTCCAATACCGACCTCCAAGCTCGAGCCATCTCCTTGCCGAGCTCCTCCATTGCCGAACTCACCTCGACTGAGCCTCGAACCCATCTCGAGCTCCATTGTCGGGCTCTTCGTCTCTTCCCCGTCGCCAACCCAGAGCTCCTCTCCTCCCATCCGAAAAGCTCCATCGTCGAGCTTCACACCAGTCAAAGGTGGAGTCGACGTCGAAGAAGACGAGGAAAAGGAGGAAGAAAGCAGAGAAGGCGGGATAGAGAAGAAAAGAAGAAAAAGAAGAAGAAAAATGTCCACGTGGCGGTCAATGGTCAACGTTGACCGACCACGTGGTGCAATCTCACCGGTTCTCAGCAAACCGCTCAGCGCTACCGAGCTACTGACCCTGTAATTGGGGAAAACACCCCGCTTTGCGATGCGAGTCCCTCTGATCGTGATCAACGTACAGGATTGCGCCGCTTGTACAGGTAAATTTAATTTATTTATTTAATTGAATTAATTATTTTAAAAAATCCGAAAAAAATAATTAAAAATTCTAAAAATAATTATTAATATGAAAAATAATTTTAAAATTCTGATAAAAATAATTATTAAATTAGAATAACTAATTAAAATTTTCGATAATTAATTATTTAAATTTAAAAATTGTATAAAAAAATTCAAAAAAGATTAAAAATTGGAAAAATTCAAAAAAAAACCTGGAAAAATCACAACAACAAAAAAAAAACAGAAAATTATGAGGATAATTTTGGGTATTTTACAAGTTCAGAATAACACTGTTACACCTCGAGCAAGATCCAAACTCCCCTAAGAACTCCGATAAATAATATTAGCCACTGAAAACGGACAAAACTACTCCTCAAAGACTGTAAAACTCAGTCTCCATGAGTGGGGGGCTTGTGATATGGATAAAAATAGAACCAAATCGGGACTGTTCAAATCGGACACGAATCTTGAATCTATTAGGGGTAAAACGGTAATTTCACCAACAAACGGGTCTAAAATGGGAATTGGGTCTTTCTTCAAAGCCCAATGACCCATGAACGAATCTGTCCTATTGGATATGGATAGCAGCCTGCTACAAACCAGCCCAGGATATTCAAAGAGTAATTCAAATTCATAGTTATCTCTATGAAACGATTTAAATTCTAAATCTTATTCAAAAACACCGAAAAATAGAGATAAATCCTTATCTCGAAATGGATCCCTAAGGCGACTATAAATACCCCTCTCCCCCACCATAACAAGGTAATTAATCTTTTTTTCATAATTTTATTGATTACTGACGAGCGTCGGAGGGTTCGTCGCCGGGATCCATCCTGGTGTATCAAACTTTTTTGCATGTCAACGGCAGCGACAAGAAACCAGTCAAACGCCGGTAAAAGTCAAAATGTTTACTTTTATTGTTTCCAAAAAAATTCATTTGTTTGCTCCCACACCAAAATTAGCAGTAACAGATACCTACACGTAATTTTTAAGTGTACCTCCATTTTGATTTAAAAAGAAATTTTGTTAAATTGTAGTTTAAACACCTACCTTAATATACGATTTACCCTAGGTTTGAGGTTAAAAAAATTGGAGATAGCATAACTGCATGATCCTAACAAATTTTAGATTACTACATAAAGATAAATCACATCCACTAATCTCCATATCCAAATAGGCCCTTGGATGTTAAAAAGTTACGGACCAAATACAAATAGATGAGAGTAAAAAGCAATGACAAAAACAATATTAGACGAGTTTTCCCCTGTATTTTTTCAAAACTTAAAATAAATGATACCTAGATTCTCAAAAATTAATCAAAATAATCCTAATATAACAAAATATTCGACATTTCATCGAATGTGAAACCCGGCTCCAAAAACATACATCTTTATGTTGAAGGAGAGAAAACTTAGGCCTTGTAATCAGGTGTCTTGTACTCGGGGACATCCCTGAGACCAAGCTTAGACAGCACAAAGCAGTAAGACTCCCAATCTGTCCTTCTGAGATATTTGAGAAGTTTCTTTCGAGTCTGCACCATCTCATGAAGCCCTTTTCTGGAATGCTTGTCCTGCACCAAAGACACCATCAATTCATCAAAAAAAGAAAACGGAAGAAAGCAGCAGAGAACATTGAAGCAGTATTTTGGTAATAAGCACAAGAACTTAACCTTCTTATGTAAGACAGATGAGAGATGCTTAATTTTGGTTGTGAGTTGTGCGACTGCAAAACAAAGAATTTCTCAACTGTTAGCAATGTCTACAATTTATTAATGGCAATGATAATGTATATATCGGGTAGATCAATCTACTTTGCCAAAGATAAATCATAAAATAAGTGCTCGAGGAAAATACTCTACAACAAAATAATAGACATCCTTACATCAAAAATAATAGACATCTACACAACCTGTAAGGTATGCATTAATTAGCGGAAACTATAAATAAGAAAAATCTCAACAGTAGAAATAAGAACTGTTTGAATTGTAAAGATTGTGATCCATAGTCATCCATACAACCTTGAACACATATAAATAAATAGCTTGATAATTAGCTTAAATAAATATAAGAAAAATTGCAGAATAGAAGTTCCCAAGAGTTTCAATATGGAATTTACTGTAAAAGCTATTCCTTTCATGTGTTCTACAAAGCTTGGCCATTATACATATGGTCACAGTTTCTGTAAAGTAAATTGCTTGAATCTGCATTTCGTTACGCATACAGGAATCAAGAGGTAGTGATATCTCTTACTGAGATCATAGCTAAAAATCAAAGTCGATTGATCCTCGAAGGTAGGGATCGGTCTGCAAATTGATTGCATTCCAAAACCGAGAGAAAGAAGTTCCACATAAATCTTGGACACATCTAAAATTTCAATGAAAAGATTCAAAATGAAAAATAGTAAGAACATCCAGTGGCAGAAAAATTGTCACGGGATCTCGAAGTCTCTAACTCATTTCTCACTAGATCTTAAACCCAATCCGGCTAAACTATAAAATTTGGCAAGAACAATTGCATAAAAAATATGTAGTGCCCAGAAAAGTGAAGAACGTGATGATTAATGAATTCCGAGAGGCGTGCAGACGCTAAAAATAATCACTGAGGTAGAAGCTATGAAGCACGGATACGGGTACGGGGTGCGGGTACGACACGACACGGGTACGGGAATAAGTGAATTTACAAAAAAGTAGGATACGGGTGCGTTGTGGGTACGTTAAATATAAAATAATTTTTATTATATTTATAGATACAAAAATATTTTTTTGTTAAAAATGCAAACATTTAAACCATTTCATAGAACTATAAGAATACATTATAATTATGAGCATTTTAGAGAAAAGAAATGATAATCTAACTATCAAATCTTTGGGTAGTCTTGTTTTGTGCTTGAGCATAATTGTAAATAATAAACTTTTGAAATTACTCTGGGACCCCCATGCATTTATCTAAATATAATTATGTCTAAAAGTTGTGAAAAATGCATTTAAAAATTGGGTGCTCCTTGGGTACGCACCCGGGAGTACCCAAGGAGTATCGGCACCCGATACGCACCCGATACGGGTACGTCGACCATTTGGAAGTATCCGTGCTTCCTAGGGTAGAAGAGTATAGACATGATATCTGTGATCAAGATACATCACATCCACTGTTAGAAATATAATTATAGAATATTCTTCTTACTGGGCCCAAATCCAATACGGAGATATTCTATTCCCAAGAATATCTCCCGAACTACTCCTAGCTATCTCCTTCGGTCCTTCATTAAATTCCTTCACATCTCCTCTACTGTCTTCTTCAATTCCTCTAGGAATGCTTCGTCTCTCTACAATAATCTCTCTCTTTCAACCCTAACCCCCTAACCCACTCCTTAGCTTTGAAGCTTTGAAGGTTCCATAGCCACAAAAGATTTGCGTAAAAAAGGGAGTAGTGTTCCTTCTGGATTATGATGATTGCTATGGTATGTTCATGTGAGATATTTGGAGGAAAATCAAAGTGGGTGCTACAATCTTTCTTTGGTAGGGGATGAATGAAGCCATGAAAAGTGAGAGAGAACAAACGGGGGCAAACGTGCCTTTTCACCCCCATTCCGTTAGAAACTTACACTTAAGTTAGTTGATTGTTTGGGATCTCTATAAAGATTTTGGGTGTCAATTTGGGAATATAAAGATTTTGGGTGATACGGAGCAATGGTTTCAAGTGGCAGTATGAATAACCGAATAAACCCAAATAAGTCAAAAGCTAAATGACTCTCAATTGCACGCCAAGATGACTAAGTAAAATTCTAAGACACTAGCAGTCAAGAATTTACTTCGAGATTTAGCTTCTTCACAAATTTTACGCTATACAAAAAACAGTTGGCCAACTTTTGGACAGTGTTTTAAATATCATCCGTTAAAACTGTTATACCGGCCATTATATTGTTTTGGACATGCTAACATTACCGAAACTAGTGTTTAAAATGCTATTCTAGATGTTTGAAATGTATCTACCTAATTGAATATCTAGTGTTATAAAAGGGGAAAATGACATAGACCTTGGAGTTAGGGTTCAAAGCCAAACCCAATTAGACCCTAACTCATCATATAAAAAGAGAGAAAGACGTCAAAAAAATCAACTAACATACCATATCGTCTTTCACCCATATCGTTTTCTCTCCCAAAAGTTTACCACATCATCACTTCTCTCTTTGTTATTTATTGTGTAACACGCAGAGGAGATGTGGTCCTCGCGGTTTTCATTTATTGAACATGTGAATGCGAGATTCACACGTAATGTCTAGTAATAAAGGACAGTATTGAGGGTTTGTAATTATATTATACATTAGTGAGATGAGAAAAACTTAAAACTGATTATGATGGAGATATGCCAACGAATACATCATATTCACCCATATCCCAATGATTCTCTCTTCAAAATTATAAATTTGATTTTTATGTTCAGTGTATCATTTTTATAATTAAGCTAATTGCTTCTATGAGTGTATATACAAAGAATAATAAATTGGCATCTCCAGGGTTAGCAAACAAAAAATTAAAATATTACTATAAAGTAGCATGAGCATATTGCTATACGAAGTGAACAGAGAGACCTTTTAACTTGTCTTCAAGTTTTCTTTTGAAAAATTCCTTTTCTTGTCTTCAAATCTTTAATATGTAAATATCATTCTTTTATGTATTAGATTTCATGTAAGCAATTATACATTTGATTATAAATATTAATACTTGTATTAGGTTGCTTGTATTTGTAATATATAATGTATAAAGTTCATCTAAATCACAATTATAATACATATTTTCATCTGATATGTTTACCTGATATTGTTTAAATATCGCCGATATATCACCGATAGCCGGTATCCGATATGAAAGTTTATCTTCCGATACGATATTGATATCTGATATTTAAAACATTGCTTCTGGAACCCTTGAATGCTTGGAAGTTAGATTTCAATAAACTCTTGGTATTATGTCATATGGTCGTAGTTACAGAGTTCTAATAATATCTTATTTATATATAGAACAACGAAAGTATTTTATGTGAATAGCGAAAATACTTCTCCCAGCTTGCCCTATTTTTGACGAATTCAAGTTGGTAAAGTACACGTGAAGCTACACCACTAAGGTTCCATAGCCAAAATTTCTTGTATAGAAATATCTTTAATCATATTTCATCAAGTTCTAACTCACTCAAGGTGCATGATTCACCTCAAGGGCATATTTTGAAAGTAAAAATGGGGGAAATTGCAGGAAAATGCATGTTCTCATTAGATTAGTGGCCACAATTGTACAGCCAAAAATCAAAGAGAAATAATGGAGTTGTAACAATAATAACTAATAGTAATAAGTAATAAGTAAAAACAACTTCTATAGCACCACTAATAATAAATTACAAGGCAAAAAAAGAAGTACCTTATACATCCAATAATAAAATTCTAACAAAAAGTGGATAGAAGGTACTCTTTTCACTTATGTAAATTACTTGAGTTCTGTTTTCAATAAGTAGGTTGGAAAGAAAACTCGGGGTCTCAGATAATTGTATTTTACTGAAAATTGCATGATAATATTGCTGAGCTATTATTAAATGTTCACTTTTGTACATGTTGCTGTGGAGACTAGAAACAAATTGGGGGGGGGGGGGGGGGAACAATTGGAATAAAGTTAGCAGACAATTTTCCGATTAAAGATTATTTAGCTAACTTCATGGTTGGTTTAATCACCCATACTTAATTAAAGAGGTCAAAAGAGTAGGAGTGTAGGACATGCTAGAGAAAAGAGAACTCAAGAAAAACTGAGGAATAGCCAGAGAAAATCAGTTTACTCAGACCAAGAGTTTATGGATAAAACTACTATGCAATTTAACCTCCACAAACTCTGAATGCTGAAAGAACCTGTTAGATTCCTCCATAACAGCTTTTCTAGGTTATTTGAATTTCTTAAAGTGACATGTGTGAGGCCCTTATGTTGCAAATATAGTTGAGATTGTGGGTAGAAATAGTTAAAAAAAGGGAAGCACAGCCACAACTATTTGTCT
The DNA here is from genome assembly GCA_017893485.1 of Hemerocallis citrina. NCBI lineage: Eukaryota > Viridiplantae > Streptophyta > Magnoliopsida > Asparagales > Asphodelaceae > Hemerocallis > Hemerocallis citrina. The sequence goes on from CM030360.1 coordinate 308,306,829, forward strand.
GGTAAGAACTACTATACAGAACCTTCTGCATAGCATTCATCGAAATATCAATTTTCCATTATGTTCAGTTGCAACTAATACAAGCGAGGCGGCGATAAAATGCTAAAATGTACAGGATAGCAATAGTGGCTAATGCTTAAGATATTGGATTGATCGATACAGATATGGGATACAACATGGATACAACAGTGTAAGAGGGTGCTTGGTATGCTGATTAGCAGGGGAAATACTCTCATTCCCCCTCCCTCATTTGGTAAAGTGTAAGCATATTTTGGGAAGAAACTCTTCCTAGGGAATAAAATCTATAAATTTCAATCCCCTAAAACACGTGGGATTTCTCTTTTCCCATAGAAACAAAATTACAAAAGATTATTTTACCGACATTACTTATGTCCACCCCATCACTATCCTTCATCTCAACCACCTCTCCCACCACCACCACCGCCGCCGCCGCCGCCATTTATCTATTAAGATAACGTGTTGGTAGAATGCGCTTAGATTGAAGATAAATGTTGAGGTGGATAAGTGGAAAAACACTAAAGAATATGTAAGGAATTAATGCAACCATTGAGGTGGTTCTAATATGGATAAAATTATAGTGAACTACTTATGAGTTGAGATGGTTTCAGCATATGCAAAGCCAACCAGTACAAGCGCCATTTAGGAAGCTTGATTAGACCGTAGTTAACGTTGCAAAGAGGACAAACAAAAGACCTAAGACTCTTGGGTTGAGGTAGTTTAATTTGATACTGTATGGGTTAATTTGACAAACGTTATGGTCCCATAATAGAGTTTTAAATGGTGAAAAAGTATTAAAGTAGCAAACCGTGTGGGCAGCAGATTTGTTGTATGGTTGTTGAAATTATCTTACAATAATACGAGTATGATAACGTCTAATCGAAACTAATCTAATCTAAGTATCTAACTCTTAAACAAGTGTAAGCCGATTTCAATCCGTACCTTGCACACGAGCAGAACCACAATCAGACTCAGACATCTTAAACTCATCCCTGACCTTCTTGAGCTCCAATTTCATCTTCTCAGCAGAAGACATGTGATCAGGATGGAAGTACTGCACAAACAAAACAAACATCAACAAATTCAACCTCCCTATCCAATATTACACAACCACCCACAAGAATTTCAAAAAGAACCACAATGACTCACTTCATACATTTTCCAACAGTTTCTCCTGAGGGGGCGCCATCATATACAACGGCAGGCTCGGCTTGCCAATATTCACCAACATCGACAGCTTCTGCGCTGCTCAAACACAAGCATACTATCAGTATCTCCACAATTACTTACACAAGAAAGAAGCAAAATAACTCAATTCTTACTATTATTAGCCTTCTTATTATCATCGGCCTCCTTCAACTTCAACAAACTCTCTCTCAAATCCCGAAACCCAACCCCACCCATTCTCAACTCGTTCTCCTTCTCCTCCTTCTCCTCCAACTCCCTCAGCTTCGCCAGCCTCCCATTCAGCTCCTCCGGCGAGAAACCACCAGCTTTCTCCACCCCGTCCGGCCTCAACCTCCTCAACTTCTCCCCTAACTCATCGAAACTATAACTCTTGAGAAACTCCGTCCTGAGCTTCTTGGTCTCGGCCTCCCCTTCCTTCCCAAATACCGACTCCTGATCCCCAACCAAAGGAGCCGAAGCCACCGCTGCTGCCGCAGGCGTATGACTGACCCTGTTACGAAAACCCGGGGGCTGGTTGTTGGGCCTATCCCGGAACTGCTGCAGGCTAGCCCGGATGGACTGGAAGGATAGTCGATCAGCCGAGTTATTACTACGGTTAGGGGTGGCGGGTGCGTTAGTGTCGTTGTTGATCTTGAAGAGCTGCTGGAAGGAGGGGACGGAGGAGGGGGTGGGGTTATTAGGGTCAGGTGGGTTTGGTGGGGATCGGAGGCGGAACTCAGCGAGGGTCTTTCTGATGTCGGCGATAGAGGCGGCGGGGGGAGGAGGAGGAGGGGAGGGGTTGTCGGGGATGCGGCGGGGAGGGGGTTGGGCGGATGTGGGGCGGTTCTTGATGTCGCCGAAGAGGGAGGAGTAGGATGAAGGTGAGGGGGTTTGTTGTTGTTGGTTGTTGTTGTCGTTGTTGTTGGATTGGTGATCGGAGACGGGGGGGAATGGAGGGGGGGAGGGGGAGGAGGAGGAGGAGAAGGGGCGGAGGGAGCCGAAGGAAGCTAGGGTTAGGGTTTGGGGGTGGAGTTTGAGGGTGAGGGGGGACATGGCGGCGCTGGATCCGGTGGAGAGTGAGTTGATAATTGGGGTTTTGGGGGAGAAGGGCAGCAAAAATGGGTTGTATTTTTTGTCAAAAATAACACAGTTTTCGAAATAATATCCAAAGCGGGTCACATCCCAAACTCTTATAAGTCTTCTATCACTTAAAAAATTTATATTATCCCCAAAGTATAAATAAAAATTATATAATAAGGATAAAAATGTGTAAAAGTAGATAAAAGGCTCTTATAAGATGTGAAAACAGAACAGAAATCTCTTATAAGAGGTTCTTATAAGAAATTATTTTTATATAAAAAGAACATTTCAAAAAAAGGCTTTTACAAGAGGCTCTTACTGTAAATCTCTTATAAGAGGTTCTTTTATAAGGGGCAAAAAAAAGAACAAAAAAAAGAACAGTGCCTTATTCTCTTTGTGAGGAATTTTTTACCGAACTATCCCTCTTTCTTGTAAGTATGTATCAAATTGTCTCTGTTTGAAAATTTAATACAAAAAATTCATTCCACTAACCGAGTTAGCGCCCCTAGTAATATTATTCGCGCTATCTCAGTCAGTCGTCAGCGTGTATAGGGGATACCACTTTTTCCCTCAAGTAGGGGTGTGCAAAAAAACTCGTGCCTATTTAAACCACTCGCGCTAACGGGGTTAGCGTGATAGATGGACAGTAGGAACACTCCTCCTCAAATAGGGGTGTAGGCAAAACAAAACAAAAAACCAAGTATAGACACGCTAACCCCGTTAGTGCCCCTCTTTATACCAGGCGCGCTAACGGGGTTAGCATGTTATGTCGTTGGGATCCTATTAAATCGGAATTGCTGACGCTGTCTCATTATATTTATAGTGTCTCTCTCTCTCTCTCTTCTCTTTCTCCTTCAATTTCGAAACACATCCGTTAACTTAGTTAGTTGTCTCATTTTTACCAGGGAAATTGTTAGTTCGGATGAGTGGTTTGGGAGTGATGAAGAGATTCCACCAAAAATTTCGAGAGATTAGGATGGGTAGAGGCCGAAATCGGAGGCTAGGGTTTGGGGGTTTGGGTTTAAAATCGTCTGATTTTGGTTTTGGGAGAGAGGAGAAGTGAGATGAGAGCGAGATAGCGAGCGTTATTTAATATGATCACAATCGACACTCGCTAACCTCGTTAGCGCGCCTGGTATAAAGAGGGGCGCTAACGGGGTTAGCGTGTCTATACTTGGGTTTTTTTTCCTACACCCCTACTTGAGAAGTAGTGTCCCCTACTATCCACCTATCACGGTGACCCCGTTAGCGCTAGTGGTTTAAATAGGCACGCTAACGGAGTTAGCGTGTCTATATTTGGTGAGTTTTTTCGCACACCCCTACTTGAGGGGGAAAGTGGTATCCCCTGGCACACGCTAACTGAGATAGTGCGGAGAATATTACTAAGGGCACTAACTCAGTTAGCGACAGGGATATTTTGGGATTAAATTTTCAAACAGGGACAGTTTGGTACATACTTACAAAAGAGGGATAGGCTGGTAAAAAAATTCCTTGTGAGCCACTCTTAGCCACGACATGTTCAGCTGGAGTTGAAAATGAAGGAGAAGCCGCAGTTCCAACTGTGGCAACAATGTAAATGTCTGCCGCACTTTGCAATTTTGAGACGCAATAGCTACGCTTAGACCATAGAGCAACATCACTTTGGAATCTTTAAAGTGAGACCGCAATTGGGAACTGCAGCCCTATCTATGTGCAGACCGCAGTACACTATACTTGAAAATTATGACTCTTCGAGTTAGAGAGCCAAGTCAGAAAACAAAGCTAAATTCCTTCACACTTAAGGCACAGCTGAGAATCGTGGCTTCACTTATAGTTGATATATGAAAATCTAATATCATCGTTTCCCTATTTACAACTTAAAACATGCACGATATATCACATTATCACAAATTTTGTCAATTTCACAAATATTATAATATTAAAATTTGGCACCACAATATCACAATAAATTACGAGGTATTGCAATGTATCACAACAGCACCTATAACACCCCGCAAAATTGGAAATGACAATTTTGTCCCTGTGTGTTACGCACGTGTATTTTGTAACGCATTTTCACCACGTATTTTGATTACCGACTATTTATGCATTTTCAGTATTGATTTTACCCTATTTTGAGTCAACAAAAATATTAAATTCCAATCTCTGAGTTTTACGTGCTCTTTACGTGTTTTTGATGCACATGTCTCCACCGCTACGTACAATATTTTCTACGTATTCAAATTATTTATTTTCTGTATTTAAATCTATTTTATAAAACATATATTCATTTTCCCCATATTTTGATTAAAATGCATTTTTATGATTTTCTACACGTATAATGCACGTGTTTTCTACGTAGGTAGCAATTACATCGTAAAATTAATAAATAATTTTCTTATATTGTATTTTTATTATCTTTAAATTTTTTATCGTTGATAAAGTCAATTTTCGTATTTCGGTGTTTTACGTACGACGCACGTGTTTTGGTGCGCGTATTGGTTTTCAAAACAAATTTTGGAGTGTGTGTAACACCCCGAGTTAAAAATAAATTATATATATATATATATATATATATATATATATATATATATATATACACACACGTTGAAAAAGTATACTGTTTGCAAAATAATGGATTGGCATATATGGTAAATGGTAAATGAGTATACTGTTGGTAAAATAATGCATTGACATATATGGTAAATGTGTATATATGAAAAAATGATTTGGAATGGAAAAGGGTCCCACGTGAGCAAACAGCAAGTGCATATGCTTGCTTGTGCCTTCAATAAGAAGTCTTGATGACGTGGCTTTCAAAAGTGGAGGACCCCACGTTGAAGAAAGGAAGAACAGCAAGTGGGTAACCAACCTACTTTTGGAAAATATTTAGCCAAATACCCTACTTTTATAAGATATTTAGCCAACTACCTCTTTAATTATAATAGCCATAAAGCAAAAATTTATATATAACCCTACTTTAAAAATTATAAACTATAATACACCTTATCCTTATAAAAGCAAATTAATTCACAGAAAATAAAGAAACTTAAATTAAAAAATCTTTCAAAATTCAAGATTAGATACGTTGATAAAAGATTAGTAGAGAATAAGCATATTGCTAGTAAAGAAATATTAGAATACCTATTACTAACAATAAAAGTAACTAATCAACTACCTAAAAAGATACAAAAAGATATAGCATACAAAGTATTAGATTACAGAAATGAAGAAACAAGTTGGTATTACCAACACCTACTAGCAGAAAAAATAATAGGACATGGACCCAAAGGTTTATATGCTAAACATACAAGAGTTGGAAGAATATTACAATGGTCCTGAAATGTTTAGCGATATAAGAAAAGATTTAAGAATCATAAATAAAAATATAAAAGAATTAGGAAGATACATGACTAACTACCCAGAAGAAGAATTGGGCATAACAGAAGAAGGTATGAAAGAGCTAGAAGCCATAACAAAACTTAATATAAATATCTTGGAAATAGAAGATTTAATGGCAAATCCTAATCCAGAAGAAGTACAAGAAGCCTTGAAACATCTAGATATAACAAACGAGGAAATAAAAATGGACCAAGATAAGATTATTGAAAAACCTTCAGATATTCCAAGTAACATGTATGAATTCCTAAGACCACCACCTAACAAAAAACCTTACTAATTACCATGGAAATGGCAAAACACAAAAAGAATAATGCAACTCGGAAAAAGATAAAGAAAAAGAAACCCCAAAATACGAACCTACAGAACACTACGAAAAAGGAATAGCAGGAAACGGGGAATGGTTAGACTTAGACAGCGTAAAAGACGTAGATAGGACAATTGAAGAATGGGTAAAAGCGTCACTAATAGTAGAATTTAGGCAAAACCTTAACGGAAATGCATTTGAGAAATTTATAGAAGCCACCTTTATGGGTGTAGTAGCAAAATGGTGGAATGGGCTAGAGGAAGAAGAGAGAAATACTAAAAGAAAATCAAGACCAATTGATGATAGAGGAACTGAAGAAAGCTCAGCACAACGGACGTTAGGTTTAAAAGAAATAATTACAAATTACGAAAAAGCAATAAGAACCGAATTCAGTGTATACGATAAAGGAGAAAAACACACTATATATAAAAAGAATCAAGCAACATGGAGACTAAGTAACTTAGAAATATGCGACATGTGTCATTTTGACAACCATACTTGTGAATTCCGAGAATATTATCAAGATAGTTATTATACAAAAGAAGAACGGAGTCCAATTTTAGACTCATTCTTTCTAAAACTACCTGATCCATGGAGTATAAACATATATAGTGCATACATAAGTGAGAAGGTGAAACCAGAAGTAGACACTTTAGGGTATAGAACGCAATTTGTAAAAGATTATAGAGACAAAGTATGCCAAGATGCTAGAGCAACAATGAAATATTATAGAACATATAAACAAAGAATTTGTTGTGAGGATGCAAGACCAAATTATTGGGGATGCAATAATAACTATAAATACACAAAGAAGAATAATCATAAATTCCAAAAATATCAACCAAAATATTGGGAAACTTTTAAGAGATATAGAAAACCTTTCAAAAAACACTTTAGAAAAATGAAGAAAAATAAAAATAGGTAGTATACGAAAAATCCAAAAAAATGTAATTGTTACATATGTGGAGAGGTAGGACATATATCACCAAATTGTCCTAAAAGAATGAAAAAAGAAAATGTAAAATACGTAGAAGAAATTGACAAAATGAATAACATAAATTATGAACCCATAGAATATGATGAAGAATGGTCAGAAATAAGTGAAGATGAAGAAATAATGGTAATGGAAGAAGATAGTGGAAGTAGTGAAGGTGAAACAGAAGAATGTGAAATAAACGTGATAACAGACCTAACAGAAATAGGAGAACCCTCATAAAGAGAAGAAAACAATGAAGAACTAAGAGAAAGGATGTGCTTTGACATACAAAAATACGATAAAATTAGAGAGACCAAATTAGATATAAATCCAAAAGAAAATTTTTTAACTACCAATATTTGAAAGAAAGAAAAGTACCATCGTAATAGCTAGAAATAATGAACAACCTATAGACATTGAACAAGCACAAGAAAAAACCATAATCCCATTAATAACCGAAAGAATAATAAGACAATAGATGGAAAAAATAAGTGAAAAGACCAGAAAAACATTAAGGCACGTACATTTTGGAGCTGTATAAATAATAATAAAAGCCTATTTTAAGGAAGGAATAAATACACCCCTCAAAATATACCTAATGGATGATAGGATAATATAAAGTACACAAGATGCCTTAATAGGAATAGTACAAGGAAACCTAGTGTACCAAAAGATAAAGTTCACAATAAAACCTAATTTCTCTATAAGCATGGCAGAAGAAAATAAAGATAAAAGTCTAATCATGTATCATAGATTATCATGCATAGAAATGATAGAAAAAAGCAAAGTCATGAGTATACAAATAAGAAATATTTATGCTTTCACCAGCAAACACAAGGTAAAGAATAAAAATACAGATAATTTTAAAATAGAGCCTCTATTTAGCGAAATCATAAGATACAAACCAGCTAAAGAAAACCCTGTAATGACTATACCAAATTATATAGAATTCGACTTTAATAAAGCAAAAGAAACTGCAAAAGGAAAAACACCACAAATAATGTTTGGAAAGAGATCACTATCAATAAGAAATAAACAACAAGCATTGGAATTAATACCAATAATAAATACATTAGAACACCAAAACAATAACCAATTTAAAATAGAAATAGAATATTATGACAATGGGAAATGGAATAAACAAATAGTCTTAATAGATACAAGAGCTACCAATTCACATATTAAATAAACAAATATAAAAACCACTGAATTAATAACATTAGAAAACCCATATTACTACCTAGACTATTATAATAATAGACATCCAATTGTACATAAAATCATATTACCACTAAGGATAAATGGTAGAAAGGAAATGTTATTACACTTACACGTAGACCCAGAACACCATGTTAATGATATGTTATTAGGAACTGACTTCCTTACATCAGTACAACCTTACACTATTCAAGAAGAAAAAAATCACAATAACAGTAAACAATGAAAGCATGATAATAAATAGGATATTGGACAAATGAATCCATTAAGAGCAACAAAAAACACATTATACATTCTAACAGAATTTGTTTACGAAGGATACAAATCAAGAAACTATCACAGTCTAATAGACACCGGAGCAGGTACTAGTCTATGCTGCAAAAACATACTACCTAAATGGAAACAAGATGGTTTTAATAAAAAAGCCATAACTGGATTAACTGGACAAACTATCATACTAGACAAATATCAACAAAATGTTAATGTACAAATAGGAAATTACATACTAAAAATACCTATCATATACTAGCTTGACAATATGAATAATGATGTACTCTTAGGAAATGACTTTTTCCAACAATACTATCTCATAACTATATCACATAAATCAGTCATATTTACAACACCTTGCAGACACCAAGCAATAGCAATTAGAATAACCCAACCTTATTCCAAAACTGACCTACCACACTTCAACCCAGCGTGGTGAATACCAATATTTACCAAATAAAACAAGAATACAACAAGTTCAAGTAATAACTACAAAAGAAATTTTACAAAAACAATTAGAAGATCTGTGCGGAGAAGATCCCTTGGCAAAATGGAACTTAAGTGAACCCACGGCACATATAGAGTTAATAAATACGAACAAAATAATTAAAATTAGACTAATAAGACATACTCCAACAGACATAGAAGAATTCAAAATACACATAAAAGAATTAGTGGAAAATAATTACATAAGAAAATCACAAAGTCCACATTCATCACCAGCATACACAGTAAAAAAACATTCAGAAGAAAAAAAAGGTAAATCTCGAATGGTAGTAAATTATAAGGAATTAAATAAAAATACTAAGAGAATTGGATACTAATATCAGACATGCAAATACTACTTAACACAGTAAGAACAAGAAAAATATATTCGAAATTTGAATGCAAATCAGGATTTTATCATGTAAAACTAACAGAAGATTCAAAACCTTTAACGGCATCTAGCACACCTCAAGGATTTTATGAATGGAATGTATTACCATTCGGTTATAAAAACAACCCAGGAATATTTCAAGAATATATGGATAAAAATTTTGAAAAATACAACAATTTCATATTAGTATATGTAGATGATATTCTAATAGGATCAGAAAACGAGGAACAACATAAAGAACATCTACTAAAATTCATAGATATAGTGAAAAATGCAGGTATTATACTATCAAAAAAGAAAATGGAATTATTCAAAACTGAGATAGAATTCTTAGGAACAAAATTATCACATGAAGGACTAGAATTACAACCACATATAGCAGAAAAAATAAAGACTTTTCCTAATGTCTTAAAAGAAAAAAGAGAAGTGCAAGCTATAATAAGATTATTAAATCAAACAAGAGGTTACATACCAAATTTATCAGCAAAAACAAATTGGTTGCAACAAAAGCTTAAAAAGTTTAAGAAATGAGAATGGACCCCGGAGGATGAAGAGAAACTTAAAATATTAAAACAACAAACTTCAGAATTATATAAGCTAAGATTATCTGTTAAAGAATGTTCTTGGATAATAGAAACAGATGCATGTGAAACCAATTGGGGAGCAGTATTAAAATTTATTGAAACAGGAGAAAAGGAAGAAAAACTAGCTAGATATACTAGTGGATCTTTCACACAAACCCAACAAAATTATCCCATAAACGAAAAAAAACTACTAGCAATCTTAAAAGCTATAAAAAAATTTGAACTATTTATAATACATACAAAATTTATGGTAAGAACAGATAATACCCAAGCAAAGAGTTGGATTAATAAAATAATAGACCCAACCATAGCAAACAAAAGATTGATAAGATGGCAGATGGAGTTAGCACATTACGATTTCTTGATAGAAAACATAATATTTTAGCTGATTTTCTATCAAGAAATTAACTATTTCACTTGTTGCAGAATGGAAACCAGAGTTCAGCAAATAGAACACGATATAGTCTACCTAAAGCAGACAGTGGAGCAATTAAAAGGAGCATTTAACTAACTACAGCTGCAAATATGTGGACTTCAAAGTATATTTTACCAACATATAAGTACGGATCGTATTGAAAAAATGAACGAAGGGAGTGAACCTATTAACCCATAAAATACAAGTGGGATCACAAAAATAGCCACACAAGAAGAAAACTCCACATCCATACAGCCCACTACCTATAAAGAGAGTTTACTCTCGGATCCTCCAAAATACTCCAAAAAGGATTTATTTTTACAGTATATTAAGAAATTATGCCAGACCACTCAGGTCAACCAATTTATCAAAACTATTCTCAGCAACATATGAACAAAACGATCATTCTACCAGGAGCAAATCCAAAAACAGTAAGAGTATTGTTCGAAAGAGGACTTATCCACTGTATTTATCCATCTCGAGAATGTGAAGAACTTAGCCAGTTACCAAAAGAATTATATAAAGCTGCTAAAAGTTATTTTGGTCTTACAAAGGCATCCAAAATATATATCCGTATATTTTCAGCTATTCCAGAATTCCTTGAAAATAATGAAGAACTACCAGCTGAACATATTATAAAAATAGGGATGACTACACAAATCTTGTTTGGAGCAACCAGTATTATACCATATAAAAAAACGAAGAATTTGAAAAACTAATTCCAGAAAGAAGAGCTACGGGATTCAGAACAATGTATTGTGAACTAAAGAACATACAAAGTAGAGAAGGTAACATATGGATCTATGACAGCCCTGACCCACAAAAATTAATGATCTACAGCATAGCAAAAATTAAACAACCCCCGACAAAGAAAGAAGTCTTTGACAGCTGGTACCGAATCTTGCATAAAGAAGATATGACAATGGCGGAAGAAACAGCTGTCCACTACTGTAGATTGATGAGGATGGAACCACAGCATTCATGTGACTATTGCAGAAAAGTACAAGAGAAGACTGATGAATAGCTGTTTCTGATGTGAAGCACGTGAAGATGTCCCCTACATAAGCAGCAATTATCTCAATTATTTAGCTATGATGTAAGCACTGATGTAAAAAAAACAATAATTGTATCTGTGATGTAAGCAATGATGTAAGGAGAACAATAATTGTATCTGGTGTAAAGCCATCCCTTTGTCTATAAAAGGGAAGGCAGGGTAAGGGAGAGGGGCAGACTATCTGGGAGAGAAATAATTCCTCATAATCTTGAAGAGTCTGTTTGTAACAAGTTTGAAGGAAATAAAATATCTTTTCATCTATCAGCTCGTGCAGAAAATAAGGTATGAATAACTAAATCTCTTTCCCTTAGGGAGAATTTTGTAAGGCTCTGCTTGACTTATCTTGCAAAAAGACTTATTTGCAACCTTCTATAGTTAGACTGTTGTGGTTGTCTGTACCAAAGTGCTACTAGTTGTTCTCAACATATCTCTCGGATGAAGCTCTATTGAGAGCATAGTAATCTTGAGATGGGAAGAACGTAAAAGGAGCACAGAAATCGGGGTGCATACCAGGGGTATTTTATCCACTGGTACAGAGCAGCTCAAAGAAGTTTAACTAGGTCGGAAGCATGATGGGCCGTTTTGTTTTGATTTTTTAGGTATCCTTAGAAATCTCTCTCTATCTTTATTTTATAATCGATTATTTTTCAAAAGAACTAATGGATAATAATAATTTTGGTATTGCCTCACCTATTTTTGAATTAATGATTAATTACCAAGGAAGTGATAGAATGCTAGTTTTTGATGTTTATTATCCTCATAGACAAATAAGCATGGATGATTGCTACGAATTCAAATTATTCTTTTTTAGTGTACAACGAGTAATAATCATAACAATAAACCAAATAAATCTTGGAGAAACTAGTAATATAAATGTTGAAATAATTGATGACCTAACTTATCACGAAAGATCTTTGTTATTTTATGAAAATGGTATATTTAGTAGTTACATTTGGAGTCCTACGACTGCATACAGACAATTTCTAGAAGAATATGAACAGAATGGAGGAGAAAATAGACATACAGAAGAACTCAAAGAACCCCCATATGATAGTAATAGTGTAGGATATGAGACAGATTCAGAATATATGAGAGAACTTGACGACTATGACGACATATTCCCATCATTCCTGATTACTTTTTCAGAATTGACAATATCCGTTATTTCGACGAATATTATTTTACACCAAACTTTGATCTTTATTTCAACTCTTTAGACTTTTAAAGTTTTTGATACTCTATTTATTTTGATTTTTAGGTCTTCAGGAGATTACGTGCTACGCACACCTGCCACCACACGGTGGTATCAGAGCCAGTACAGAGTAAGTAATTTTAACTTAATTTCTGTAATTTTCCGTAAATTTATTAATAATTTATAGGCTAGAAAGCAGAAAAACTAAAATCTCATAATAAAAATAGAAATTATCCTAAGACACAAAAACTTTTAGTTTTTATAGAAAGGTTACACATCCTATAAAATTATTATAGGAAGAATACTATAGAAACTTAATTGAGAACAAGGGTATTTCACTAAATATTTTCTAAACAAGGGTATTTCACAAAATATTTTCAAAAAGAAGGGCAAAAAGCTAGATAACTCAAGAACAACAAAGGAGCTGTTTGGCCTCTTTGACATCGTCAAAGGCATGGTGACGTGGCAATTCCTCCTGGGGCCCACCTGTGGATTTGTGCTATGTGCATTTTGGAAGTGAGAGAGCACGGAGAGAAGTGTGCTGCTCTGCTGTTGTGGCAGGGGTTATAGAATTTGAAGTGTTGGGAGTTGGGTTTTGAGAAGTGGGGATGTCAAAAGTTAGGAATTTTAGGAGTTAAGAAAGTGAAAGGTTAGAAATTTAATTGAATAATTTATTAAGTGTGTAATTTTGCAAATTAGACCCTCCAAAAATTCTATAAGTAGCACTCCCATTTCTCATTCTTTTCACACCAAAAACAATAACAAAATTAAGAGAAAGAAAGAAAAAGAAAGAGAGAAGAGAATTTTTTTATATTTGGAGGCTTTTGCTATGAGGAGAAGAGATAGGAGTCCTTGGAGCTAGAAGTGGTGTTCTTTTCTTTCATTGTTCAAGCTTTAAAAGGTGGGTGTCCCTATACTTTCTAATTGTAGAATAATGCATGCTAAGTAATAAATAATGAGTAATATGGAATTTCTTATGTGATCCATGCTATGGTATGAGATGAGAATGATAGTAATCCATGTATGATTAATAAATTAAATCACATCATGTCAGGGGTTAATGAGAAAAAGAATTGATTGATTATTTGTCATACATTAGTATACACGAATGTAGAAAATTCTATGTGAACAATTGATAAGCAAATAAATTATTGTAAAGAAAATTTGATGTTATGAAACTCATTTAAGTGTTTATAGAAAATATAATATGCTATCTCTAATTAAAAATTATAAATGCAAATTTGTGTTATCAAATAAAATGAAACGGTTTTGAAGGTTGTTTTATTCTTTAAAATAAGATTTATAGATCTATAAGTTACTCTTAAAGACTCAAAATTGTATGAATGAAATTCAGTCGAACAAAATATTAGAACAAATAAGTGAAATCGAGTTTCTATGAAAGAAAAGAGATACCAGAATGTTTTGAGAAAAAGCAAAGGAATAAACTCTGTGACAATTGGTGCACTTGGCTTAGTGGTCGGAGGTTGCGTCGACCTTCTCTGTGGTCCTGTGTTCGAAACCCGTTGGGCCAAGTATATAAATTTTTTTGTTGTTTTAAAATTCACCCGAAAACCTAGAATGAACATTAGAGACTTTCGTTAAAGCCTTTGAACAATAAGTCCAAATGGACTTACTGGTTGACGCGCTTTGACTTGGGCACTGGCTTTGTTGGCTCGGGTTCGAAACCCAGGGTTAGCAAATATTTTTTTTTTGCTGAGAGTTTTAATACATTTGGGGAGTCCTAATGCATTTGAAAATTTGGGGAAAAAATCCTTGTGTTATAAAATGAAATGAGGAATTTATTAAAATAGTTTCAAAGAGTTTTATGTATATTTGAGAAGTAAAAGAGACCTTTTGAGATAGAATAAGAGTTTGTTCTCAAGTTAAATTATTTTACATAATTTTCATCCTTAGAAGTATGATTTTGATGTGGGAATTAGTTTCACTTATTAAAATAATGCAATTATGTTGAATGTGAAATTTTTAGATTTCTATATGTTCTCAAATTGACCATGAGTTTAAATTAGATGAATGCACGAGTAGAATCATTGATCGGAAAGAATTAAGATTAGAAAAGTAAATCATGAATAGTGTTAAAATGAGACATTGACTAAGTCTTGAAATGAATTAAAGTTGAGAATAATCAAGTTTAAGACATGTTATTGAAGAGTATGAATGCTCATGGATTCTTGTACATGAAAAAGTGGTGATTTAGAATTAGTGAGACCTCGGGTACCGGCACTTTTGAAATGAAAGATTTGAATTATATTTTTTTGAGATAAGGCCATGGGGCTATTTCATATTTATGAGTAAGACCGGTAGGAGGTAAAACTGATTCTAAGTTTGATAAATTATTCATGTCTTGAACTTAAGAACTAGGCACTTAAGTGAAGTTGTAGTAAGACCTAGGCAAACGTAAGTGGGGCACTCTATATAGTCGGTCGGTGGGTTGGCTGCGGCGATTCAATGGGACTATAGACCCAGTTGGCGGACTGAGGTTGCTCCGTGGGAGACGAGTTTTATTTTGAAATCCGGGACTATGCATAGTCGGGCGGGTAATTTGTCGTACTCCATGTATATGCGTATACCGGAGCTAGAGGGGAACTTGCGGGAGATTCGCACTACGTGGAGTCTGTATAATAGTCGGGTGGGGGATTGGCTGCGGCGATTCTCCGGGGCTGGGATCCGTACTCGTGGAACATCTCAACTTTGTCTTATTACTGGGCAGTTGTCATGGCGAGGGATCGAACCCTTTTATTGTGTAGTACGTAGGCGCTTGCCCTCGGACCTATGTAGTATGAGATGCATAGAATCCAAACAAGTGTGTATTAGCGTCATCCTAGAATAAAAATAACTGCATTAGGCATTAAGGCATGACATACACTTACATGTTTAGAGTAGTCACATTTCTACACTTTATTTCAATCAAGTTTGTGTTTTGTTGAAGTATGGTGATCGTTATATTATCTTCGGCATAGAGAGGATAGCCGTGTATAACATTTCGTCGATTGCAATCAACTGACGTACCCACAGTCTTACATGCAGGTAATGGAAGTTCATGAAGCAATAAAATGGATATGCTGATACTGTTTTGTTTAAAGATGTTGTATTTATTGCATTGTAATCTTTTATTCTTCCACTGTGTAAACAAAGTGTACTGTAACTCTGATGTGCTATTGAAAAAGTTTTAACTTTTCTTGTAAAATTGTACGAAGTGAAGTAAAGATACTGTGGAATCTCAAATTCATTCTCGAATTCATTCTTATTTGGAATTCGGGGCGTTACAACACCTCAGTTTTTCACAATTTCACAACATCACAAAGTCGATCCAATATCACAATATATCACAATCAGGGCCACAATATCACAGTATATCACAATGTTACAATATATCACAATCGGCACCACTAATTTTCACAATGTCACAAAATCGACCCAATATCACTATATTTCACAATCGGCACCACAATATAACAAAAAATCATGAGATATCACAATATATATCACAGGTTCAAAATATCATAATTATAGAAAAAATGCACAAATCTAACATGGTGTATAAATTGTGGGCTTCTTCCTGTTCTGACGTGAGATTACCACACATTTGTGTCATTAGTGCGATGATGAACCTGCAAATTAGTACTCAAAATATTAGTTGGTTAATGAATAGACATATAAGATGGTATATAACATATAAAAATGAAAACATTAGACAATTAATAAAAGTAGTTTATGTAATCAATCTTTAAAAAGAGTATAATGAACTAATTCAAATCACAATATGAAATTATAATCAACATATGTCGTTGCCCCGACATCTTAGACCACATTTTCATCAAGTATGCCTCGTGCTTAAGTCATCCCTGACATCCATGTCATTGCGAATGTGCGTTGTAGCGCCCCGAATTTCCAATATCGGGAACTCGAGATACAAGCCATAATCTTTCCTTCAAATGAGTCCAAACACAGAAAATTACCAGAAATTAAAAACTTTATATTTCCATAGTTGTTCCAAGTACAATTGTTCATCATAGAATTACATCAATAAAATTTACTGTACAAATTTCACAATTTCCACTTGGACGTTCCACGCAACTCGAGTCTCTTGCTTCCACAATCCAGTAGTCCTGCAACTAAACAGATTGTGGGCACGTTGGTTTAATGCAGCTGGCGTAATGCTGATAAAATCAGCGACTCTCCAAAACTCAACAACCAATTTTTGATGCAAAAGAGAAATGCGTAGTCAAATCATAAGTGTTAGTGTATGTCATGCTGTGTAGTATAATGCACAAATCCAAATGCACACAATGCACTTACTATAATGCAACTCATTTAGAAACGTATGCATCTCATACTATATACTTTCCCAAATGCAACTTCAATGGAAACATTTGCATCTCATACTATGTACTTCCCAAAGAGTTCGCTTTCTCCTGATTGTAGGGCTCGACCCCTCGTGATGCATCATACTCTTGTAGTCTTTCCCGTTCCTGATATTCATCTAGTGATTGATGAGGTTGCAGTTGTTCTGTCCAATTTCACTTCTGTAGTCAGTAGTGGTGTCCCCGTTTTCCACTACGCCCGGTCCCCGCAGTCCCACTGCTACGAACCTCACCCAAAAGTTGCCACAAGCATAAAGGTGGCCCCACGGTAGCTCCTGCTCACCGAGACGCATAGAGTCTTACTTTAGCTCCCTGCGTGTACTAAACAACATAGAACTTGACGGATTTGTAGGGTCCATTCCTTACTTCTGACGGGAGCACATTCTGTTCTTATTACTAGACACTACGAATTAACACACAAGAACACTCAACTCGTGCTCCCAACCAGTAGGAAGGCATCGCACGTGTTCCCTTGATAGGCGAGTACAACCACTTGAATAGTGTCTGTCCTATCAAATAAATGACATGCTCTGGTCTTCGCCCTACAGTAGTCCTGGTTAAGCAACTATTGATCTTAATTGTGCAGAGATTATTGCTTACCAGACAATTACTTGCTGGTAAAATTAACCTAGTTCTTTATCCAATTTCACAAAGCCCTAGGGGAAACTAACACGGCCCCCATATCAGGCTCAAGATTTGGCCCAACTTTGCCCAAACTTGACCCAGTGACATTGGCAATTCGACCACCGTCGATCGCCAATCATCCTCTTGCTTGGATCTCGACCCTGTCTCTGTTCCACGTTCAATCCCTCCATGAGCAGCGATCTACCGACGCACGAAGAATGTCTTCATCCATAGCATCTCGTGGTAATACAGTTGCTAATTATCAAGTTTCAAATGGATACGGATCACCCAACTAGGTCACTAGCAAACTAAAGATGAATGTACAACAAGTGCATAAAGGCAAAAATGAGACAAGAGTTGCTCAATTCTAAAGAAATACATGTTAGGTGCGACAAGCACAACTCTAACATGAGCAAACACAACCCAAAGGTCAGAATAAACATTATTCAAGTCAATTCTAAAACCCCAGTATGATGCAAGCATATAATTAAACAAATCGGTCAGCCAACTATTCAACCTGTAGTTATGCTGTTTTGGAAAAATCAGTGCAAATCACATACTTAATGAAATTCCGAGTTCTTAGGTTCAACCTGCAGTTATGCTATTTCTCCGCCCCGTCCGGCCTCAACATCCTCAACTTCTCCCCTAACTCATCGAAACTATAACTCGTGAGAAACTCCGTCCTGAGCTTCTTGGTCTCGGCCTCCTTGTTGTCCCTATCCAGGATCTGCTGCAGGGCAGCCCGGAAAGATTGGAGGGATACTCCATTGGCCGAGTTATTACTACGGTTAGGGGTGGCGGGTGCGTTAGTGTCATTATTGTTCTTGAAGAGCTGCTGGAAGGAGGGGACGGAGGAGGGGGTGGGGTTGTTAGGGTCAGGTGGGTTTGGTGGGGATCGGAGGCGGAACTCAGTGAGGGTCTTTCGGATGTCGGCAAGAGAGGCGGCAGGGGGAGGAGGAGGGGAGGGGTTGTCGGGGATGCGGCAGGGAGGGTGTTGAGCCGATTTGAGGCGGTTCTTGATGTCGCCGAATAGGGAGGAGTAGGATGAAGGTGAGGGGGTTTGTTGTTGGTGGTAGTTGTTGGATTGGTGATCGGAGACGCGGGGGGGGGGGGGGAAATGGAGGGGGGATGGGGAGGAGGAGGAGGAGAAGGGGCGGAGGGAGCCGAAGGAAACTAGGGTTAGGGTTTGGGGATGGAGTTTGAGGGTGAGGGGGGACATGGCGGCGTTGGATCTGGTGGAGAGTGAGTTGATAATTGGGGGTTTGTGGGAGAAGGGCAGCTAAAATGGGTTTTTTTTTTCAAAAATAACACAGTTTTCGAAATAATATCCAAAGTGGGTTACATCCCAAACTTATTCTCTTTGTGAGGAATTTTTAACCAAACTATCCCTCTTTTTATAAGTATGTATCAAACTTACCATGTTTGAAAATTTAATACCAAAAAGTTCATGTCGCTAACCGAGCTAGCGCCCCTAGTAATATTATTCGCGCTATCTCAGTTAGCCTGTGCCAGGGGATAGCACTTTTCCCCTTAAGTAGGGATGTGCGAAAAAATTCACCAAATATAGACACGCTAACTCCATTAGCGTGACTATTTAAACCACTCATGCCAACGGGGTTAGCGTGATAGGTGGACAGTAAGGATACTCCTCCTCAAGTAGGGGTGTAGAAAAAAAAACCAAGTATAGACACGCTAACTCCATTAGCGCCCCTCTGTATACCAAGCGCGTTAATGGGGTTAGCGTGCTATGTCGTTTGGGATCCTATTAAATCTCAATTGCTGACGCTGTCTCATTCTATTTATAGTGTCTCTCTCTCTCTTCTTTTTCTCCCCCAATTTTGAAAAAACACCCGTTAACTCAGTTAACTGTCTCATTTTTACCAGGAAAATTGTTGGTTCAAATGAGTGTTTTGGAAGTGATGAAGAGATTCCACCAAAAATTTCGAGAGATTGGGATGGGTAGAGGCCGAAATCGGAGACTAGGGTTTGGGGGTTTGGGTTTAAAATCGTCTGTTTTTGGTTTTGGAAGAGAGGAGAAGTGAGATGAAAGTGAGATAGCGAGCATTATTTAATATGATCCCAATCGACACTCGTTAACTGTTAGCGCGCCTGGTATAAAGAGGTGCGCTAACGGGGTTAGCGTGTCTATACTTGGGTTTTTTTGCCTATACGCCTACTTGAGAAGTAGTGTCCCTTACAGTCCACCTATCGTGCTAACCCCGTTAGCGCGAATGGTTTAAATAGGCACACTAACGGAGTTAGTGTGTCTATATTTGGTAAGTTTTTTCGCACACCCCTACTTGAGGGGGAAAGTGGTATCCTCTGGCACACGCTAACTGAGATAGCGTGAAGAATATTACTAAGCGCGCTAACTCAGTTAGCGACAGAGAATTTTTTGTATTAAATTTTCAAACAGGGATAGTTTGGTACATACTTACAAAAAGAGTGATAGTTTGGTAAAAATTTCTTTTGTGAGCCACTCTTAGCCACGACATCTTCAGCCGGAGTTGAAAATGAAGGAGAAGCCGCATTTCCAATTATGGCAACAATGTAAATGTTTGCCGCACTTTGCAATTTTGAGACGCAATAGCTACGCTTAAACCATAGAGCAACATCACTCTGGAATCTTTAAAGTGAGGCCGCAATTGGAAACTGCAGCCATATCTATGTGTAGATCGCAGTACACTATGCTTGAAAATTATGGCTCTTCAAGTCAGAATTGCGGCCTACACTACACTTGAAAATTATGGCTCTTCGAGTCAGAGAGCCAAGTCAGAAAACAAAGCTAAATTTCTTCACACTTAAGCCACAACTGAGAACTGTGGCTTCACTTATAGTTGATATTTGAAAATCTAATATCATTGTTTCCTTGTTTACAACTCAAAACACGCACGATATATCACATTATCACAATTTTTCTCAATTTCACAAATATCATAATATTACAATCGGCACCACAATATCACAATAAATTACGAGATAACGCAATATATCACAACTGCACCTCAATTTTTCACAATTTTACAACATCACAAAGTCGATCCAATATCACAATATATCACAGTCAGGGCCACAATATCACAGTATATCCCAATCAGCACCACTAATTTTCACAATGTCACAAAATCGACCCAATATCACTATATTTCACAATCGGCACCACAATATCACAAAAAATCCTGAGATATCACAATATATTACAATATATCACAAGTTCAAAATATCATAATTATAGCAAAAATGCACAAATCTAACATGGTGTATAAATTGTGGGCTTCTTCCTCTTCTAACGTGAGATTACCACGCATTTGTGTCATTAGTGCGATGATGAACCTGCAAATTAGTACTCAAAATATTAGTTGGTTAATGAATAGACATATAAGATGGTATATAACATATAAAAAATGAAAACATTAGACAATTAATAAAAGTAGTTTATGTAATCAATCTTTAAAAAGAGTATAATGAACTAATTCAAATTACAATATGAAATTATAATCAACCTATGTCGTTGCCCCGACATCTTAGACCACATTTTGATTAAGTATGCCTCGTGCTTAAGTCATCCCTGACATCCATGTCATTGCGAATGCGCGTTGTAGCGCACCGAATTCTCAATATCGGGAACTCGAGACACAAGCCAGAATCTTTCCTTCAAATGAGTCCAAACACATAAAATTACCAGAAATTAAAAACTTTATATTGCCACAGTTGTTACAAGTACAAATTGTTCATCATAGAATTACACCAATAAAATTTACTGTACAAATTTCACAATTTCCACTTGGACGTTCCACGCAACTCGAGTCTCCTGCTTCCACGATCCAGTAGTCCTGCAACTAAACAGTTTGTGGGCACGTTGGTTTAATGCAACTGGCGTAATGCTGATAAAATCAGCGACTCTCCAAAACTCAACAACCAATTTTTGATGCAAAAGGAAAATGTGTAGTCAAATTATAAGTGTTAGTGTATGTCATGCCGTGTGGTATAATGCACAAATCCAAATGCACACAACGCACTTACTCTAATGCAACTCATTTGGAAACGTATGCATCTCATACTACATACTTTCCCAAATGCAACTTCAATGGAAACATTTGCATCTCATACTATATACTTTCCAAAGAGTTCGCTTTCTCCTGATTGTAGGGTTCGATCCCTCGTGATGCATCATACTCTTTTAGTCTTTCCCGTTCCTGATATTCATTTAATGATTGATGAGGTTGCAGTTGTTCGGTCCAATTTTGTTTCTGCAGTCAGTAGTCGTGTCCCCGTTTTTCACTATACCCGGTCCCCGCAGTCCCACTGCTATGAACCTCACCCAAAAGCTGCCACGAACATAAAGGTGGCCACGCGGTAACTCCCGCTCACCGAGGCGCATAGAGTCTTACTCACACATTGGAGTCTTACTTTAGCTCTTTGCCCGTACTAAACAACATAGAACTTGATGGATTTGTAGGGTCCATTCCTTACTTCTGACAGGAAAATATTCCGTTCTTATCACTAGACCCTAAGAATTAACACACGAGAACACTCAACCCGTGCCCCCAACCAGTGGGAAGGCACCGCACGTGTTCCCTTGACAGGCAAGTACAACCACTTGAGTAGTGTTTGTCCTATCAAATAAATGACATGCTCTGGTCTTGGCCCTACACTAGTCCTGGTTAAGCAACTATTGATCTTAATTGTGCAGAGATTATTGCTTACCAGACAATTACTTGCTGGTAAAATAAACCTAGTTCTTTATCCAATTTCACAAAGCCCTAGGGGAAACTAACACAGCCCCCATACCAGGCTCAAGATTTGGCCCAACTTGGCTCAAATTTGACCCAGTGACATTGGCAATTCGACCAACATCAATCGCCAATCACCCTCTTGCTTGGATCTCGACCCCGTCTCCGTTCCGCATTCAATCCCTCCATGAGCAGCGATCCGCCGACGCACGAAGAATGTCTTCATCCATAGCATCTCGTGGTAATACGGTTGCTAATTATCAATGGTCAAATGGATACGGCTCACCCAACTAGGTCACTAGCAAACTAAAGATGAATGTACAACAAGTGCACAAAGGCAAAAATGAGACAAGAGTTTCTCAAATCTAAAGAAATACATGTTATGTGCAACAAGCACAACTCTAACATGATCAAACACAACCTAAAGGTCAGAATAAACATTATTCAAGTCAATTCTAAAGCCCCAGTATGATTCAAGCATATAATCAAACAAAACGGTAAGCCAACTATTCAACCTGCAGTTATGCTATTTTGGAAAAATCACAATAAATCACATATATAATGAAATTCCGAGTTCTTAGGTTCTTCTGGAAGATCTTTAAGTCTAGTTTAACATCTCAATTGAAAACTTTCTAAAAGTACTTCATTTCAGAGAAGAAAAATAGTCATAAATGATAAGCATGCAAAACTTTCAGATTTGATGGAACTATCAAACAATTGCACCAATAAACTCATTTAAAATATCAAACAAACTAAAAAATTTATAAAATTTTATAGAAATTTTCTAAACACATAGAAACAGTACGTATACAAAATTTAGTTAAAAGCTCCAAAATCCATCATGGCACAAAGATATAAATTTTCCAATCATCTCATGTTAAATCTTCACAAGATTTAACCTTTATTTATCAATTGTACTCTTAATACTTTATAATTTGTAGACACACAAAATAACATCCATTCACATCAGCAAGCAAGCCAAATCTGTAACATTTCACCACAAAATGAAATAAAAATAACAAGCAAGAGTTTAGAAAGACACCGACAATTGGAAGATTTGTTAATTCCATTTAGCTTATCTTCCTCCTTGTTGGAACTCCTCCTCCCAACTCTTTGCTCCTTGCTCCTAGCCTCCTTCTCATTTGCTCTAAATTAATGTATCTAATTAGTACTTTAGGAAAAAGGAAGGGTATTTGAGAGTGCTTAATAGTAGAAAATTCGGAATTTTGAGATGAGGGATTTTTGTAGAAATGGAGAGAGGCGGGGGGGGGGGGGGGGCCTGCCGGCCAGAAGGGGGGAAGGGGGTTTGGGTGGTCGGGCTTGGAAGAGAGAGAGAGAGAGAGGGAGAGAGGGGGGGAGAGAGTGTGGGGTTTTGTTTTGGAAATTAAGAACAAGCCCCTAGTTTTGGTAACACATGGTTTAGTGAGTGTAACACCTCGAATTCCAAATAAGAATGAATTCGAGATTCCACAGGATCTTTACTTCACTTCGTACAATTTTACAAGGAATTTAAAACTTTTCTCAATAATACGTTAGAGTTTGTTACAAATTTTACACAGTGGAAGACAAAATAATTTACAATGAAACATTTACAACATCTTTAAAATAAAACAACATCAGCATATCCACTTTATAGCTTCATGAACATCCATTACCTGCATGTAAGACTGTGGGCACGTCAGTTGATTACAACCGACGAAATGTTATACATGGCTATCCTCTCTATGCCGGAAACAGTATAACGATCTCCATACTTTAACAAAACACAAATACTCTTGAATGAAATATAAAATGTCAAAAGTAATTATTCTAAACATGTAAGTGTATGTCATGCCTTATTGCCTAATGCACATAATTTTATTCTAGGATGACACTAATGCACACTTGTTCGGATTCTATGCATCCCATACTACATAGGTTCGTGGGCAAGCACCTACGTACTCCACAATAAAGGGTTCGATCCCTCGCCATGATAACTACCCGGTAATAAAACAAGGTTTAGATCATTCCACGAATATGGGTCGCAGCCCGACGGCTATTTTAATAGTTCCCACATCATGTGAATCATCCCGCAAGTGCCCCCTAGCCCCGGTATACATATATACTTTGGAGACCGTAAACTATCCGCCCGACTTTGCCAAGTCCCGGATTTAAAATATAAACAAAAACCCGTCTCCCACAGAGCAACCCCAGTCCGACGACTAGGTCTATAGCTACAGAGATCCACCGCCGACTATATAGAGGCAACTCACTTACGTTTACCCAGGTTTACTACATCTTCACTTAAGTGCCTAATAATTCTTAAGTTCAAGATATGAATAATTTCCAATCCTAGAATTAGTTTTACCTCCTACCAGATTTGTTCACAAAAAAATACGAGATCGCCTGACGGCAATATCTCGAAATCAAATATCAAAATCTTTCTTTCAATATTACCGGTAATCGAGGTCTTACTAATTCTTAATATAAACTTTAATGTACAAGAAACATGGGTACCCCCTTTGAGAATCATATCTTAAACCTAGATGATTTCATCTTTCAATTCATTTCACAACTTAAGCAATGTCTCATTTTAGCACTAATCATGATTCTTTAATAATAACAGGTCTTTTCCATGAACAGACTTCATTCAACATCGAACTCTTTAATAACTTAAGTGCAAATAACCAATTTACATTTCGACATATACCAAGTACTCTAACTTCGCATAAGTAGATCATCACATCAAAAGAAGTTTATCAACATGGATAAGTAGATCATCACATCAAAAGAAGTTTATTCACATGGATAATTTATTCTCATTCTACTAACAGATTTCATTAATAATTGCCAAGCTCATTTTAATTAATTAGTTTAATTATCTTGTGGGCTCTTTTCCTAATGAGCTAGATTTTATACTATAGGACCATGGATCAAGAAAAGGCTAATTAAGTTATGCATGCTAAATTAGATAATGAGAGTAATAAAATAAGAATAAAAATTTGTAGGTGCATCATACGTGTAAAAATCGAAAATGCATTTTAAATCAAAATAGGGAAAAATAAATTTTCATTTTATAAAAAGAGTTCGAATATGTAAAAATAAATAATCGATGCACATGGAAATATCACACTCAGTAATGAAAATATGTGATTGATACGTGCATCGAAAATACATAAAAAACACGTAAAATACCGAGATTAAAATATAATATTTTAGTTGACCCAAATAGGATACTACCGATACAGGAAATGCATAAATAGTCAGAAATCAAGATATGTGGTGAAAACACGTCATAAAATACACGTGCGTAACACACAGAGGCAAAATTATAATTTTCAATTTTGCGGGGTGTTACACTGAGTGGTTTAAGGGGTTTAATAGATGGTTTTTGTAATACCCCGCAAAATAGCATGTAGCTATTTTTGCATAGTAATCTGTGCACGCCTGAGTTTTGCACACGATTACAAATTTCTAATAATCATCAGTTTTAACTGAAAAATTTCAGATACACGCTTTAATCTGAACCCGATAATATGAACTCGGGATATCTCCTCGATTAAACTGTAGATTTGTCCCGATTGTTTTGACCAGGTAATTTTCGGGAAAAAATAATAATTTCTATAAAACACATATTTTTATAGATTTTAAATTATATGTTGGTTATTCTAAGCTAAGCTAGTGCTTGAATTGAATATGGATTATATTTGTGTACAAGGGTTACTATTTTTACGTAGGGTTACTTGATCTAACCTACGGTTAGAAACCCTAGCACCATGTGATCATGCCTTGGATATTGATGAAGATCCAATGGTGAAAACAATTCACCATGTGTGTTGACTTCTTGGAGGAATGAGAAAATCCATGAACCTTCTAGAAATTGTTATGACTCTGTGTAAGTTCAAGAAATTGTTATAAGAAGCTCCAATTTCGGATAGAGAGCAGCTGAAAAGCTGCTGACTCTGTGCGACTTGTTATGACTTTCTGAAATCATGACTCAATATTGGTTGGGTTTTTTTAGCTGAATTTTTTTTTGGATACTCTTATATGTGTCTAAAACCACAGTCTTAAACTTCTTAATTTTCTGAGGTCATTTGATGCCTCAAAGAATTTTTAGATTGCAACTAGTCTAAGGACAGAAGCTGAATTCTGTCTGTTAGAAGACTGAAGTTCCAATAGTCATAACTACTTGTGTGTGTATGATATTGCAATGAAATTTTTGTAATAGCTTGTGGTATGAGTCTATTTGATGATTCTCAAATTTTAGAATTTTTATATAGCATTTGATGTGTTTTCAAAAATAAATAGTGTGAAGTAAAAAATACCCTGTTGAAGAGCAGCTGAAATTTTATGCTATGTTTGAGGAGGCACAAATCCTTGTGTAGGACGAATCTAAGTGCAAACTTCGGACACAAAAAAGGATATATGTGTGGATTAAGAATCCAAAATTTCATGATCTTTGGACTTAGGGTTGATTTTTTATGGAATTTAAAAGTAGACCAGGTTCAGCCTAACTCAGATTGACTAGTCTGTGAAGATGTGTAGTTCTGAAATTTTTTGTTAAGAATTTGGAGGATTGATCAACTAAAGAATTGTAGTAGAGAATCTTAGCTTTCCAAAACATCTGGAATTATGAAATTCCAGTTTGTAGGTCGAAAGTTATGATTTTCCAAAGATTAGGGCAGATCTAGTCTTAGTCATGGCAGTGTTTGCTAGAAGAACCAATTCTTCCCTGTTTGTGCACCTGATGGAATCTTGTATTTTTTTAGGGCTTTAGTGATAGAATCTAGGGATTTGTTCAACTAGAAAGTTGTAGTAGACACTCCCACCTTTCCATAGAATCTGGAATCGAGTGATTCCGATGAGCGAGCAAATTTTTATGCCATTGAAGAAGTGCAGCAAGTGCATGAAGAGATGTACAACTGTGAATATATGAGACTTTTATAGTATCAAGATGATTGAATTTGATGAAATGGCTAACTAAAAAGTTATAGCCTAGGGTCTTAGCTTTCCAAGGTGGGTGGTATCAACCAATTCCGAATTGTATCTTGGAAGATATGGGTGTTGCAAGTTCGGCAACATGTTGCCTTGATCGACTTCAAGCATTGTTAATGCAGGAGACTTGAGTTATGTAGGGAATTCGAGGATATTGTATACTAGGGATTGCAGTAGAGTCTCCTACCCTTTTAGAAAACCAAATTTTATTGGATTTCGATGAGTGCAGCTTGAGTCGCCACAACGGCTTATGATTGGAAGATTGATAAAGAATTTCTTTGCATGACGCAGTATGGTGACGTTGAGCTATTGAATTTAAGATGTTTTAAGCACTCCATGGAACTTAGATAAGTTTTCTGTGCTTAGTACTTATGGTGGACATGAGTGAGTTGGGAGATAGCTATGGTCAATTTATGATTGGTGTCTCGATGCCTGAGTTTGTCAATGGTCAGAAATTGATGGTTATGTGTGTGCTTACCTTCATTCAAATTATATTGCATCATTTGGACGCTGTTGGATTACTCGCTGAGAGTCGCGGGCCGGGGTTAAGGTCGAAGACTTCTGAAGGTATTGGGAATCGGTGAATGTTGATTCACCGTGATTATTTATTTATTTGACAAGACCAGTCAGGCTCAGCATCGGTTGATACGACACCGTGTATGATTTGAGTAATAACATGTTTTCAGTTTCCTTTACTGTTCGTTTGTAGATTGAATTGGTGTTAAGGGTGATTTCCTATAATCCGACTCATTCTAAGAGTTAGCACTAGACGGTGATGACTAGGGTTGTCTCTTCCTGTCATTAGAGATATGTGCTGCTGTGTGAATCCTGCACTGTTAATTCATGAAGTTTCGTGGTAAGAACGGGGGCTTCCTGTCGGATAGGGGGGTTTTAGACCTTCGAGGCTGTCATGTTCTTATGTCGTGTGGACATGAACGGACCATAGGGTTGTTGTCCCATGGATCTTCGGTACCATAGATATGCAGTTGTATATCTATAAGTTCGTCACAGGCATTTTGGTATGATTTGATTTGGGGCACTAGTGACAACAAGGCACCACTGTATTTGTATTTAGCAGTAATAACTGCAGGATTACCAGCCACGATTGTATTTATCAGGAACAGGTTGAGTACAATAGTGGAATGTTTGCTTGACGAGGGTTCAAATCCCTGAAGCTGGAGAAACGTCTTGATCTGGAGCACATGTAGTATATGATGCATGTGTATCCAGAGTCTTGCTAACTTATATTAAGTGCATCCTTTTTTGTACTCTGTATTATGCGTTAGACTTTAGGTCATGGCATGCACGAAGACTAGGAAAACAGGATGCACGTTACTCTTCCATTCATGATGATTCGTGGGTGTGCTAGTTAGAGATCGCTGTTTCTTATCAGTATTGCGTCAGTAGAATTACTGACGTGCCCACTCAATTAGGTACTAGATACCGGGATGCGAGTGCAGGAGAGCCAAGACCAGTAGGGTATCCAAGCGGTGTGGCAGTGTACATGCCTACCATTCGAGCGGGTGCAGAATTATCAGAGTTGCGCAGCGAAAGGTTCTAGCCGAGCGCCAAGACCCAGGGAAGTAGATCGACCATCCAGTGGAAGCTCGGCAGTAACTAGTCGATTACCAATCCGGATGACTTCTGTTAGCTTCACAGGAAGAGTCTATATATTTTTGTAACTAGTTGTAATGGGTTTATGTAATTTGTTATATAGGACACACACACACACACACACACACACACACACACACACACACACACACACACACACACACACACACACACACATATATATATATACAACAAATAAAAATTGCATACACGATACTCAAAAAAAAATATTTGTATGTATATATAAAAATAGTTTATTGTTGTATAAACACTATACGTTCTGTCTTGATTATAGTTGAGACAAATATACAATTTAATTGAGAAATTATTCAAACTCAGATTCAACAATTGTACCATTGTCGGGTTCAAAACATATTAAATAATATGTTTCAATACTTACTCAATTAAAATTGATAAAATCTTATTAATACGTGCGACTCTAAATTGTGCATGAATTAATGTACAAAATAGTTATATACGATTTTGCAGGATCTTACACGCGTAGTCCTGGGCCGACCTTTCGTACAACGTATAAGACTGACCAGTTATGAGATTCATACCACTTTGGATAGACCAATATGCTTTGTCTTGTATAAGATGGAAGGTGGGTGCCCAAGTAAGTGCTAATGAGTTCATAAAATGAAATGGATCAACATACGGTATGTAATCAATAACTTGAGCTGCACAAGCCGCAAAAAAGATGAGAACATGGAAGGTGGTAGAGATGGAATTTCTAACAAGTGTAAGTGCACACTTCCTAGTCAATAGTCTGCAATTTTCCATCCTTTTGGTGTCCACCAACTACTTTAATATATGTTTTTATTTGAAATACGATAAGATTATGATGAAACATTGTAGCCTCATACATATTAGCTCTCTCATGCAGTCACGTCGTAAATCGATAATTTATTGAACTCTCAGAGCCAAAATCTACCACACTTATAAACTCTGTGTTGACTAACGACGTTCGGCAAAACAAGAATTGAGATGATAGAATATCATCTACACAGTTGTCGTACGAGAAAACTACGAACACACTTCAAAATATAATTAAAAATATATGATAATACTATAGTCATCAAGCCATATTGACGTTCTCCATCTGCATCGAGTGTTCACTTCTTGATTGGTTTCTCCTTGAGTCAATTGAGAGCCTTAAATTTTTTACTTTTCAATTTTGCCATTTTATATCAAATTTTCTCGGCTAATTTTGACAAACAATCACCTTAACCTTATTCTTCAATGCCTTGTTACCGAATTTGCTGATGAAATTTGTAGCAAAATGTCGCATACAAAAATGATGATATGCATGTGGCTTATTCCCTACTGTATTTCGCTTGTCCATGATAGACAAATATACCCGCATGACGATCAGAAATAACAGATAATCCTTGGCGACTAATGATAAAATATTGAATACAATTCATGAACCATGTCCAAGTAACTATACTCTCTCCGTCTACTATTGCAAAAACAAATGAAAATAGTCGATCATTTGCTTCGGGTGTAACGGCTATTAATAAACAATCATTGTATTTTCTATACAATTGCGTTTTATCAACACTAATGGCATGTATGCAATACTTAAATCTTTCAATCGAAGCCCTAAATACCCAAAATACCGACTTTGAATGTTTCCTCGCAGGGACTAGTCGAAGCCTTATCCCAATGGACAAAAACTCCTAAATTTGGTACTTGTAGTGCTCAGACAACCTCTTATATGCTTCTTCAAACACTGCAAACAAATCTCTCAATAGTTTTTGGTTTTGCAAGCCAAGTTTTTATGTAAGAAATCTGATAATTGCATTCAAGCTTGACTATCTCAATTATTGTCTTCGATGTTATTTCAAAGTGTGAAATTTAAAACAAATTATTCACAAAAAACAAAATCTTAGTTCTCTATTTTCTTCAATTTTTTCCTAACCATGGAAGTTTGAAGGTTAAGAAGTTAGCTTGTGGTATCTGGCGGGAGAGATGGAACATTCCTAGAAGGGAAGATGAGTTGAGTTAGGATTTTGTTTTAAAATGTATCCTTACACACTTTCGACCCAACTAGAAGAATATCCAAAATACATTCCGTGCATTTACTATAAAAACTAATAGTAAGTGGATTTTGGGATTCATTATTATATAATTCATAATATAAATATTTTTTCACTAACACCTCCTAAGAGAGTGTTAGTGGGGAATATTTCAAAAATAAACTTTTAAAAGCATTGTGTTTTTAAAGTTGGGTGTTAATGGGAGAGGATTTGTAAGAGCGATTTAGAAAATTATATCTTTATATCTTAACTAATATAAGAGAGAGTCTACACCCTCTCCCCTTTCTCTATTTTGAAATAGAGAAATGAGAGAAAAAATAGGGATTCCTATTTAAGTAACACGCGCACTATGCACGATTTTATTAAAAAACCAAAATAATATAAAAACCTCAATCCCCCAAACACAGTCTCTTTCCCTTCAACTTTCTCAATCTCACAAAATCTCATATCTCTTCCCAAACCTGTTGGGTTTATGTAACTCTCTATCCCAGTTGTACGTATTTTATTACGTGAATTTTTGTACTTCAATTTTCAGAAGTTTTATTTTTCTTTTTGGACTCTTTATCTAAAGCCAGAATATTTTTCTGATCAATTCTATAATTTTGTGATTTTCGATCGGAGTTTAAATACAAATTTTAAACCCTGATTAATCCTAATCCTAATCCTGCCTAACTTCTCATTTTCTCCCCCCCCCCCCCCATTTTTCTCCTTCTACGTCTAACTTCACATTTTTCCTAAACCTATGATGCATTTTTCTACACCTCCACCACCCTACACTCTCATTTTCCTAACCCCTCCTTGATTTTTCTACACCCCTCTTTGATTTTTCTACACCCCTACACATGCATACACAATTGCAACCAGCCAACTCTCTCTCCCCCTCTCCTTGTTTAAATCTATATATATGCATACACACACACATGCATAACACATCAACCCCCCACCTCTACGTCTCATTTTTCATTTTCCCTTCTTCTCTTCCTCTGCCTTCTTCACACCCTCTGCCTTCTTCACACCCGAGAGCTCAAGCAACACCCGAGCTCTCCTTTACTCTTCGCCTTCGAGCCATCGACTCTGCTTCTACGATCCCGTGAACCCCGAAAAACAACCCGACGCCGCGCCACCTTGTTGTTGTCGTCGCTCACCGTTGCTACCGTTAGCTATCGTCTTGCCGCCATTCTTACCGTCGTTGTGCCGCCATCCGTTGCCGACATCGCTTCTTTCCGTGGTTAACACTACCACCGTAATCGTCACGTTATAAGGCAAGTACCTTGTACACTATTTTTTTCTCGTACAAGCATTTTCCTTTGACTCGTGGCAAGTAGTCTAGTTATCATCATGTTTTATTGTCAAACTCTATTCTAGTCACTTGTTCCATGCTATATCAACTCAAGAGTGAATCGTTAACACATTTCAAATCGTGTTATCGAATATCGAATATTCAATCTTACTATCTCTAAAATTTCTTGACCTTGCACTAAGAATTCGACCATGTTCCCGATACTGGATTGAAGATTTTCTACGTGAAAATCGTAGCCTATCGAGTCCCGAATCCAGAACATATTACGGTTTCTCAATCAGATGTATAGATTGTGAGATATCGCGATTTTAGTACTGTCATATTGTGAATTTCTGAACCTGCACGGGATTACTAACCGGCATCTCGTACTGAGAATTTGACCATGTTCCCGACACTGGATCGAAAAACTTTCTACATGAAAATCGTAGCCCTTCGAGTCTAGATATCCGAAATATCCTACAGTTTTTCAATCCGATGTATAGATTGTGAGATATCGCAGTTTTAGTATTGTGACTCCAAATTTTCAGAATGCGCGCGAAACATCGAAACCAGCGAAGAATGAATTTGTACGCATCGCTACTGTCTCTAGAATGTATCGTGTGAATACGCGTTGGAACCGGAAGAGAGTCTAATTTCTAGAATCTCTGACGGAATCGAATTTGCTTTTCTGTAACAACGGAAAAGTGAATTTGAATGCAGATATATCAAGTTGTCTAAAAAATTCATCTATACATTTTTGCATATAAACCCGTTATTTTTCATATTTAATGAACTGAATGTATTATTGTTCTTGTAATAATAACTTGCATAGATATAATAGGCTGATAGAATGTATTTTATACCACTTGATAATTCTATAATAACTACTCTCGATACATATACTTGTTTTACGTCTCATGTTCAAGATTACTGCCCTTGATATTTTACTTGACTAAACTATTTGATTACACCGTTCCACTAGTCGTACCAATTGCATGTTCATAATTAATTATAAAAGAATAACAAGCCGGGGTTATAAGGGTACGACTTAATAGTGGACAATATAGGGGAGTATACTCGGAAGGGGACCCGTGTTTCCCGAAATAGTGATTCTTGATTCTTGATTCTTGGTTACACAATTCTTGATTACATAATTCTCGATTACATGATTCATGATTGTATGTCTTGATACTATCACTGGAAGACCCGAGTACATAATCCTATAGAATTTGTAGGATCCTGTCGGCTAAGCAACAAACACTAGAGGGGGGGTGAATAGTGTTTATCAAAAATAAATTGCGGAATAAATAATTTCTCTCGGCACAGTCAACTTAGTGGTGAACCAGTCGACTGATATAGCCAAAATAAAAGAAATTTAAACTCTCGAAGCAGTCGACTTATAGATAAGGCAGGCGACTGATGAGACAAGGAGAATAACTAATACGAGACTGATCAGTCGACTGATGCGAAGCTGAGTCGACTGGCCAGACAAGTTTTGCAGAACTTAATTTAACAAAAGTAAATGCAACCACAAGATAATCAATCACAGAGTACACAAGATATATCCTGGTTCGGTCCTCCCGACCTACATCCAGTCCCCAAGCAACCCACTTGAGATTTCCACTATTCTTGAAAAAAATTACAAGAATACCCTACGGCGTTACGACAACAACCTTGTCTAACCCGTAGTCCTTTCTCTCAACCAGAGAAAGCAGACCCACTCTACAACCAAGAGTGAAACTTCACCGACTCTTCAACCAAGAGTCAACAACCACTCTCCAACCGAGAGCAAAAGTACAAGAAGAATTTTTACAATCAACCTATAGCCTTGTTAGTGTATGTGTTGATGCACAAGGCTAAATCACAAGGTTGACTTCTATACTCAGTCCAGAGCGAATTCAGTGCTATACTGGACTGAATGTAGAGAACCAAAGTGTATGAACTTTGAAAGCTTTGTTTCTCACAGAAAATCTCTTGAAAAGTTTTTCACTAGAATGCTCGGAAGTATATGAAATCAAGTTGTGTTGAGTTCTATATTTTTCAGAGAGATGTGAAACTCTATATAAGGAGTTTTGATCTTCTGAACGTTGGAAAACGGTTACATAACTGTCAACCAACGGATCAGAACTTTTGAATTTGAAAAACTTCGATTTTGAAAATCAGAAAACGGTCAAAAGCTCTCGAACAGTCGACTGGGTTGCCATATGAGTCGACTGATCAGAGTTTGAATAATTTTAAACAGTTTTGTACTTATCAGTCGACTGGCAAAAGCTTAAGTCGACTGGTACTTAAAAGTTAAAATTCTTCAAACTGTTTTGACTTATTTTTGGGGCTTTTAAGAGACACACATTATGAAATTTTGAGTATGTGTGTGTGTGTGTGTTGACAAGGCTTTACATCATACTAAGACTCAACACAAATAAAATACAATGTTTATCAAACATTTTGAGCTTGAAGTCTTGAGTCTTGAGTCTTGAGTTGAAACTTGATCCTTGTCTTCTTCATCTGTATCTGTTTGAGCTTGTTTGTTTGTTCAACTAGAATTGTCTCTAGTCTCTGCACTGCAATGTCAGCTGTATAATATAGACACATGTTGCATTGTGTTGTGATCATCAAAATCAAGAACCAACATTCTCCCCCTTTTTGATGATGACAACACAATAGCTGATAACAGTTTATAAACAGACATACAAGCATAGATTTTGAAAACTCCCCCTATTAAAAACACAATATGCATACATAAAATAAAAAATAAAAAACTCTGATATACAGAATGTATCAGTCGACTGGAGAATAGATCAGGCGACTGACCAGAACATGCATACATTATATCAAATATCACAGATGCAGCAAGTTTCATAGCTGCAGCACCAGTTGACTGTATTCTTGGGAAAGTCGACTGACCAGAGAGATATTCTGAATACAGAACAGTTGTATCACAGACATAACACAGATAACACAGAACACTCAGATAATAAAGCATAACACACAGAATCAATCAATCTTTCTCTCCCCCTTTGGAATCATCAAAAAGCATAAGATAACAAGATATTGTATTAAAAAGAAGGTCTAATTCATAGAACCAAAATGCATTTGAAAAAGAAAGTGGAAGACATTGAAACAAACTGCATTAATGAAAATTACATAATAATAAAAAGCAGTAGTCTGTAAACATAAAAAATAAAAAAAATCTTCAATCATCATCTTCGTCGGAGTCTTCATCTTCATCTTGAGAAGGAGGAGAAAACTGAGAAGTGAAGAGATGAGTGAGATGGGCTACCTCAGAACCAACATGGTCTATTTTGGAACCAAGGGAAGAAAGATATCTATCGACTGTGACTGAATGATTCATTAGATAAGACACACAGTCGTACATGGTGCGGGGATCATCATAATTGGCTTGAGGGAGAGGAGGATCATCAGAGGTAGAGGGTTGAGGGGCTCTAGGTCTAGACGATGAACCTAATGGAGCTTGTGACATTGGAGGAGATCGAGGGGGTGATTGAGGAGGTGTATCAAGAAGTTTCATTCGTGCCAAACTAGCACGATCGAAACACTCATATCTAGAGACAACATGTGTCTCTGACTCAAGATCAACTTTATAAGCAATAAAGATTCTAGTTAGAAGACCTCCAAATGGTAAAAAGTGAGTATGATCTTGATTGAGTCTGGAAAAGATAACATGATCCCAATTAACAGCTATTCTACCAAAAATTGCATATATAGCTTTTTGCAATTCAATAGAATATTGGTCATAACTCTCCTTTTTAGGAAGGATGTTATAAGCTAATATTCTACCGACAAGCTTAGCAATTGGTTGTAGATTTCTGCTTGTCATTGGGAGTCGAGAATTTGGTAAAAGAATTCTAGATAAAATAGAGGGATTATCTAACACAATGTCATCAAGAGGTGATCCTACATCATCAATACCCAAAATTTCATTAATCCTAGTCGGTGTGAGTTGCATTCTAACATTCTTCACCGATGAACGGATTAGGACTTCCCTATTAGGTCTTTGCACAATTCTCATATTTGTATAAAACAAATAAATGAGTTGGGGATAGTAATTTGGTTGGTTAGATAATGATAGAAAATCATAGAGACTTGAATTTTGAAAAAGTGGAACGAGGTTAAAACGATCTAAGTCATTAAAATTTACAAATCTTCCGGGGAAGATTTGAATGGTGCAAAAGAGGTACCAACGATCAAGTAGATCGGGACTCAAGAGGTATTGGGTGTACTCTTGGGAAGTGGATGTACCCTCATGAGTGCGTTTAGATCTTTTGGGTGCCATTAGGGGTTTGGAAGGAGACAAGAGATCGAGTTTTACCAGGATAAAAAAGAGAGACAACACTAGCAGTCGACTTGAGATCTGGTTGAATGAGCTTCTTCTTCTCTTGCCTTAGGGTTTTGAAAAAATTTTGGGGGTGAAATTGAGATCGGTAAAAGTGAGAAGGAGGGGCTGGTAAAGGGTTTTTAACAGAGAATTGACGGCTCAGATGCAAGGAATAGATCTCAACGGCTGAGATGGGAAGTCACGGGTGAGAATTTGACCAGTTTTATCTCAAAAACTGTGATGAAGACTCGCTGAAGACAATTTATCTCGCGACAGTCGACTGGTAGGGGTTATCAGTCGACTGAGTCGAGAAGAGCATAAAACAGATATATCTATTAATCAGTCGACTGATATATGAACCAGGCGACTGGTTAGATAATAAAAAAGGTATATGTTAAAAAAGCAGTTCAGCCGACTTATACACAAAGATAGTCGACTTAACAGAAACCATGTTCAACAAGTATCAATAAAATCACAAATTCCAAGTTCTCTCCTTAACTTAATGAAAGTATCTTCTTTAAGGGGCTTGGTAAATATATCTGCTACTTGTTTATCAGTAGAGATAAAGTCTAAAGATATATCTCCTTTTAAAACATGATCACGTAGAAAATGATGTCGAATATCAATATGTTTCGTACGTGAATGTTGAATCGGATTTTTTAGATAGATTAATTGCACTG
Source organism: Hemerocallis citrina (assembly GCA_017893485.1). NCBI lineage: Eukaryota > Viridiplantae > Streptophyta > Magnoliopsida > Asparagales > Asphodelaceae > Hemerocallis > Hemerocallis citrina. The sequence goes on from CM030360.1 coordinate 308,344,029, forward strand.
GTATTATCACACATAATTGAGGGTTTCTCAAATGAAATACCATAATCTAACAAGGTTTGTTTCATCCATAAAATTTGTGCACATGCTAAACTTGCAGCAATATATTCAGCTTCCGTGGTAGATAGGGATACGGAGTTTTGCTTTTTACTGCACCAAGAGACTAGGGAATGTCCCAAAAAGTGACATGTACCACTAGTACTCTTGCGATCAGTTTTGCTTCTAGCAAAATCGGCATCGCTATAAGACAAAAGTTGAAAATTATCGGTGCGTGGATAAAATAAACCATATTCAGATGTGCCTTTAATATATCTTAAAATTCGTTTCACTGCTTTTAAATGAGACTCTTTAGGACTAGATTGATATCTAGCACATAAACATACGCTGAACATAATATCTGGTCTACTTGCAGTAATATATAAGAGTGAACCAATCATACCTCGATAGAGTTTTTGATCAACACTCTTACCTAATAAATCTTTGTCAAGAGTAGTAGTAGTAGCCATAGGTGTGGATTTACTACTAGTACTATCCATGTGAAAACGTTTGAGTAATTCCTTTGCATATTTGCCTTGATTGATAAATATGCCATTTGAGGACTGTTTAATTTGCAATCCAAGGAAATAATTGAGTTCACCCATGTGATTTATCTCAAATTCATTTTTCATGGTATTAGCAAATTCTTGACATAGATTATTATTTGTAGAACCAAAGATTATATCATCAACATATATTTGTATGATTAAGATATCATTCTCAACTCTTTTGATAAACAAGGTAGTGTCTACTTTACCTATTTCAAATCCTGTTTCTAAAAGAAAAGTTTTTAGACGATCATACCAGGCACGAGGTGCTTGTTTAAGACCGTATAAAGCCTTTTTCAATTTATAAACATGATCTGGAAATTGTTCATGTTCAAAACCTGGTGGTTGTTTGACATAAACATTTTCCTTAATAAACCCATTAAGAAAGGCACTTTTCACATCCATTTGATAAAGTATAAAATTCATAAAGCAAGCAAAAGATAATAAAATACGAATAGATTCTAGTCTAGCAACAGGAGCATATGTTTCATCAAAATCTATACCTTCTTCTTGGTTATATCCTTGGGCAACTAATCTAGCCTTGTTCCTTACAACTTGTCCTGATTCATCTAACTTATTCTTGAATACCCATTTGGTACCAATGATAGTCTGATCAGGAGGTCTAGGAACTAAATCCCATACATCATTCCTTATAAATTGGTTTAGTTCATCTTGCATGGCATTCATCCAATATTCATTCTCACAAGCTTCTTGTATATTTTTCGGTTCAAAATCCGACAAGAATGCTGTATGAGAGATCATATTAACATGTGAACGTGTCTGAATACCATGGGAGATGTCACCAATTATTAAGTCATGAGGATGATCTTTAACTTCAACAAATGACTTTGGTAAAGTTGAAGATATCTTAATCGGATCAGTCGACTTGACTTGTTCTTCAGTCGACTGCTTTACGTCAGTCGACTGGGAGATCTTATCAGTCGACTTATCAGACAGATTAGTTTGCTCTAAGGATTTAATCACATTATCTAAAGGTGATAAATCAGTTTCATCATCTTTATTTAATGTTGATGAAGGTAAGGATTCATCGAATGTAACATGCATCGATTCTTCAATAGTCATTGTAGACTTATTGAAAATTCTATATGCTTTACTTCTATTTGAGTATCCCAAAAAGATACCCTCATTAGATCTAGGATCAAATTTGTCTAAATTATCTTTTGTGTTTAGAATAAAACACTTGCAACCAAATGTCTTAAAGTAAGAGACTTTAGGAATTTTATTAAAAAATAACTCGTAACAAGTCTTCTTTAGTTTAGGTCTTAGAAGAATTCTATTCAAAACATAACAAGCTGTAGCAACAGCTTCAGCCCAAAAATGCTTTGGTAGATTGCTTTCAACAAGCATAGTACGTGCGCATTCTTGCAAAGTCCTATTTTTCCTTTCAACCACTCCATTTTGTGGTGAAGCTCTAGGAAATGCAAATGAATGTGTTATACCATTCTTGTTGCAATATTCTGTAAATGTTTCATTTTCAAATTCTCCACCATGATCACTTCTAATAGTGACTATGGTTAGAGATCTTTGATTTTGAATACGTTTACAAAAATGTGCAAATTCTTCAAAAGCATCATTTTTATGTTTTAAAAAGAATGTCCAAGTGAATCTTGAAAAATCATCTACTAAAACAAACACATATCTACTTTTATTTAAAGAAGCAACTCTAGTAGGGCCAAATAAATCCATATGAATTAATTCAAGTGGCCTACTAGTAGAGATTACGTCTTTTGTTTTAAAAGTGGATTTGATTTGTTTTCCTAGTTGACATGCATCACATAACTTATCCTTTTTAAAGGATAGTTTTGGCAGTCCTTTAACTAGGTTATATTTAGATAATTTAGAGAGATTTTTCATGTTCACATGTCCAAATCTTCTATGCCATAACCAAGATTCATTGTTAGAAGCTATTAAACAAAAATCATTTGAAAAATCAATTGCATTCAAACACAATTCATAAATATTATTTTTGCGAAAACCTTGAAAAACAATATTTTGCATAGTAGAATCATAAATTAAGCATGCATCTTTTTCAAAAACTATTTTATAACCTTTATCACACAATTGACTAATGCTTAAGAGATTATGCTTTAAACCATTAACTAAAAGCACATTTTCTATAATAGGATTAGATATTTTACCGACCATGCCAATACCAATGACTTTGCCTTTGTTGTTATCTCCAAAGGTGACGGTTCCTCCATCTATACTTTGAATGGTGGATAGTAGGTTGGCATGCCCTGTCATGTGTTTTGAACATCCGCTGTCTAATATCCAGCGTTCTTTCTTGGGTACCTATAAAAAATTTACGGTAAATATGGTACCCTTTTTATTGGGTCCAAAACACATTAGTTTGGGGGAAACCAAACCCATTAAGAGTTTGATCTTCCTCCATAAGCAGGAATATAATAGGTAGAATTACACACATTCAGCATATAAGAATTGATATAAGCAATTCTATCATTCTGATTAAGATTGACTGGAACCCATACTAGTTTGTTCTGTCCAGTCGACTTACTAGTGTTTCTCAGTCGACTGTTGGTATATATCAGTCGACTGGTAGATGCACTAGGTCGACTTATAAGAGGTTTTGATCTCGTGGAATAAGATCCACTTTCTCTGGACAGACGACTGGTTGATTGGTTCAGTCGACTTAACCGAATGTTAGTATTTCTTTTATCACTGAATTGAACAACCTTTGGTTTTGCAAAGAAATCATATAACTTGTGTGTAACACTAGAAATAGATGCTGACTTATTCTTACTAGTGTTTAAAGCAGGAGATTCTTTTATAGAAGATTTCTTAAAACCAAGTCCAAATTTTTGACTAGATGTAACTTGATGATGAAGCATATCATTTAAATTCTCTTTGCCTCTGTTAAACTTAGACACATTCTTTGAAATCTCTTCATAATTCTTTTTGAGAGTTTCAAGATCAGTATCTAAATTTGCAATGCGAGAATTTAAGGATTTTACTTCCTTATCAATGTTAAGATTTTCTTGATTAAGTGTTTGATTCACTTTCTCAAGATTCTTAACTCTAATCTTTTCTTTCTTTAATTCCTGGAATATTTCATTAAACGCATCAAGAAGATCTTCGGAATCATAATCATTACTTACATGTTCTTGTTGTGCAGCCATAAAACATACATTTGCCACTTCGTTATTTTCATCCATTTCTTCTTCGGAAGATGAATCACTATCATCCCATGTGGCTTGATAGACCTTTTTGTTCTTGGCAAATTTGTTCTTTGGATATTCGTCCTTCTTGAAGTTGGATGATTTTCCCTTGTTCTTTGCATTTTCTAAGGGACAATCCTTCTTCATGTGACCTATTTTATTGCACCTGAAACATGTAGGAGGGTCATTAGAATCTTTAATCTTAGAATGAAACTTACCCTTCTTTAAGAACTTCTTGAATTTCCGAGTGAACATTGCTATTTCTTCTTCATCTTCTTCCTCATCTTCTGAGTCAGTCATGGCTTTAAAAGCCAATGATTTTTTCATTGCTTGTTGTGATTCAGTATCTTTCTTTCGATCTTCAAGTTGGACCTCATATGCCATGAGATTACCAACAAGATTCTCGAGAGTAAGTGTTGACAAGTCATTCGCCTCCTCTATTGCTGTGGTTTTCTTCTCCCATTCTGGAGTGAGTGCTCGTAGAACTTTTCTGACAATCTCTGCTTGGGTATAAGTCTTTCCAAGCGCCACAAGAGAGTTGGTGATGTCTGTGAATCTTGTAATCATCTCAGACACAGTCTCATTGTCCTTCATTCTGAACATCTCAAACCTGTGAACAAGAACAGAAATTTTAGACTCTTTTACTTTATTCGTTCCTTCATGTGTTACCTCGAGTGTATGCCAAATTTGATATGCGGTTGTAGCATTGGATACACGGTTGAATTCTTCCTTTGTTAGTGCACAAAATAGAGCATTCATTGCTTTGGCATTGTTCATAGTCTGACTCTTTTGATCATCATTCCATTGTGCATATGGAATGGTAGGGGCAGTATATTCCGTCTCTGTCATTTGCCATATCTCATAGTTGATTGATTGGAGATAGATTCGCATTCGGCACTTCCAATAATTGTAGTTCGTTCCATCAAATAGTGGTGGCCGTTGTGTAGATTGGCCTTCATGGTACTGATTTGTATTTGAAGTAGTTGCCATAGCCTGTAACCTTGCTCAGATACCAAGTGTAGGATCCTGTAGGCTAAGCAACAAACACTAGAGGGGGGGTGAATAGTGTTTATCAAAAATAAATTGCGGAATAAATAATTTCTCTCGGCACAGTCAACTTAGTGGTGAACCAGTTGACTGATATAGCCAAAATAAAAGAAATTTAAACTCTCGAAGCAGTCGACTTATAGATAAGGCAGGCGACTGATGAGACAAGGAGAATAACTAATACGAGACTGATCAGTCGACTGATGCGAAGCTGAGTCGACTGGCCAGACAAGTTTTGCAGAACTTAATTTAACAAAAGTAAATGCAACCACAAGATAATCAATCACAGAGTACACAAGATATATCCTGGTTCGGTCCTCCCGACCTACATCCAGTCCCCAAGCAACCCACTTGAGATTTCCACTATTCTTGAAAAAAATTACAAGAATACCCTACGGCGTTACGACAACAACCTTGTCTAACCCGTAGTCCTTTCTCTCAACCAGAGAAAGCAGACCCACTCTACAACCAAGAGTGAAACGACACCGACTTATCAACCAAGAGTCAACAACCACTCTCCAACCGAGAGCAAAAGTACAAGAAGAATTTTTACAATCAACCTATAGCCTTGTTAGTGTATGTGTTGATGCACGAGGCTAAATCACAAGGTTGACTTCTATACTCAGTCCAGAGCGAATTCAGTGCTATACTGGACTGAATGTAGAGAACCAAAGTGTATGAACTTTGAAAGCTTTGTTTCTCACAGAAAATCTCTTGAAAAGTTTTTCACTAGAATGCTCGGAAGTATATGAAATCAAGTTGTGTTAAGTTCTATATTTTTCAGAGAGATGTGAAACTCTATATAAGGAGTTTTGATCTTCTGAACGTTGGAAAACGGATACATAACTGTCAACCAACGGATCAGAACTTGAATTTGAAAAACTTCGATTTTGAAAATCAGAAAACGGTCAAAAGCTCTCGAACAGTCGACTGGGTTGCCATATGAGTCGACTGATCAGAGTTTGAATAATTTTAAACAGTTTTGTACTTATCAGTCGACTGGCAAAAGCTTAAGTCGACTGGTACTTAAAAGTTAAAATTCTTCAAACTGTTTTGACTTATTTTTGGGGCTTTTAAGAGACACACATTATGAAATTTTGAGTATGTGTGTGTGTGTGTGTTGACAAGGCTTTACATCATACTAAGACTCAACACAAATAAAATACAATGTTTATCAAACATTTTGAGCTTGAAGTCTTGAGTCTTGAGTCTTGAGTTGAAACTTGATCCTTGTCTTCTTCATCTGTATCTGTTTGAGCTTGTTTGTTTGTTCAACTAGAATTGTCTCTAGTCTCTGCACTGCAATGTCAGCTGTATAATATAGACACATGTTGCATTGTGTTGTGATCATCAAAATCAAGAACCAACAGAATTCACTACTTAAGTCTAAACGTCACATGATTGATATGCACCGAACTTGTGGTTTGGGACACAGGATTGCGTACATTAGATAAGTTAATAAAACAGATAAACTCGAGATTTTCACTAAGCATGATTCTTGATTACATGACTCCTCGTTACATGACTCTTGATTACATGACTCCTCGTTACATGACTCTCGATTACATGACTCTCGATCCTTGATTACATGATTATCGATTAACTGAGCCTAGGTTATCAATTGCTTATATCTTGAAGTCTAGAATACACTAGTTACTGTTATTACTTACATGATCATATTATCCCAGTTCCTTGCTTACTTCCATATTGTATTTGTACTTCTACTTCTTGTTTCTTCCATATTATATCTTGTTATATTACCCCTTTTTCTGCTTGTTGCTACTTGCTGCCCGAAACTTGCTCTAACCGGAACTTTTCTATTTTTCTTTGAGTTAATAATTATACAGGTACTGATGGATCCGACGAGCAGACTCTGTAGACGATCGTTGCTGCTTCCTTACTACTTCATGTTGTTTTTCTTTCAGTTGGTATTTTATCTAGTTGTTATAGCGAACTGCTTATCATATTATTTTAATTCTGGTACCTTGTACTCCCAGGCATCTTGACCCGATATTGATGTATTATCCAAATGATGGTTATTCTATTTTCAACTCATGTGATTATTATATCTGCCTGCGTGAATGTGTTATAAAGATCTTGTTGAGCTTATAATTGTACAGCTTATGGATGATGTATATCATTCGCTGGGCCTCAGTTGCGTGCCTGTATTACCGTATAGTGGGAAGCGGGGCATGACAGTTTATGTCTTGCATACTATGTTAAATAAGAAGACGATGAGACGATGGAGGAATCGAGACGATCGGAGACGGAGTGGAAGCAAGGAAAACAGTCAGCAGCAGTAGCAGGTGGAGTTGCGGTCGACTGCGCGCGACTGTACATGGGGGGCGGTTGACGGCCCAACTTGTAGAAGTTCCCGAGAGGGGACGGTCGACCGACCTTAAGGTTCGGTCGACCGACAGCGGTGATGATGGGTTATTTGGGTCGGATCTTGGTGATTCGTGAGAAGCCTAACTTGCACTTCAAGTCAGATCTGACGGCTTTTATCGTCGAGTTATCTCTTCAGGAATATCCAATGGTTATTGTATCAAGATATCAAACTAAGCTTTCTCTAGATCTCTATATATTGTTGTTATTGGCCTTCATTGAGAGCCAAGAGAGAGAGTACTTCATTGAAGGCGAAGCTTGACAGTTTCTCTTATTGTAAACAACTAGTACTTGCTGGTGAGGCTTGAGAGAGGGTCGTGGTGAGAATTGTAATATTCTTATATCTTCTCTAGTTGAATAATATCTTGGTTTTCTTCTCCCCCGAATTAAGGCGAAAGCCCCAACCGGGAAAAATTTGTATGCTTTGGTGTGTTTGGTATGATTTCATATGTGCTTGATAGTTTGTATTGATTGCATCGAATAACTCAACAAGATCTTTAAGAGGGGTTTTCTGTGGGAAATCCCTAACAATTGGTATCAGAGCTTCGGGTTCAAGGGTTTGTTCGAGTTCCTTGGAGATGATGGCAGATCAAATCACAAAGATCATGCTGTTCAAAGGCAAAATCAACTTTAATCTCTTGAAGGTGGACATGCATGAAGCATCGGTTCAACAGGACTTGGATCTAGTCCTAGAAGGAGATAAAGGGAGACCAATCAGCACAAAGCAGGAGAAGTGGAAGAAGATTTATTCAGATACCTTGGGTTTAATCCGGTTGTCATTGATGAACAAATTCAGGTATAGGAGAAGCACGACAAGTCTTTGGGCAAGATTCAGAACTGACTACTCGGGATCGTCATCACAAGTTCGGATGTACCAGCGAAGAAAGTTATGGGGTTTCTCAATGAAGGAAAGTATCGCTCTTTTAGTACCCCGTATTTTTAATATAATTTTAAAGATTTGTAAATAAATTAAAATGATTTTCTGAAGATTTAATGAATATTTTCTGAAGATTTATATTTTTACACGTGCAAAACACGTACAATTATTTTTGGTGTAAACATCCAATTTTATATTTTTAATAAATTTTCCTACTTATAATGGAGTATATTCTAAATTTTGGGATTTTTCTGAGTAAAGAAACTATTTTTATAAATACCTCGAAAGAGAGGGACTTTTATGTAAAAAGCCATTTTGATCTCAAATAAATAATGAAAATTCATTTTTACTGATTTCTGGGCTTTCCATGGTCATCATTCCATGGTAATCATTGAAAATAAAATATATTTAAATTCTATTTAGAGTTGATTCGGTAAAGATTTAAACAAATATGGTGTTTTTGCAAATATGGAATTTATGTTGGATCATGTGCAAATATTTTTCTGGAAAGTAAAAGTCAGATATTTTAATTGAAAAATATAGTATGTATTATTAGATATTATTTCGAAATTTTCTGGATTTTTACTAATATTTTATGATGTATTTGCAAATATTACAAAAAGAAGGACTTTTGTGCAAAATTGCCACCCTGAGTACAAATCCGAATTTTCTTTATTTCTGGGCTGTGCTGGATTGCTGGAAAACTCAGTAGTAAAAGGATTTGATTTGTTTTTTTATTTAACTTATTTTAACTAATTTATAAAGAAAGGTTTATATATGTAAACTAATAATTTGTTAAAGGATTATTTTGCAGATGTGTTTAAAACCCTAATCCTTCAATTCCGGCCTATATAAAAGATGGAGTGCAGCTGTCTTTCGCTGCACAACACAAAGGTTTTATTGTTTTTATTTTTTTTGGAGATTGAAAGAGAAGATCTTGGATTTCGCAAAAGAAGAGTTTTGCTTATTCTCCATTAATTCGATTGGATTCTTCATTTGAGGTGAGTGACTTGTTTGTTTTGCTTTGTGTATGTTGTATGTGAGTGATATAAATTGTTTTATTGTTTTGTTTTATGTATGTGGTATGTGGTGTTTTATCTATTAGAAAGCATGCTAGGGTTTGGTATGAATATGTATGTTGGATGGATGATAAAATTGGATCTTTTGTGAACCCTAGTTATTTGTGAGTAGAATTTATATGTGAATTATTTTAGATTGTTGGAGAACCTAATATAAATTTTGAGTAGGCTATTTCTTTTGGATTATTGCTGATTTGATTGAGTATGATGGATGTTATGCATTAATTAATTAAAGATGAGATTTTTGGACTATTGGTGAGTTGGATGAATGCTACTTGGCCATGTTAATGATAAATTTGTTTTTGTTCATGAATCAACTATTAAGATTAGTTGAGATTGAGTTTGAGGAATTTTGAGAAGGGATAATGGAATAAAAGACCATGCTTTGAGGATTTGAGTTATGATGACTAAAATTGGAGATTTAGTTGAATTTGAGGAAATATATCCAAATTAGGGATTTTCTTTTGAGATTTGGTATTGATGTGGTTTGGATCTGAATACGAAGCTATTTCAACGAACAATTAATTTTTTTAGAAACTCTATTTTGATTATATGCACAATTTATGTTTTATTTGAAAGAGATTTACAAATCACTACTTTTTATAAATTCAAGTAGTTTGATTTAGTTTTATGGACTATTACGTATCCTAAAAGTTGTATTTGATCATATACGAAATATTCTTTTTGTAGAAATCGTTTTCATAAAGTAAAACTACGTATCGGTTGAAATGTGCACAACCAAAGGTCTGCAGTCTGTAGGTCGACAGTCGACTGGTATGACTTCTCAGTCCACCGACACGACCCGGCTGCTATGTTCTCTAGTTTTTCTTGAAATTTCGTTCTGGACAGTCGACTGAGGACTTTTACATTCGACTGGTACCCCTTAGAATTATTTCTTAAAAGATTATTGGATTTTCGCTCTGGACAGTCGACCGGTGTATTTTACAGTCGACCGTCAACACTTAGAATTATTTTCTTAAAAATGTTGGATCTTCGCTATAGACAGTCGACTGATGACCTTTTTACAATCGACTGATACTGATGCTTTCTTGAGTTATTCTGAGGTTCTTTAAATGATTGATTCTTTAAATGTTTTCGGATCTATAACTTACTATTCTAAATATTATTGGTTCTATAGAACATATGTTTTCAAGATATATTATTGTTGGATTTGGATTCTGGAATTTTATAAAGAGTTGGGTTTTGTTAATTGGAGAGGTTTCTCCCTATGTTCGTTTTGACGATGGATTTGTAGATTTTGGTCTTGTTGAGATCTCTAGAAGTTGAGTGGGAGTCCTGTGAACCGGCAAGTTGAGATTGTTGAGTTAGACCTGAGGGGTCTTGGTTTAGTTGTTGTTGAGTATTTAAGTCCGGCAGGATACACTAACTCTAGAGATGAAGATTTTGTGGTTTAATAATAATCAACTCAAGGACATGCACTAGTGGGAATGTGATGGAACTTGGGAAACGTAAGTATAGGCTTATGGTTTTGTTAGTCCAACGGATGCGTTCAAGGACTGTTTGTTGTTTTGTCTCGAGAGGACATTTGTGTGTTCGCGTGTCGATGGTCTGCAGGCCTATTCACGGAGCATACAGGGTGCATTCGCGTGTCGAGGGTCGGCAAGCCTATTCACGGAATGTACCTGGTGTATCTGCACGTCGAGGGCCTTGCAAGCCTATTCGTGGGGTATGCGGGGTTGAGAGATGATTCTCCGGTTGTTTTTGAGCTATCTTACGTGATGCTTGCGCGTCGAGGACTGTGGTGCCTATTTGCAGAGTATTCTGAATCCTGTTTCCCATCACCGTGGTAGGATTAGTGGCATAACGAGGGGTTATCCCTATAAGTGGAGATCGTTAAGGGCTTGCACCGGACTTATATACTATGGAATGCATAGAATCCGACAAGTATGCATTAGAGAGTCAGCATATAGAGCTTGTGTTTTCTTGACTTGGTTTTATGCTTGTGTTTTTCTTGTTTTTCCTACACTTAACACTTAGTCTAGAATCACTTGACGTTTTCATGAATTACTATTTACTATCTTATATTCCTTAATGTTTCCATGCTTTACTTATTTGTTATTTCTCATTTCATTTACTCTTGCTGATGATACATGTTGTGGATGACTCTATGTTTTATGATTTAATTATGTTGCTTTGTTTTTATGTCACTCACACCTTTATGCCTGACCCCTTTAGTTTTGGGGGTTAGGGATCATCTCTAGCCTCATATTTTACAGGTTGTTGTTGCTTAGAGCTTGGGATTTGGATGCTTAAGATAAATTGATGCAATAAAGCTTTTGTGTAAAATTTTGTAAAAGAAGTGTTGTAAAAAGAAAGTTTATAATTCAAGGTGCTTTGTATTTCCGCTGTACGTTGTAAATGATTGATGTAATAAAAGTTGAAATAAAATTATCTATGTTTTCGGACTGTGTTTAATATTACATTGAAGTTGTTGCTGGGAATTGTGCCACGTATTTCTAAGATATCATATTGGAAATTCGGGGCGCTACAGCTCTTCTAGATCATGAAGTGGAGTTCAATATGGAGTTATCTTAATTGAATGCATTCAACACAGATGATATAAGGGTTTTCAACTCAATATATTCACCATCAAATCCATCCAACATGATAACCGTGCTAGGCGAGAAATCTACTAAGGAGAAGTTTTTCATAGCAGGTATGATCAGGGGGTTGGAGGAGGATGCACTTAGGAAGGAGATTCAGAAATCGGCGTCAACTTCTATGAGTTGCTTGGAGGTGGATTGTACTTTGATTCGAAGGAAAAGTGTATGTCGGGTAAGGTCCGTGGCCACCAGTGCAAAGGGATTGAGCATTACATTAGAGAATGTTGCAAGCAATTGAGTCAGAGGGGTGCCAAATTTAGTGTCGCTGAATCAGGTGAAGGCTTAAACAGTGCTTTTGTTTCAAGTTCTTTAGATGTGAATTCCGGTTGTTCTTTTGATTCGGTTAGTTCTTCTCAAGTTTGCTCCGAGAGGGAGATGGATTTTACTTGCAAATTTGCATCATATCGTTGTGTGGGAACGAAGTTTGATAAGATTTGTGAAGGGTTGGTTTCTACTTACAAGTTTGCCTCATGTCGTTGTATGGGGACAAAGATTGAAAAGACTTGTGAAGTATGGGGTGAGAAAACTAATGAGTCGAAGATGACAAACGGAAGGGGATACACACTAGAGGAAGGCATGTATATTCCTTTGATGAAGCAGAACCTTATTTCCATGAGATCTCTAGAAGCTCGGGACTGCAGGTACACAGATCCAGGTGGAGTTCATTCAGTTTGGGAAAGTTATCGTGAGGTGATGAACGGTAAGAGGGGGATTGGGTAGGTACAACACAACCTCTACCAGCTTTGTGGGAACAGAAAACCTTGGCCAAGTGGTTTGAAGCCCATTGTTCCTAAAGCATCATCTAGTATGCCGTCACCAGAATCATCCGAGCGAGACTGCGACGTTGAATATCGTTGGAAGGTGGAGAGAGCCTTGAGGTAGGTGGAGTTCGTGTGGAGGGTGGTACCTCCATGATTACATCTACTGGGGTATGCCCCTGATGGGGGCATACAGCGGGAGAAAAATAGGTGGAGATAGATTCAACTAGCAGAGCAAGCCATTGAAACAAGTTGTTTGCAAAAAGAGAAGGAAAAGAGTCTAGAAGATTTTAAATCACACAGGTGTGGATTCATGAGTATACAATCCAAGGTGGAGATTGTTGGGTTTATGTCTTGCATACTATGTTAGATAAGAAGACGATGAAACGATGGAGGAATCAAGACAATCGGAGACGGAGTGGAAGCAAGGGAAACAGTCAGTAGCAGCAGCAGGTGGAGTTGCGGTCGACTGCGCGGTCGACTGTACATGGGGGACGGTCAACGGCCCAACTTGTAGAAGTTCCCGAGAGGGGGACGGTCGACCGACCTTGAGGTGCGGTCGACCGACAGCGGTGCTGATAGGTTATTTGGGTCGAATCTTGGTGATTCGTGAGAAGCCCAACTTGCTCTTCAAGTCAGATCTGACGGCTCTTATCGTAGGGTTATCTCTTCAGGAATATCCAATGGTTATTGTATAAAGATATCAAACTAGATTTTCTCTAGATCTCTATATATTGTTGTTATTGGCCTCCATTGAGAGCCAAGAGAGAGAGAGTACTTCATTGAAGACGAAGCTTGAGAGTTTCTCTAATTGTAAACAACTAGTACTTGCTGGTGAGGCTCGAGAGAGGGTCGTGGTGAGAATTGTAATATTCTTGTATCTTCTCTAGTTGAATAACATCTTGGATTTCTTCTTCCCCGGATTAAGGCGAAAGCCCCAACCGGGACAAATTTGTGTGCTTTGGTGTGTTTGGTATGATCTCATATGTGTTTGATAGTTTGTATTGATTGCATCGAATAACTCAACAAGATCCTTAAGAGGGGTGTTCTGTGGGAAATCCCTAACAAAACCTACCCCGATATCCTAACTTATAATTAAATTTTTAAGCAAACACAATTCATAAAATTATTTTTATAT